>CM076576.1:404531269-405131269 GCA_034641835.2 Pinus albicaulis
CTTGATAAATCAGGTCTTAGTTACCCAAGTGAACCCTCAAACGGAAATGATACAAACCATAATGTGTCAAACAATAAGGATGTGGAAAATCTTGGAAGAAATATTGATGCCCCTAGTTATAGCAAAAGCAAGGAGAAGAGTCAAGATGAAATTGGAAGAAACCCTACTCCCAGAAGATATGCAAATGGTGCAAGAATGCAAGAGGCAATAAATTTCGTCAAAGAATCCCAAGACAGAATTACTTCAGAAGTATATTAAGGAAATCTCCATCCTTTAGGTACCAAAGTATATTTTTTGGTTATTGCTATTCTTGTACAAATTTTGGGCACATGGCAAAGGATTGTAGGAAAACCACATGGAAAAATATAATGGTCCCCATCAGTCTCCTAGAAGCATCTCTACAAGAATAAATCATGCATCCTCATCTATGTAAAAAATGGAGCGCTTCAATTGTCAAAAATTTGGACATATGGCTCATGATTGTAACTTGAATTTGGTCCCTAAACAAGCTAAAAACATGACTACCAAGCAAGAAAAGAAAGTTACACAAGTATGGAGAAGGAAGAAAATTGGATCAGAAAGCCTCTTAAACACTCGAGGCATCAACTCATATTGTTGAACTAATGAGTAAATCTTTGGAAGAAATGATATTCCAAGTTTTGATGATGAAATCTACAAAATAGGAGACCATGCATACTGTTAGGGGGGACTTGTGATTCATGACTATTTTTACATAATCTATCTGTGAAGAGCCCTATGAAACTATTGATGAGTCACACATGGACAATAATCTCTTAATAGATCATCTCTAGGAGCAATTCCATTGAAGAAAATCATAATATTGTGTCCTCACTACACATCCATTATTGAAGTGCCTTCCACCTAATCACATGGCATCAATCTTTCTTGTCTTGAGAAGAAAGAAGATCTAGAGGCGTTTATGCAGGAAGGGGGAGTTGGTTGATCATCTACTTAATCTATTTCCATGAAGGCATGCAAAGGCTTATGGGAAGCAAGTTCATTAAAGAAGAGCACCATGACAGGGGGAGCAACATATCTATCATAGAGAACTATCATTGATGAAGAAAACATGATGGAGCAGCATATCAAGAATCATCTTGATAGGGGGAGTACTTGGGTAACCCATTTTCCATTGATGTCAAAGGGGGAGAAATTGTTGAAAGGGTGAGAATATTGTCATCAATGACAAAGGGGGAGATTGTTGGTCAATATGGAATTTTTGGAGATGGAAAATATTCTTGTGATATTTCACTAACCTTATGCAAACCCTAGGAAAAAAACCTAAGCATGAAGATGAAGTATATACCAAATTCCCTAGCTACATTCATATCCCTATCTTTAATGATCTAATGATGCATTCTCTAATGATGGATGGAGAATCCCTTTTCTCATGAAACCCTAGCTATATATCTCATATACATCCTAAGACACCCTGCATGTTATTTCTCTTGCTGAAGGCCTAATGTACATCATGTTGCCCTTGTTCCTTATTTAATGAAGAAGAAAAAGGAACCATAATCTAGATGTCCTTGCATACGCTAAATACCTTATTGAAGATGCACTAATACTATTGATGTTGAAGGCCAAAAGAAGGAGCCCAACATTTTCCAAATGATAAAATCTTAAAGGCTTCCACTAATGAAATAATAATTCCATTTCACAAAATATAATTTAATGGATATAAAAATGGCCTCATTTGAATATGGAACTAGCATAGGCTTATAGAGGACATTCCCCCATTTCCAATGTGCTATTACTCGCCTTCTAACTCCTCATAGGCTAACAGAAAATGATTTTACAAGTTGAAACAACATATTTTTAATGCTAGCCGACTTGAGGCTACATTTGCAAGTCAGATTTGTTAGTGTCTATGAGTCACCGGTGATCAAATGTACTCTTTCAATGTCAGTTGATAGGGTCCTAGGTAAAATTGCTATAGTTTCAAATGAATTTTCAAATAAAATTTGATCATTAGTCGGTATCTAGGCATATTACTGCTCCCTCCATATTCAAGGTAAATAAATTTCATCCTAGTTATGTCATCACTCCTTGTGATAGGTCATCAGAAGAGTGTCTTGGTCATTATTTTTTGGTTATCAAATCATGATTATGCATACTGAACGGTTCAAAGGCCCAAATCATAGTTTTATATATGCATTTGGTGTCATCATTAGGTTAGGTCATCACAAGTCATAAAAGAGTCATGTCATCACCATAGTCACCATCATGGGAGTTATTAATTAGGGAAAAAGTGTTCAAAAAGAGTTCAAAGGTACACTCAACTCTCAATAAAGATTTAACCTTTCCTAATAAAGTGATAAAGCTACAGTACATTATCCTATCATTTCATTTTTCAAAAAATACATGTGATGTCACTCCATGACCAAAGCAAAAAATCGACTTTTGAGCTAAGAAGACCATCCAAGCATTCTAATTCTTCATTTCATCTTGATTGAGCACCTCTCCATAATTTAGCTTCATCTAAGCCACCAGGGTATCGAATTTCTTCATTAAAACCCTTGCCTACCTATCTCATTGTGCTTCTGGTGCCTTCGTTGTGTTTTTGGAATAGGAGGAAAATTTAAGCATCCAAAGGGCTTAATTCAACATTCAACAGGTTCTAGGGATTCCAAATGAAGTAAGTTGGTCTTTAATACCTCTCTCATGTAGTCAATTCTCTAAAAACGCATTGCAAATCCCTCTCATAGGGCTTCGATGCGCTTTTTGTTTCTCTAAGTTTTTGCTTCATCTTAGTCATAAAATCCCTAGTTTTCCTACTCTATCACCCTCATACACACCTTATATACCTCCTCCAACAATTTCCCATAACTATTCCTTTCATATCCCCCATTTTCCCCACAAACCCTAGCCCACACTACGCTTTTTCATAAATTATGGGTTAGGATAATGTTTGGCCCTTTTCCCCTCTTTCACCTACTCATTTCAAGAAATCCTAGTTCCCAAGTCTCCCTAACATCTATCCCTAACCCCTGTAATTTCCCTAGAATTTTCCCTAATCCCTATACCGTCCATTTCCTTCCCTAAACTAGTTTTCCCTTTTTCCCTGTTTTCCCAATTCTACCCTACCCTTTCCTCCTACCAAACCTAGGGTTTTGTAAAGCAAAAATGAAACCATGGACAGTGAGAAGAAGTGCAATAAGGGGGTCCTATATCTCAATTTTATCCATCCAATATGAAAGAGATCAATGCTTCATCAGTCATCAAGAAATAATTTGAAGATGTTGGATTTCTAGAGTTGTGTGAAAAGATTCAAGAGGTAGGTTGCAATGCCAAGTTGACAAGACTCTTTTCCCCTAATTTCAGGAGGGATAATACCAGTATTCATCATATCAGCAGATGCCATAGCCTCAACCACAAGCATCCCTTACCAAGGAGAGATTTGGTTTAAAGGGATGGATTTGGACATTGAAAATTACAATATCTTCCTGAGACCACACTATAAAGATGCTCCTACTCATATATTTCCCTTCAGACTATTATTCAATAGATATGCTCCTTTGATGAAGGTGATCATGAAATATTTTACTTGAGAAGGGAGATTTTCTATATTGTATCAGTATCACATATGGTTGTTGATGCATTTCACTGCCATCAAACCACTGAACTTGCCTCATTACTTATTCAGAAGCTTAGTCAAGATCATTGAGAAAGTAAAAAGAAAAGGGAAATATCACCAAGCAAGTTTGTTTCATCATGGTTTGGTCAAAGTCATTGTTCTTCATCAATTTTCACAAGTTAATATATCATGGGAGACATTCATGCAATCAATTGCCTTTATGCCTATCACTAGTCAACATACCAGTCAAAGCACTCCATTAGCATCATCAAGGCCACAAGAGTTTGGCTCATCTAGTAAACCATCAGTTGCACAGACACCTAGGGCAGAGATTACTAAAACTTATAACAAAGGTAAAAGACTAGTGTTTTCCCCTGAGATTGTGGAAAGAACTCAGCAAAGATGATGCACCCTTGCATGAGGAAGAGAAGGAACCTTTTGATATTAACATGACTGAAAAAGCATAACACAAGGAAAATCAGTTGAGCAAATAATTAAAGAAAAATAGGCAGAAATAAGAGAGCTTAAGGGTAATCTCTCAAAAGAAAACTTCATGATATCATTTTTGCAGCAAGAGAACGTGCAACTCAAGGTAAATCAACTACTGTCAAGCAAACATAAGGAAAATTTGGTGGCAGAGAAGGATAAGGGTAAGGAAATGATAGATGTGGAGTAGCTACAGGACAAGGATGTTCATATCAAGCCAAGGAGGCCAAAGACAAGAGGACTAGCAAGACAAAAAAGATAGGGAAGTGAGGCGTCTTCTCCCCTAGGTCAACAAGACATTGATGACACTATTGCAGGTGAGATTGAAGAAGAAAAAGAGTTTTGGCTTGGGGAAATCAATGAGCACTTGGAGAAACTCCTGAAGAAGGAAAATAGAGCTACAAACCTTTAGAGACACATGGCTAAACATTATTACACCAGGAACCAGATTTGCAAAACTAGGGTTAAGAATATGAAAAAGAAGCTTAAGAAAAACCTAATCAAGCTTAAAAAGAGAGATAACCTTGATTTTCTTGCTAATGCATCATTGGTTTTCTAGGAAATCACTGAGAGATGCTAAGAATGAAGTTTCAACAAATTTTGAGAATTTTTGGTCAATTTTTGGATTTTTGGTTAATTCTGGCAATTAAGTTGCATAGAAGCACAGCGTGGCCACATTGCGCTTCTTCTCAAGGCATCCAAATGACAAGTGGCTTACATTTATGGATAGCCTTTGACCCCCACATCACATATATGCACTTTCTTTGCCATGTCAGCTCATAAGGTTGGAGAAAAAGTCAATAAACAGGTCATTTTTCATTTTTTTGCCTCCTTTTTGGACCCCACGCTACGCTTCTAGAGTAGCCTTGGGAGATTGGATTTTTATGTGCCATGGAGGTGCATTTTTGTAGTTTTAAAGGTTCAGAGGCCTAGTATACATCCTAGGCTATCTTCATCAACCTTCATTTTAGCTCAAAGATCAGGTTAAGCCACCCAAAAAGTGCCTCAAAGACCACGCTGCGCTTCTGTCAGAAAGTCAAATTTTCGATTTTTCTCAGTCAAAGTCAATATCTCATGATGTAATTTGTGTTTTTAGGAGTTTACATGATGTAATTAAATGTAATAGTGTCGTTAAAGGTTAAATTTAGGTAAATCCATCGTCATCAATTCTTGTAAAGTCAGTCAAGGCTAAATAGAGAGTTAGTTCCTAACCTACCTAGTTTTAGGTTTAGTTAGAGAGATTGATGCAATCAGTTCCTATCATGATGGATTCGACCTGTGAGTGGGGGGAATGTATTTATTGATCTATATGTAGCCCTGATGAAGTCAAATCAAAGTTTGGGCATCAGTTAGATAAAGGCATGGAGCTAGTGTACATCATATTTTTGCAGGAAATATACAGGCAATTGCAGCTATTATCTTGGGATTCTTGTGGTATGCTTTGGTGACGATGTTTTTCCTCTATTTTATCATCATATTGATTATTTTTTTCTCCTTATTACCATTAGAATGCTTTCATATGATTATCTCATGAGTTTTTAAGCAAAATTCATAGTTTATATGCTATGTTTTGATGAGATTTTCATGTTTATGTCTCATTTCTTCTGATAAATGAATTCATAGTCTTATGCTCATTTTTATCCCTCTCTACTTCAACCCTATACCACAATGACAACTCAAATATGTCACTAATCATTCCTACTTTTCCCCATCTTATCCCTGCAACTGATCATTTCAAATCCTGACCTAATTCCCTAGACCTTTGAGCCTGATCCAACAAACCCTAAAAATTAAACCCTAGTGAGTTGAATATCTAGCCTAAGATCTGTTTTTCTCTCCAGTCATTTCATTGGTTGTGAGCTTGCAGAGAGATACCTCTCTAATTTGGTAGGGCTAGCTACCAATTCCAAAGTTGGTATGAGGTTACCTCCTTTCTCAACCTTGGGAAACTGAGGAGCACTAAAAAGGTCCTTCACCCAACAGACACATCTCTTCATTTTAAGTCAAAATGTGTATAAATATGAGTTTAAAATCATCCTTCTCATCATAAATTCCATGAAAAATAGCATAGGAATTTAGAGGAGCATTGAATCAAGGAGGTTGGGAAGAGATTACAATTTGGGGCAAATTTCCTTTATCTTTCCTACTCGGAATACAAGAAAAATGGAAAAATTGGTTTAAGGCTCAGAATCTTGTGAAGCTCACCCATTGCAGTGGACAATCATCCCTGGAAATCTTGGAGTACAAATAATTGTCAACTATCCACAAAAATGTGGCAAAGGTTTAATTCCTTGGTCCTATAAGCTTGCAATACCTTGCAATTGTGAACAATCACACATAGTTCTCGGTCATATTATCAGTCTCCTTGAAGGCATGTTTTTTTAGAGCTCGGAAACTGTTATTGGATATTTATCTTAAGGCTTGAAGCCCTGTCACATTCAAAGTTGAAAGAAAACCACCTATGGGAGGAAAAACCTCAAGAACGGTGCCTTGGATAGGCTCGGATTGCACATTGTGGAACCTTGGCTTTGTGGCAAGCTACACTCCTCGGACTATCAAACAATCACACTTATACAACTCGGTGTTTTGGCTAATATTATGGGTTATCTTTCAAGCTCAGGCCAAAATAACACTGAAAATAGTCATCTTGGAGGATCTGTGGAGACCATAATTACAAAAAATTTCTTGTGGTTAACTTGTGGATAGGATGGACTAGAAGCAGTCATCACAACTCAGACAAGTCTGCCTAGAATCTCATTTGTAGAGGCTCGAATTGTGGACAATTTCCTGTGACAGGCACCCTAAATCGGAAACTGTTGCAACCATACCTCAGATCTATGGTAACTCTGCCTATGGAGACTTATAACTATACTTCAGACTTGGTACTACAACTGTGTTTTGGTAGCATTTTTATAACAAAAATGTAGCATAAAAGGCTTAGAATTTGAAGATCAGATTTATGGTTTAACAATTCAGAACCTATGACTGATCAAACCTTTGGAAGACCTCTTGAACCAACCCAGTGACATATTTTTTAGACAGTTTTATAATCATCCCTTAGAGCTATTTTATAACATTTGTGTAGAAGCTCATTGACATCACTTGGAGGTTTGAACAGTGAATAACTTGTGGCTTGAACCGTGGAGACCTTGAAGCATATAACTTGAAGATTGAGGTATCATTAATGTTGTTTGTATCTTGAGCATCCATTGGTGACACCTTGGAGTTTCCTCTTGAGTATTTCTGGAGCACACTTGATCATCTTTGAAGAAGAATTGAAGTGGATAGATCTTGTTAGTGGAGAAAAACCTTGAAGAATATTTTGAGCCTTGGAACCTTGTAGATCTTGGAGAGTGCTTTGGAGCTGACATTGAAGACCCATTGAAGGGAATCAGAAGCATAATAGAATCTAATATTGGAAGGATTATTGGAGACCATGATGCATTTTTTAAGCCATCATGAGGTAACCTAGAATATTTTGGTTGGGTGAAATGAAAATTTGTGGTGCCAACTTCTGAGAAGATAAAGTTGTCATTGATGAAGTGATTTGGAGATTAAGTGAAGGAATTGTTGAAGATGAAGATATTATCAAGGCTTCTTGCATAAGATATTAGGAGCCTTGAAGAATCATTGAACTTATCTTGAAGAATTGAAGCATAGGGTTGGAGCCCTAGAGGATAGGAGTCCTCATGAAGACTAGGTTGGGGCATGTACCAGTGAGTGGGTTGGAGCCCTGGAGGTTGGTGCCTCATAGAGACAAGTTTGGAGCCTTGGGAATATAGGGTTGGAGCCCTAGAGGTTGGAGCCTCGTGAAGTCCAAATCGGTGCTTGGAAAAGTACAGGTTGGAGTCTGGTGATTTGAAAATTGGAGTCTTAATCTAGGGTTAGAGCCCTGATCTATTATTGTACTTGATTCATTATAAAGAGGATTGGAGTCCTCACCATTTCTAAATAATAAAATTATTATTCTATCATTGTTCATTATGTGTTATAATTATAAGTGACCTTAATTGGTAAAAATAACAATTGAAAAGAAACACCGATTCACCCCCCCCCCCCCCCTCAATATTTTCAACAATTGGTATCAGAGCCAGTACCTTCACTCAAATCCTAGAATCTTGAAAGTATATCCTTAGCACACAAATGGAAAATCCAAGGAAGAGAGCCTAAAATCCTTCTAAATATGTCTCTTCTTCAAACGTGAAAACATAAGATATTCAAATTGGGAAAGCTCCATTGTTCAATGGAAAATTTGAAATATGGAAGGCAAGAATGATTTTTTTTTAATGGCTCAAGGTTTTGAAGTTTGGGAATCAGTGATCATTAAAAGCACGATGGAAGAAGGATCCAAGGAATATAATGCAAGATCGATAAAATCCATTATGAGTGTGCTACCAGATCCTATAAAGGCAAAAGTGGAGAAATGTTCATCAACAAAAGATGTGTGGGACAAACTTCAAGATCTTCACTGAAAAGGAGAATTGACCATGAATTTTAATCAAGAAGATGATGGAAAGAAAGAAGGAAATATATAACCCATAAATGAAGCTAAAAACAAGAGTGAAGACATCAAGAGCAAGGAAGAACTAGAAGATGAATAAAATAAACAAGACTTCACAGAAAACTTTAAGGAAAATCTTGTAGTTGTGCTAGAAAAAATAAGCAGATTGAATAGGGAAAATGATAAGCTCAAGAAGCAAGCACAATATGATGACCATGACCTTGACAAGACAAGGAAGGGAGTTGATCTCTTTAAGTTTCAAGTATAAGAAAGAGATAAGGAGCTCACCAAGCTTAAGGAAGAAGTCATATCCATGACAAATGAATTGGACAAAGAAACAATAAGGGAAGACAATTTTACAAACCATATTGATCTAATATGTAAGGAATTGAACAAAATTGAAGCAGAAATTTGTCAATATAAAGAAGAAGTTTTCTCTCTTAAATCACAGTTGAAAGAAGCAAAGATACAAGCACAAGGATCTGAAAAGGTGATGGAAGTTTTGGCCCTCCTAGAAGGACAAGTTGACGAAGCAGAAAAGGAAAGAAATGCCATGATATTCCAACTAAAAGAAAAGGATGAAGAAATATTAAGATTGAAATCAAATGTCTCCTCTCTCAAGGCCCAATCATGTGAAGCAATGAGAATTAAGTTAGAAATGGAGAACCATATAGCAAAGAAGGATTAAGAATGCAATATAATGAAAGAAGAAAATGATCTCCTAAAGAAAGAAGTTGATCATCTAAACAAAAGTCTAAAGAGCTCTCAAACCTTGGATGACATCCTAAGTCATAAAAAATGTCCTCTTGATAAATCAGGTCCTGGTTATGCAAGTGAAACCTCAAACAGAAATCAAGAAAACCCTAATGCATCAAACAACAAGGATGTGGAAAAGGTTGGAAAAAATATTGATGCCCCAAGTTCTACAAAAAGCAAGGAGAAGAGTCAATATGACATTTGAAGAAACCCTACTCCCAAAAGATATGAAAATGGTGTTAAGAATGCAAGAGGCAATAAATTTGATCAAAGAATCCCAAGACAAAATGAATTCAGAAGTACGTCAAGGAAATCTCCATCATCCAGGTACCAAAGTATATTTTTTGGTTTTACTATTCTTGTACAAATATTGGGCACATGGCAAAGGATTGTAGAGAAAACCACAAGGACAAATATAATGATCCCCATTGGTCTCTTAGAAGCAAATCTTGAAGAATAAACAATGCATTCTCATCTATGTACAAAATGGAGTGCTTCAATCGTCATAATTTTGGACATATGGCTCGTGATTGTAACTTGACTTGGGTCCATAAAAAAGCTAAAAACATGACTACCAAAAAAGAAAATAAAGTTACACAAGTATGGAGAAGGAAGCAATTTGGATCAAAAATCCTCTTAAACACTCAATACATGAACTCATGTTGTTGATCTAATGAGTACATCTTTGGCATATATGATATTCCAAGTTTTGATGATGAAATTGTGCCAAAAAGGATACCTTGCATATTGTTAGGGGGGACCTTTTATTCTTGACTATTATTGCAGAAGCTATTCGTGAAGGTCCCTATGAAACCCTTGATAAGTCACACATGGACAATCATCTCTTGATAGATCATATCTTGGAGCAATTCCATTGAAGAAAATCATGATATTGTGTCCTCACTACACATCCATTATTGAAGATGTATTCCAATTGATCACAAAGCAACAATATTTATTGTCTCGAGAAAAAAGAAGAGCTAGAGAGTTTATGCAAGCATGGGGATTTGGTTGATCAAATACCTCATCCATTTCTACAAAGGCATGCAAAATCTTAGGGGGAGAAAGTTCATTAAAGAAGATCACTATGATAGGGGGAGAAACATATCAAGAAGCAACTTGATAGGGGGAGTACTTGGGAACCCCATTTTCCATTGATGTCAAAGGGGGAAAAGTTGTTGAAAGGGAAAGAATATTGCCATCAATGACAAAGAGGGATATTGTTGGTCAAAATTTTCATTGATATCAATATGGAATTATTGGAGATGGAAAATATTCTTGTGACACATGAATAACCCTTTTGTGATGCTCCCCTAATGTCATGGAAACCCTGGGAGAAAATCCTAAGCATGAAGATGATGCATATACCAAATTCTCTAGCTTCATTTATATCCTTATCTTGACTGATCTAATCATGGATGAAGAAGCCCTTCTCTCATGAAACCCTAGCTATATATCTCATATAAATCCTAAGAAACCATGCATGTTATTGCTCTTGTTGAAGGCCTAATGTACATCATGTATCCTATGTTCCTTATTTAATGAAGAATCCAAAGGAACCATAATCTAGATGTCTTTGCATACCCTAAATCCCTGATTGAAGATGCCCTAATCTGATTGAGGTGAAAGCCTACAAAAGGAGCCCTAACATTGTCCAAATAATAAAATCCTAAAGGCCACCATGGAAAAAATAATAATGAAATTTCACAAAATATAGTTTTATGGATAGAAAAATGACCTCATTTGAAAATGGAACTAGCATAACCTTGTAGAGGAATTTTCCCCCTTTCCATCCAGCTATTACTCGCCTTCTAACTACTCATAGGCTAAGAGAAAATTAATTTAAAAGTTGAAAAAATATATTTTTAATGTTGGCCGACATGAGCCTACATGTGCAAGTCGGCTCCTTCACCCAACATACACGTCTCTTCATTTTCAGTCAAAAAGTGTATAAATATGAGTTTAAACTCATCCTTCTCATCATCAATTCGGTGAAAAACATCACAGGAATTCAGAGGAGCATTGAAGCAAGGAGGTTGTGTTGGCAGTGTGATGGCAACCCACTTGTAGTAGAACAAGTATATGGTAACTGGATGAGTTCACAGACCAATTCAGAGGCGAAAAAATGATGGAACTAAATGACAGAATTATGGGACAGAGGTTTGCAGGTCATAATTAGAAGTTTGGTAAAGGTGAATATTTGAAGAAATATACGAGGGTTCGTCAAGGCCAAAGAAGAAAAGTTTATTTGAAGAAATACATGTGGGTACAAAGAAACAAAGTCGCGTACATGTTGGCGCACTAATTTAATAATACCAAGGGTCTTTACCATGGTATTATCCCACAGTATTGAGCGCAATAATAGTTATTTGATCCTATCTAAGATTACCATCGACACTAGTGTGGTTTGGCTCATGGCATTGGCTAAGGTTCAAGCTATATAAGGAGGATAAGATCAAAGTATTAAGGTGTGCATGTGAAAGGGTTTTTGATGAATATTTCAATATGAAGTATATTCACATTGTAAGGAACATAGTTGACATATACATCTGAAATAACTATGCACTGATGAATACAATGATGGATCAAGATCACGAGAACTGAAATGACTTTGCATTGTATGATATGCCCATGGATTGACCAGATCTAAGTATTGACGCATGGTTTTATCTCTGAATATTATGATCTGGGTCTTTCTAAAGTAATGAATAGTTGCACAATTTTAGGTAAAAATTTGAAATGTGTACATAGGTTGGTCTCGGTAAAGTCGCTTATACACGCAGGTTCGTTTCATCAAAGTCACGTACATAAAGGAATGGTTTCTGTTTATAAAAGACTGATCAACCTGATCAATGTTGTTGTATCTTTGTTGTTTGTAAATGATGTCTTCATGTTGATCTGGGTTGAATGATAATGTCTAAATTAGATTTGGTTGAATGATGAAGTTGAATTTGGTCACATGATTGATTGGTTGAAAAGATTATTGATGTTGCTAATTGTATGATGGTTCTGTAAGCTCACAATATATTTTCAGAATAGCTCTGATCAACTTTGTGGTTGATTCAGAATAACAGGTTTTTGGTATATTAAGATCTATACACATATTTCTCAACAGAAAAGCGCGTATACATGTGGGTTGCTTTAAGTGAAGTCACGTATACATTTTTGGAATATGACTGATTAGGGTTGCAGTTTATTCTGTGTGTTGATGTAGTACTCTGAGTTAAGTGTTGTGTTATGGTTACAGTGATCTCACTGTTCTGGTTGATTTATGTAAGTGTTTGCTTCAGTTAATCTACAAGTCGTAATGTATTAAAGCAGGTGGATTCAGTGTAAAAATTTATGAAACGTGGTCCACGAATGGTGATGAGGGTTGGAGCTTTCAGTAAGGAAGTCAAAACTTCCTGCAAGTAGTAGTTGGTGATCGGATGAAGGGGGGTGAAACTCCCTTCCAGTGGTTGTTGGTAAACAAGATGAGGGGGGTGAAGCTCCCTTCCAGTGGTTGTTGGTAAACAAGATTAGGGGGTTGGATCTCCCTTCCAATAGGATCTGGAGAACGAGTGAAGGTTGTATCCTTCAGCAGCTGGGTGCCTACGTACTGGCATGATTCTTCACCAATACATGAATGTAAGATGTTTTTGATATTAATGAAATTGAAGAGTGATATGAAAACAACGATGGTTTTCTCCCATATTGGCTTTCCACCTTAAATCCTGGTGTTCAGGTGTGTTTCTTATGTTTGATGCTTTATTATGTTCTTAATGCCCATGCTTACTTCTTATCAAATATATTTTCAGAATAACTCTAGTCAACTATGTGGTTGATTCAGAATAACAGGTTTTGGTATATTAAGTTCTATAAGCAGGTTGCTTAATAGAAAAAAGTGTATACATGCGGGTTGCCTTAAGTGAAGTTGCGTATACATTTTTGGTATATGAATTATTAGGGATGCAGTACTCTGAGTTCAGTTCTATGTTCTGGTTACAGTGATCTCATTGATATGATTTATTTATGTAATTGTTTTCTTCAGTTTTTCTGCAAGCTGTGATGTATTAAAGCAGGTGGATCCAGCGTGAAAATTTATGAAATGTGGTCCACAGATGGTGATGAGGGTTGGAGCCTTCAATAAGGAAGTCAAATATTCCTACCAGTAATAGTTAGTGATCAGATCTAGGAGGTTGAAGCTCCCTTCCAATGGTTGATGGTAAACGAGATCAGGGGGTTAGAGCTCCCTTCCAGTAAGAGCTGGAGAATGAGTGAAGGTTGTTGGCTTCAGCAGGTGGGTGCCTGCAGCGTACTAGAATGAGTCTGCGCCAGTACATGAATATAAGAAGTTTTTGATACTAATAAGATTGAAGACTGAGATGATAACAGCGGTGGTTTTCTCCCACATTAGGTTTCCACCTTAAATCCTAGTGTTCATGTGTGTTGCTTATGTGTGATGATTAATTTTTTTCTTAATGCACATGCTTATTTCTTATCAAATACCTGATGAATCTCTTACATTTTGGTTAAGTTAAATAGATAAAGAATTAGGTGTTTTACAAGTTTACTAAGCATATGCTAGTTTCTTTTATAAATGTCACGTACATACACGAGTTGGGTTCAGTAAAGTCACGTACAGATTTCAGAAAAGAAAAATATTATTGTGAGCTTCAAATATTGATTCACCCCCCCTAGTATTTTTCCCAACAATTGGTATCGGAGCATGTCCTTTAGAAGAAGCTTGATTGCTTGAAGGAAGATCTACCAAGATGATAAATAAAGACGGAACAACATCTATCAGACCACCACTCTTCAATGGAAATAATTTAATATTATGGAAGATAAGAATAATATCCTTTCTTCGGTCTCTTGGAGCAGATGTTTGGGAAATTGTTGAAGGAGGTTACCAATATCCATTCACAGTTCCCACAGATGCAGCAACAAAGAAGACATTTGAAACCAATGCAACAGTTGTCAATGCATTATTGGGAAGCCTGACCGAATCAAAAAATTTCAAAGTTATGCAATTAAATACAACAAAGGAAATACAGGACAAAATCATCCTAAGATATGAAGGCGATAACAAGGTAAAAAGTGCTAAACTCCAAAGTCTTAGAATTCAATATGAAAATCTCATAATTCATAATAATGAAAGTATTGCAATTTTATCTCTACGTCTAGATGAGATTGTAAATCATATGAGAAATATGGGTGAAGACATAAAAGAGACAACTTTAGTAGAGAAAATATTAGGATATCTAACTCTGAAATTCAAGTCAAAAGAGTTTTTCATTGAAGAGAAGCAGGATCTGCAGACTCTTACTGTTGTTCAACTTCACGGGACCCTCACTGGTTTTGAAATGAGAAAAGGAGGTCCCTCAGAAGTCATAGAAGTCGCATTTAAAGCAACTGCAAAGGGAAAGGAAAAGGAAGAATACAAGGAATCATGGTATGTATCAGAAAAAGATGAGGTAAATTTTGTAAAGTAACTTCAACTTGGTACCAGAAGGTTCAAAGGTAAGCTTCCTTTCAAATGTTTTGCTTGTGGTAGAGTTGGTCATTATGCTACTAAATTTACTTATAAAGACAACCATGACAAGTGAAAGGATATTGAAAAAGGAAATAGGAAATGGTTTGACAATAGGAAAGTTTATTATACTCATGAAGATAGTGATGGCTTGTCAAATAGTGAAGAATGAGAATTTGATTAATATCTTAAACTTCTCATGACATCTGAAAGAATTACTAGTGAGTCTAATTACAAATTTGTGGATGCTTTAGAGGAAATAGATTTCTTTGAAGAAATTACTCAACTTAAGATATGCCTGGAAGAAAACAAAGGAGCCATAGATACTCTAAAGAATCAACTCATATAAAAGGAGAAGCATAATGAGAAGTTAGAATGTGAAATAGTAAATCTAAGAAAGGAACTTGAGAAAATAAAAAATATAAATCTTATATTTTCTAAAGGATCTGAAACCTTAGATGAAATTACTAAGGTTCAACACTCTCCTCTTAAGAATACAAGTCTTGGGTACATTGGTGAAACATCATAGATAGAAAAATCATCAGCCACAACTAGAAGCTATCTAAATGCAGCAAAATCCAGACAAAAAAGTTTCAATCTTTAGCAGAATAATAAAGACACTTCACACGTAAATCATATTCACTCTAATTCAAGGATGAAAAATAACAGAATTATCAGTCAAAAGGTAAACAACACTAGAAGGTTTTATGATCACAAAAATTTATTCTTTCATGGGAAAATGTTTCTCACGTCATAAATTTGGTCACAAGGCTACTTAATGTGTTGCATACAAAACCGTCATGACTAGAAAAGTAATAAAACAAAGGAAAGAGACAGGAATCAAGAAGAATACCTATAACAATTTCTCTCCTCTTAAAGATTAAATTGAATGCTAATTTTTCAATAACTTTGGACATGAGGAATCTGAATGTATGAGAAAATTATAGCCAACATCTCAATAGGAGCAAATATCAACAAATTCTAAGATATGGAAAAAGAAGGACTTACAATCCGAAAGTTGTGGCATAGCATTATTTTCAGAAGGATAAGAAAGTCAATGGTAAATTGATAGTGTATGTTCAAAACACATGATAGGTGATCAAGATAAACTCATTTCATACAATTCATTAGAGAAATAAATTAATGTCGCTTTTAGAAATGACTCCCCAGTTGTCATTAATGGTAAAGGATTTGTTTTTCTAAAATAAAAGGTTAAAGCCTATAATGTTATGTATGTTGATGGATTAAAGCATAACTTGTTGAGTGTTAGCCAAATGTGTGACCAAGGAAATGAGGTAGTCTTCTAATCAAAATAATGTGTGGTTCACAACCTTGACACAAGGAATACCATAATAAAAGGAACAATAACCCTGAGAAATATGTATATTTTGAAAGGTGGCCAAGAACAATGTTACCTAAGCAAAGCAGAGGAAAAATGGTTATGGAACAAAAGGTTGGGACATCTAAGCTTTTCTCAAATAAGCAAATCAAGCAGGCTCAAAGTTGTTCGTGATCTACCCAACATCACCCTACCAAAAAGTACCATATGCAAGTCATGTCAATTTGGTAAGCAAACCAGAGTTCAATTCAATGCCAAAGAAGGATCAGCAAGTAAGACTTTTGAATTATACTTACTGATTTGTGTCAACCTATAAGGAAAAAATCACCTCGTGGAGAACAATACTATATCTTATTCATTGATGATTTTTCTAGAATGTGTTGGAGTGGTTTATTGAAACACAAAGATGAATCATTTGATAGGTTTAAGGTCTTCAAAGCATTAGTTGAAAATGAATTAGATCTAATAATTAAATTTCTTAGATCTTATCGAGGAGGAGAATACATATAAGATGAATTCTTTGATTTATGTGAACAACATGGCATAAAAAAAAAATTATGTAGCCAGAACTCCTCAACAAAATAATAATAAGAAAGAATGAATAG
Source organism: Pinus albicaulis (assembly GCA_034641835.2). Classification (NCBI taxonomy): domain Eukaryota; kingdom Viridiplantae; phylum Streptophyta; class Pinopsida; order Pinales; family Pinaceae; genus Pinus; species Pinus albicaulis. The sequence continues at coordinate 404,548,067 of CM076576.1, forward strand.
AATATTTCAAAAATATGCAGTGTTATGCTTAATGGGTATGGAACTCTGACACCTTCTAGAGGTGGTACACTTTATACACATTGTGCTTCTGTGAGACATCATGTTCATGTGAATAGTGATAAAAATCCTTATGAACTCTGGTATTGTAAGCCTCCCACTATGAAGCATTTTAGAGTTTTTGGAAGTAAAATTTTCATCAAAAATAATGATGAAAAACTTGGTAAGTTTGAAGCTAGAGCAGATGAAGGAATACTTCTTGGTTACTCTTCCATAAGTAAAGGATACAAATGCTACAATAATAGACTTTGGAAAATTGTTGAATGTATTGATGTCGTGATTGATGAAGCATGCACAACTCCCAAAAGGGTAACAAAAACAAAAGAGGATGATGATGATGAATTGTTTCCCACATCAAATAATAATGACATAGAAGAAGAAACTAATGAAGCGTCATAGAAGACACATCAGATAAAGAAAAGGCTCCATCCAATTATGTTCAAAAGAATCATCAATAAACTCAAATTCTAGGAGAAAAGGAATTTTGGGTACAAACAAGGAGAACCCTTGTAGTATCTCCTAGTTATCTATCTTTATTATCCACCATTGAACCACAAAATGTAAATCAAGCTAGTAAAGATGAATGTTGGGTTAAGGCCATGGATGAAGAACTTGATCAAATTGAAAAGAATAATACTTGGGAATTGGTTCCAAGGCCTCATGATAAAAATGTTATTGGGACAAAATGGATATTCAAAAATAAGTTGAATGAAAATGGAGAAGTAATTAGAAATAAATATAGAATTTTTTGTAAAGGTTATGCTCAACAAGAAGGTATAGACTTTGAAGAAAAAATTTCACCAATAGCCAAACTTGAAGCCATAAGAATATTTCTTGCATTTTCAAGTTTTCAGCGTTTTAAAGTTTATCAAATGGATGTAAAATCTTCTTTCCTTAATGGAGATCTAGAAGAAGTATATATAGAACAACCAGAAGGATTTATTTTGGGGAATGATGAAAACATTGTATGCAAACTAAAAAAGGATTTATATGCGCTAAAACAAGCTCCACAGGCATGGCATTATCATCTTGACAAGTATCTTCAACAACAAGGCTTCACAAAAGGATCTGTAGACAGTAACCTGTACACAAAAATTGAGGATGATAAACTGCTAATTTTTGTTGTTTATGTTGATGACACCATCTTTAGAATGAGGCTAAGAATACACTGGTAAAAATGTGCTTTTGTTGGCCATGATAATTTGAAATGTCTTTACTTAGGGAACCTTTGCATATTTTCTTGGTTTACAAGTGCAACAAGCAAAATATGGCATGCTCTGTAAACAAATATTCAAGCGATTCTAAAGAAGTATGGGATGGAAGATTTCAAACACAGCATGTACTCAATGATGATATGTACGAGCCTTAGAGATTATCATGAGCCAGAGTCACAATAAACCAACAAGAGTACAAGTCTATGTTAAGTCCCTATATTAATAGTATAGCCCCTTATTATGTTAGTGTAGCCCCCATTATTTTTATTATTGTACACTTGTAACCCCCATATTGTTATTATTGTGCCCTTAAATTATTATTGTTAGGTCGGCTAGGATTACATTGTGGCCCACTAGGATTACATTATGGCCCCATGGACTCCTATATATAGAAAGGAGGTTTTGTAAATTGTATCATCCAAGAATTGTTCATTCATGTAATGTATTGGAGGTTTCCCCCTCAAAGTGGCTTATTTCTAAGGCGTTGATATCTCTTTTCTTCTATTTTTGGAGCTAGTTTCACAACATTTGGTATCAGAGCTTTGGATTCTAGGGTTTTGCTACTCCAAACAGGTCATCATGGAATTTTCGCTATAAATTTTTTTATACTAAGGTTCAGAAGCTGAAATTTTTAGAGTACGAAGCTGAAATCCTAAGGAACATCATCACAAAATTTTAGAGCTTGGTTTGCAATAGTTTCAGAGATATGATCTATGGAAGTTAGGCCTTGTTGTAGGGTCCGCAATTTAACCTAAATAGGTCATCGCGACATTTTCGCTATAACTGGTTTTCTACGAAGACTCAAAATCTGAAAATTTTAGAGCTCAAATCCAAACTCCTGAGGAACATCATCGAAAAATTTCAGATCTTGGTTCACAATATTTTCGGATATATGGTCTATGGAAGTTAGGACTTTTTCAAGATCCTGAATTTCATCTCAAATAGGTGATTGTGGGAAAATATTCATAACTCTCTCTCTGAGCATCAGATTGTTATTCTGTAAAAAGTGGATGCAAGTACACAGAATTTAGTTTTCTATATATAAATTTTAGAGCTGAAGGAGGAAGCAGTGACACGTGGCAAGTCATACAAGTTCACTCTATTGAACCAGTCCATAATTAGGTCATCGTAGGAGATTGGGCACAACTTTGTCTTCAAGAATCCAAATCAGGTCAGACTTGTGGCATTCAAAAGAGGATTTAGAGGGCTACCGCAGTACCAAATTTTAGATATTGAAGATCTGAAATTATAGAGATAATTCAGTTTCAATATCATGCTCCTCAAAAGCAAGAAAAGGAATTGTGTTGGTTTTTAAAATTGCATAATGCTTGTTTGAAAAAGTAGTTTGAAGTGATTCCAAGCGCATATTTTAGAATTTTTATCAGTATTGGGTTCTATAATGCCTCAAAAAAATAATTACATACCCATTAAGCCCTCAAAAATCTATACAATGGTGCATGAAGAGGAAGAATTGCAGTATGAGATATCAATATTACGGTACCAAGTGCAACAAATTTCGATCTTATGAATAACAACCAAAGATGACATAGATGGTTTAAAAGCAGAATTGGAAGCTAAGTTGGATGGTTTGAAGGATCAAATAATAGCTAATATGGATGATAAATTAGTGGAAGATCACATCGAGCATCAACAACAAGTTCTCCAACTCTCAAAGGATAACCTAACTTTGGTGCAGAATCTAATGAAACAAAAAGAAGATCAACATCACATCGAAAGAATTTATGAAGCAATCATAGAAACAAGAACTCGAAAAGTACGATCAATTTCAGAGTATCTTAGCAAGTGGAAGAACTTTCCTGTAGAATATTTCACATGGGAGGATGAGAATTTTATACAGAAGCATCAAGAAATAATCAAGCGTTGAGGACAACACTTGTTTGAAAGAGAGGGGCATGTTAAGTCCCTATATTAATAGTGTAGCCCCTTATTATGTTAGTGTAGCCCCCCTTATTGTTATTATTGTACCCCTGTAACCCCCATATTGTTATTATTGTGCCCTTACATTATTATTGTTAGGTCGGCTAGGATTACATTGTGGCCCAGTAGGATTACATTATGGCCCCATGGACTCCTATATATAGAAAGGAGGTTTTGTGAATTGTATCATCCAAGAATTGTTCATTTATGTAATGTATTGGAGGTTTCCCCCTCGAAGTGGCTCATTTCTAAGGCGTTGATATCTCTTTTCTTCTCTTTTTGGAGCTGGTTACACAACATTTGGTATCAGAGCTTTGGATTATAGGGTTTCGCTACTCCAAACGGGTCATCGTGGAATTTTCGCTATAACTTGTTTTCTACAAAGTTTCAGAAGCTGAAATGTTTAGAGTGAGAAGCCAAATCTTGAAAATCTGAGGAACATAATCAGAATTTAAGAGCTTGGTTCACAATATTTCCGGAGATATGATCTGTGCAAGTTGAGTCATTTTCCAGATCTCATAGATTTAACCTAAACGGAGTCATGTGTCATTATTTGTATTTTTCGTAATAACGTTTTTTCTACGAAGGTTCAGAAGCTGAAATTTTTAGTGTAAAGCCACAATCCTAAGGAACATCGTCGAAAAATTTCAGATATTGGTTAGCAATATTTTCGGAGATATGATCTGCGGAAGTTAGGGTTTTTTGAGGCTTATGAATTTCATCTCAAAGAGGTGATCGTGGGAAACTCTTCATGACTCTCTCTCTGAGCATCAGATTGGAATTATGTAAAAAGTGGACGCAAGTACACAGACTTTAGTTTATTTTCTTTAAATTTTAGAGCCAAAGGAGGAAACAGTGACACGTGGCAAATCATACAAGTTCGCTCTCCTGAACCATTCCATAATTAGGTCATCGTAGGAGATTGGGCACAAATTTGTCTTCAAGAATCCAAATCAGGTCAGACCTATGGCATTCAAAAGAGGATTTAGAGGGCTACCTTAGGGCCAAATTTCAGATATTGAAGATCCCAAATCATAGAGATAATTCAGTTTCAATATCGAGTTTCTCAAAAGCAAGAAAAAGGTGTGTATTTGGTTTTTAAAATTGCATAACGCTTGTTTGAAAAAGTAGTTTGAAGTGATTTCAAGGGCATATTTTAGAATTTTTATCAGTATTGGGTTCTATAATGCCTCAAAAAAATAATTCCATACCCATTAAGCCCTCAAAAATCTATACAATGACGCATGAAGAGGAAGAATTGCAGTATGAGATATCAATATTACGGTACCAAGTACAACAAATTTCGATCTTACGAAGAGCAACCGAAGATGACATAGATGGTTTAAAATTAGAATTGGAAGCTAAGTTGGATGGTTTGAAGGATCAAATAATAGCTAATATGGATGATAAACTAGTGGAATATCACATCGAGCATCAACAACAAGTTCTCCAACTCTCAAAGAATAACCTATCTTTCGTGCAAAATCTAATGAAACAACAGGAAGATCAACATCACATCGAAAGAAGTTCTGAAGCAGTCACAGAAACAAGAACTCGATAAGTACGATCAATTTCAGAGTATCTTATCAAGTGGAAGAACTTTCCTGTAGAGGCTTCCACATGGGAGGATGAGAATTTTATACAGAAGCATCAAGAAATAATCAAGCGTTGAGGACAACACTTGTTTGAAGGAGAGGGGCATGTTAATTCCCTATATTAATAGTGTAGTCCCTTATTATGTTAGTGTAGCCCCTCTTATTGTTATTGTTGTACCCCTGTAACCCCCATATTGTTATTATTGTGCCCTTACATTATTTTTGTTAGGTCGGCTAGGATTACATTGTGGCCCCAGTAGGATTACATTGTGGCCTCATGGACTCCTATATATAGAAAGAAGGTTTTGTACTTTGTATCATCCAAGAATTGTTCATTCATGTAATGTATTGGAGGTTTCCCCCTCGAAGTGGCTTATTTCTAAGGCGTTGATATCTCTTTTCTTCTATTTTTGGAGCTGGTTTCACAACAGTCTATGATTGGAAGTTTGATTTATCTAACAAGTACTAGACCAGACATCATGCATGCAGTTGGGATTGTTGGACGTTTCCAAGCCAATCCAAAGGAATCACATCTTTAGCAGTAAATCAAATATTCAAATATCTCCAAGGAACCCAAGACTTTGGTCTATGGTACCCTAAAGATGCATATCTTACTCTTCATTCTTAAACAGATGCAGACTAGGCTAGAAATGTTGATGACCGAAAAAGCACTAGTGGAGGTGTATTATATATGGGGCCCCGATTGGTATCTTGGTTCAGCAAGAAACAAAGTTCCATTGCCTTAACTATAGCAAAAGCATAATATGTGGTTGTTTCATATTGTTGCACACAACTTCTCTGGATGATGCAGACATTACAATATATTCAAATTAAATTTTCTCCATCCATATCCATCATATGTGATAATACAAGTGTTATTAGTATTTTGAAAAATCTTGTTATGCACTCCAAAACCAAGCATATTCCTATTAAGTATCACTTTCTACGAGAACAAGTTCTTGATCAAAAGGTTAAATTGGATTATGTTCCCTCCAAAGAACAAGTTGATGATATATTTACTAAACCTCTCCCTAGAGAAGCATTTGAATATCTCAGATAGAAACTGGGAGTTGACTCTGCCTCAGTTTGTTGCTAATCTAGTCTGCTCAGTCTACGGGTGAAAATTTAGAAGGTTTCTTTTGGTACATGAGTTTCATGAAGTATAGTGTCATATATACGCCAGTTTCTTTGCAGATAGTCACATTTGTTTTTCTCTGAGATAAAAACAGTGCGACAAACTCAAGAACAAACTCTGACATGTTGCTAACAGTTATGATTTAATTGGTTTGGTGTTCATGCGTGTAGTTTGTTGATATGGTATTGGGTTATGATTTTCTCATTGATATCTATCTAATTTATGAAGATGTTTTGATGAATGAGTTGTTGACAATGAACATGTAGCATGGGTTCAAGGGGAGCATTAGCCTTGCAGAGTATAATGCATTGTTGGAATTATGGTTGTTGAATTATGTTCAATGATCTCTTACTATTAAGGTCTTTTGGTATTGGTTATAAAATTCATATCTTTAATTTGATGTAAAGGTCATGTTGAGACCTATGATGAAAATATTGTCACATTCAGTCATATATGGACTTTTAAGGTCATGTCAAATATGTAATCCCACTTGGTTGAGTGGTTGTGTCAAATATGTAAACCCACTTGGTTGGGTGGTTGAGTCAAATATGTAACCCCACTTGGTTAGGTGAGTGATGTATGATTCCTCGGTGATAAGAAAGGTTGTTAAATTTAGATAACCATGGTGTTCTATGCTTGATGCACTATTACTTCAATCTTTCTTAGGCCTAATACAAAATAGAAATCACATAAACTTGAAAGTAAAATGTTGATAAAACACAATAATAGATCAATAGAAGACAAGTGAAATATAGATCAGATTTACAATTCCTTTTGTCTAGCAAAGATATGAGATATTGTGGCATTACGACGGTCAGCAAGATGCTTTAACTAGCAAAGTCTTTCTCGGTCAGCTAGCACATTCATGTGTCACACCCACAACCCTCAAAGATAACTCATCACAAGTCAACACAATTCAAACTAGGGACAACGCAGAAAATTCAACGCAGGCAGCTTCAGAAAAGCCAACGTAGCAAACTAAGGCTTCGGTCAAACAACCCGAAATTCCTCGATTTTAGTGCCTAGCTATACGGCCTCCTAAAATCAGAATTTCTGCAAAATATTGAGGTCAAATGACCAAGGGTTGACCACGGTCAACACTGGTCAATGCTACAGCAAAAAGCCCTAAACAGATCAACGCAGAAAACATAAATCCCTAAATCGATCAACGTAGAAAAAACAACAGCTTCTCTCCACACGTGTGAGGGAAAAAGGCCTCCAAAGGCTATCGAACCAATCAAATCACAATGAGAGAATGTGTGATGAGATGATGAGAAAATGACCTCCAAGTCTCTCCAAATTATATTCATCAATGAGGGTGTGTGACACATCTCTTAAGCATGTTTGATAAATCTGGCCGACCTTGCACATGTGGAAAATAAATTCAAAATTAATGTTCTGCTCATCCGATCAAGATGATCTTTAGATCATTCTTGCACCTCTCCGAAAGAGGAATCCAACAAAAATATGATCGTCGTCATATGAGCAGTGCAACATGGATTTTGGACCTAGTTTCCCAAAATTAACAAAGGTCCTACTCAGTTGAGTTATAGAGTCATGCACTTCATTGAAAATAATTTTGAAGATTCAGCATGTGCTCAGGGGGAGCATGGTCAGTATAGCACAAATCAGATCTATAGAGCTCTTGTATTCTACATTGGCCACCCTTTTCCCTTGATTTCAAATGGGGAGAGTATCTTGATGATACGGGGGCATTAGACATAACTTCGGCAATGTGGTTTGTCCACATGTTGTGGCTAGGAGGGTTCGAAATCCTTGAATTGTAACAGCTAGGTGTCAATACCTCAGCTGACTGTTTTTATTTAGATTAGTTAGGATTGGTAGAAGTCGAATAGTTGGATTCGATCCATCTGTCAGTTCAGTTAATTGAATAAGTTGTAATTAGACCTTTGATTTCTAGAACGGTCCTCTCAGAGGAACCGAAGAGTCATATATTGATGTATATAAGTTGTATTCCTCGGATGCATTGAGGAGAGGAGGAAGAGAGAGATTTCTGCAATAAAATCTGTGTATTAACAATTTCTTCCTATTAAATGAATTTCAGTTCTTGTTGATTATCTAACTATCTTGAGTCGTTATTTTTGAGGAAAATCATTTGATTGTGAGGTGATTGAACATTGTCTTGTGTATAACTGTTGAAATGATATTGTGTGCAGAATTTTGGTGAATCAAGTCACCACGAAACCTCTATAATTCTCTGTCTGTTTCTTTCTCTCGAATTGTCCTAGTGAGTGAAGAAATCCCATGTGTAGGAGAGCTCTGTTAATAATGGCGAATCCCATTTAATAAAGAGATGGATTCGTTTATTGTTAATTGAAGTCCGAAACCAAGACTAAACCCTGAGTTAGTAAACGGAGCAGATAAAAGAGTACCGCAAACCAGACTTACACCCATGGTCAAGCACTGTACCAAACCCGCAAGTGGATTTGCAAGCCAGGTTGCCCATATTGCACCGCTTTTGGGTGAGTAAGCGGTATTTTTTGTTTGTGAGCGATTCCATAGGGAATGTGACATGTGGCGAGGTGGACCCACGGAAAACTGTTGTCATAGCGCGCCATCGCAAGTTATCATTCGACCAGGGAAGCCGAGCGATATCGCAGAGAGCCCTTGATTTGGGAAGGGGCCATCGGATGGTAGTCGGTTGATAAAGATGCGTGGAAGATAACCAGGTACGGTACGAGCATTTGATTGGGCCGTCGACTACGTATGTGGGGCCGGAACCAAAGGTCTATTTTTAAAAAAATCATTTATTCAAAAAGGCATTGGTTATTGATATAAAGCTCAATTATATAATTTAATTACCAAAGGTTGTGGATAACGTTTATTTATAAAATTCCACAAATTCGATAAATAAATTCTCGAGAAAGATCAAGTAGACCATGTGGACAAAGAATGGGGTTTTAGAAAAGAAATGCTGACAGAGCCATGCTACAGTTGACCAAACTCTCCTCAGGGAAACTTTTAGACTTCGTTTCCGTCAATCTTGGTGTTTGAATAATGCTTATAGATAGTCTAACAAGTATTTACGAGTTGCGGTAGTTAAACACCTTGTGGTTTCAATCAGGCATCAAAGGAGATTTTGTGATACATAATTACGCATGTTGTCTGGTGACACACTTGAAGAAAACAAGTATGTAGTATTAGGATAGGTTCACAAATTAGTTCGGAAGGAAATAAGAACGATGGAGCAGGATGAAATGATGGGACAAGTGGTTGCGAGGTCATCAATTTAGGCAAAAGGAGTGAATATTTGAATAAATATATGGATTGGTCGGGACAAGTCACATATACAACGATAAAAAGAAGAAAATTTGCGTACATGTTAGTGCACTAATTTAATAATACCAAGGTCTTTACCCTTAATGTTATTACAGTATTGAGTGCGTGATTATTTGATCTCGTCCAAGATTACCACGGCACTAGTGTAGTTTAGCTCATGGTGGTAGCTAAGGTTCAAGCTATATAAGGAGGAGAAGATCAAAATGTTAAAGTGTGCATGTGACAATTTATGATGAATATTTAAATTTGAAGTATATTTTCATTATAAGGGTCATAGTTGACATATAGATCTAAAATAGTTATGCACCGATGAATACAATAATAGGATCATGAGACCTGAAACGAATTTGCAATGAATGATTTTCTCATGGATTGACTAGATCTCTGAATATTATGATCTAGGTCTTTCTGAAGTTCTGAAAAGCTGCACAATTTTAGGTACAAAATTGCATATTTGTATGCAGGTTGGTCTCTGTAAATTCATGCATACACACGGGTTCGTTTCATCAAAGTCTCATACATAAAGGAAGGGTTTTTGTTTATAAAATACTGATCAACCTGATCATTTTTGTTGTATCTCTGTTATGTTTCAATGATGTCTTCATGTTGATATGGGTTGAATGATTATGTCTGAAGTAGATCTAATTGAATGATGAAGTTGAATTTGGTTACATGATTGATTGGTTGAAAATATTATTGATGTTGCTAATTGTATAAGGGTTCTATAAGCTAATAGTATATTTTCAGAATGACTCTAGTCGACTCTATGGTTGATTCAGAATAATAGGTTTTTGGTATATTAGGATTTATATGTAGGTTTCTCAACAGAAAAACGTGTATACATGCGGGTTTCCTTAAGTGAAGTTGCGTATAAATTTTTGCATATGAGTGATCAAGGTTGCGGTTTATTCTGTGTGTTGATGTAGTAATGTTAGTTTAGTTATGTGTTCTAGTTATATTGATCTAACTATTATGGTTGATTTACATAAGTGTTTTCTCCAGTTGATCTACAAGTCGTGATGTATTAAAGCTTCCAGTGTGAAAATTTATGAAATGTGTTCCATGGATGGCGATGAGGGTTGGAGCCTTCAGTAAGGAAGTCAAAGTTTCCTACCAGTAGTAGATGGTGATCGGATCAAGGGGGTTGAAGCTCCTTTATAGTTATTGTTGGTAAATGAGATCAGGGGGTTGGAGCTCCCTTCCAGTAGGAGGTGGAGAACAAGTGAAGGTTGTAGCCTTTAGTAGATGGGCTCCTGCGTACTGGGATGAATTTTCACCAGTACATGAATGTAAGAAGTTTTTGATATTAATAAGATTGAAGACTGAGATGACAACAGCGGTGGTTTTCTCCCACATTGGGTTTCCACCTTAAATCTTGGTTTTCATGTGTGTTGCTTATGTGTGATGCTTTATTTTGTTCTTAATGCACATTCTTATTTCTTATCAAATACCTGATGAATCTCTTACATTATGGTTAAGTTAAACATGTGAAGAATTAGTTGTTTTACAAGTTTACTAAGCATATGCTAGTTTCTTTTATAATAGTCATGTACATACGCGAGTTGGTTTCAGTAAAGTCGCGTACAGATTTCAGAAAAGAAAATTATTATTGAGAGTTTTAAATACTAATTCCTCCCCCACCTCGGTATCCCCCCCCTCAGTATTTTTCCCAACATTTTTACCATAAAAATAAAATGCTAAAAACTTTCAAATAATCTCTTACCTTCCTAAAGTCTCATAGACAATTTCTATCTTACTAGAAGTTAACACCATCATTATATTTTAATCTAATTATAATTAATATTATATGCAATACATACATACATACATATATATATATATATATAAACTCAAATTAACAATTATGTTTTTAACTAATATTTATCTTTTTAGAATGTGTATATTGAAAATCTAACCCCTCTAAAATAAATGAATGTGTAAAGCTTATATTAATTAATTACTTAGCTGGGAGGTGAAAATTGTTATGGTAACCATTAATCTATAATATCAAAATATATATTAATATTTCTTTTTTTATACTATTCAATATAATCAAGAATTTTGTATTAATACAAATTTAATTATGTGCAAAATCAAAAGTTTATTTTTACATCAAAAATTGTCTTTTTTTATGGAGTGCTTATAACAAGATATGAATCCCAAAATTCCATGTTTACATTAGAATTCTCCTTCTTGATAAGTTCTTCTAACCAACTCCAAGGCCAAAAATCCATATTTGCATTAAAATTTGTCTTATGGTTGAGTTCTTCTAAGAAGACTTAAGGCCCAATTTTTGGGCCATACATCAACAAAATCACATCATAAGCCTCATTCCTAGTCATAAGTATTATATAGAAAATGCCCAAAAATTTGACAAGTTTTGACTTGCATATGATTACTTATAAGGGGGTATTGGCGCAACCCAAGGGAGGGGAAAACTAAGGTTTGGTATTTAGATTAGGCAAAGAAGGAAGAAGAGAGATAATAAATCTTACAAAAGAAAAGGATGATTGGAGAACATGTTGGCCTAAAAGCTTCGAGTCTTCAATTTGGCTCCTAAGGGCACTAATTTTATCCTCCATTATTTGAAGTTGTTGCTTATGGATTATTAAAAATTCCATGGTGATGGACCATTATGTTTCTAATTATGCATGTTATATTTGAAGAAGCACCATCCATTCTATAAATCAGAGATATTTTTGAAGTGACAATGATGGATTCTCTTAATACCTATCTACAAGTGGTTTGTCATTTTCACTTGTTAATCCTTGAGGCTCACTTCACACAAAGAAGAGCTTATTACTTGATGCCATTTTCGTTGTGACCACTCTAAATATGACCAAAGTAATAGGACTAAGAACAGAGTACAACTTGAATTGTTCCTCATTGGAAACAAGTGGGGGGATAGGGTTCGAGAGAAAAATTCATATTCTATATAAAGTCTCAAATCCACCATATTCATTGAGTATGAGACTAAAGAGGGTGCATATCATGGGTTTGACAATGAATTTAGATCAAATGTAGGAAACAATTCGAGGGAAATTGTCCTCTTCCTCCCCATCAATCAATAATAATACGAGCAAAAATATAACCACGTGAGAAAATTTTGACATCATTGAAATGATTTATGTGCTTGATGTCATAACTAAATATATACTCAAGTATTCCTGATGTGAGAGGTGCATTTCCTAATGTGAAGGGTGAAGGAGGAGTGTGTAAATTTGTTACAGAGTCACATACATATATTTTTTAATTTTTTCAACTTTCCACACATATGCCAAACTCAAGGAATTGGGGAATAAATTCCCTCTCATTTATTCTCAAGGTACCTTCCTCATTTATTATAGCTAGGTTTTATAGCTCATTAACACTTTATTTATTTTTATCAACAAATAAAGGGTTTTTTTATCAACAAATAAAGGGTCTGGAATTCCCTGACAAGTCTCAAAGCAAGGTGAATTGTCTTGAAGGTTGACTTGAGTTGAGATTCTAAGGGGAGAGTGATACAATGGATATGATTTATTGCAATAGTTGAGTATCCCATGATGATAAGTTTCTTGATGTTTAATATAGAAGCTTGTTTGAATCATTGATATACTACATAGGTCCACTTGGTTATTTGAGGATTTTCCCATGCTTCAAGAAAATGTTATTTCTTCTATTTCTTCTTATCCTCCTAGGAGAAATAGAACCCCCAGTACACTTTCCACCCCTAGGTTATGTTTGGGAGCCTCATAAAAACAAATAGCATACCTTTGTTGGGATTCTAACTAGTGATCCAACTCTTTAGGAGGTATCCTTAACTTCCAAATATTAAAGGAAGAAGAGAGATATGGATGAGTGATTTCTAAGTTAAATTTCGAGAACCAATTCTCTTCTTATCAATATAAAATTTGTGGCTAAGGTATTATGAGGCTCATCATGTTGAGGTGTTTAGCAAGTAATGAGGTGGCTCTTTTTGCTACAATTATGAGATAGGAACAATCTATTGAAATATAACTCTATTATGTGCTAGCCAATTTTCCAAAATATGAATTTAGGGAGATCTAGCTAGAATCTTTTTAAAAGGGGCTTTTCTAAATGTTCAAGTTAGAGTCGGTATCTTCATCCCTCCATCAGAGATCAAATTTCTCTTGTTGCATTTCATTTTAGGTGTCTCACTCATTTCAGTCAGCTGCATTCCGTTAGGAGCATGGATCATCTGACGGTAGGGTCTTGTCACCCATATTCCTCATATCTTGTACCTGCTGGCCTATGTCTGTTCATTAAAATCATTCACAGTCATTTTTGGTCTTATAGTCCGCAAAGAGTCATATTAGGTTTTTAGTCTCATTAGTTCTAGGGTTTCGTTAATCCGGTCATCAGAATTTATAATAATGTCAGCAGGCACATGAGGGAGGTTCGAAATAAGTTTTCACTGCAAAAATTTCATTACCATATGTTCAAAAATTATTTTTCCTCAAAACTCTGTTTTGAAGAAAAATTGTCTATTTTATCCTTTTGTAATAAATCCAATCCAATTTTAAAATTCTTCAGTTGTAATAATGCTCCATTCGCAGCCCTGGTCACCTTTGCCAAAACTCCATGCCATCCATCCCTGCAAAACAGACAAGAAGCTCATCATTCAGTCCAAGAATCAAAAGCAAGAAAAACAGAGTTCATTTAAAAAGTGTTAAAGTTTGTAACATTACAAAGTGGGTTTTTCAAATCAAAAATCAAAATCTTTGGCATAAAAGATACTTTCATTGTTTACAAACTCCATTTGCATGCCAAGAGACCGAGTGAGCCAAGAAAAATCGTGGAAGAGCGAAGGAAGAATTTGGGAGGTCGAACTGTGGGTAAATTGCTGAGCACAGCGCACTGGGCAAGTGACGCGACACATAGGTTGAGCACGGCACATAGGGCCGCCCCTCTGTGTGTTAAATTTTTCCAGTGCGACGCATCAGAAGGGCGCGGTGCACTGGGTTGACTGCACGGCGCATTGGGCCGAAACACAAATTTTTTTTCCATTCTTCTCCAACATCAAATTTGCTCAGTTGCTCCATCTTCGAGTAAGTCAAATCAACTCCTCTATTTCTCATAACTCATGCTCGGTGTTGATTATGAGATTGGTTATGAAAATTTGAGTACAAAAACTAAACCCTATTATCTTGATTGAGAAGTCCCTCCTTAGGGTTTTGAAACTTGTTTTGGTGTCAATCATTCTATTCCCATCACCTTGTTTTTTCCCCTCCTAATTGTTTATATCCACACAACAGTCCATTTCACTGTTCACCTTATGTCCCAAGTCACTCATTCCTAAGCCTATTTCCCTATCCCTAAAGTCATCTCATTTCCTATCATTCCCATTTCCCATTTCACTTGTAAAATTTCCCAAATCCCAAGTTTCTTCCAAAAAAATCAAGTGGTTGTCCCTTGTCCCTAAACTTATCAAATCAGAAGCTTTCAAAAGGCAAATATTACTTGATTAAACCCCATTATCCCCACTGCCCTATTCCTCCACAGTCCCTCCCATACTACCATACATTTGGCACTAAAACAAAAGCACCAAAAAATCTCATGTTCATCTATCTAATTCAATATAGACCTTGCATCAACCTTGAACACCATGGAGACAGACACTGATACATCATATGACCGAGATAGTGATTCCACCACTGAGCTACATGCACCTAGAAGGCCTCATAAAAGTGGTAGACATGTGAGAGAAGAGCCCACCTCATTGGCTGAATTGCAGGCTTGCCCACTTGCCATGGCATGTTTTCGAGAGCAGTCATGCTATCAGTTTTGTGAAGTGATTGCTAGGATCCATTATCATCAGGAGTTGGCTCATTTGTTTGTATTGCATTTACATGATGGTCAGGTAACTCTTGCCGGTGTAACTTTCACTTTGACACCGAAAACAATCTCTCAAGCAACCAGAATACCAAATGTGGGAGAACAGTGGAACAAAAGACAACAGGTGGACAGAGTGCATTATGAACCATATATCAGGCCTAGCTTTGTGAGACAACTCAGCAGAGTGTTCCCATTCTGGTTCCTAAAGGATTCCTATGCGCCTCTGATGAAACTCATTATCAGATATTTCAGTTGTGAGGGCCGGTTTTCACGCCTCTATGCCTATCATATCAGGTTATTGATGCATTTCACCAGGGTGAGGATGATGAACATCCCTTATTTCATGTGTCGGAACATCGAGAGAATGACCACTCTTGTGCAGAGGAAAACTCCCGAGCAGCAGTACAACAATATTTATCACTATGCACTCATCAAGATCGTGGTTGTGCATCAGCTCGGCTTGTAGGGTATTTCATGGGAGGATTTCATTTCCAATGATTTATTCACAGCTCCTCAGGTTCCTCTGAAGGTTATTCATGATTCAGGCGAACCTTCATATCATCATGGAGGTCAGGAGACAGGGACTACTGTGCCGATGTATGTCACTTATCAAAGAGGCACTAGAGGATTATTTGCAGCAGCCCGACGAGTATTATCTCCACCTGGGGTGGAAGGGGTCTCGCTTCCGTCATCAGCAGCACAGGTACAGGTACAGGATAGAGGTAAGAGGCCTATGCAGGATGAGGGGCCTTTAGGAGGCCAAGATACAAGTTTCATACTGATTGATGAGGATTTGAGCTCTCCAAGCTCAAAGTTGAGAGAGACTATTCAGGAGCAGAAGGCGGAGATAGACACATTGACCGTCAAGTTGCAAAGATCCCAATGGATCATAAATTACCTGGAGCATTGAAACAAACAATTGGAAGATCAGCAGACAATCATGGAGTTACAAAACATCCGTGAGAACCGGCAAGCTGCCCAAAGAAACCAAACCGAGATGACATCCATTGAGTGGGAGATTGAGGCTGATCGAGAGACTTGGCTCGAAAGGGTCAATATTCATCTTGAGAAGCTGTTGGAGAAGGCCAACAAGGGAAAGAACATTCTTAGGCACATGAAGAACCATTATTGGGCGCGAAATCATGTTTGCAAAGCGCGAATCAAAATTCTGAAGGCAAAGCTAAGGAGGGCACTAAAGCGTCGCAAAAGACATGATAGACTCCAAATTTTGGCCAAAGCTTCTTTGGCTCAGGATAATGCTTGATGGTGGACATTCAGCCCAAATTTCAAGAAATTTGGGAAATTTTTTGTCAATTTTGATTTTTTGGCCTTAACACAGATTTTCCTGCCCGACGCGTCGCGCCACTTGGCGCACGCTTATAATTGGCAGCTCCTCTTGAGGAAAAATTTGTATTTCTGGATTTTTCATCAAAATTTATGCATTCCTACCCATTACCTAAGGATTTTGACAAGTTTTGGGTTGCCTGAAGGGTCAAAAACACCTTAAAAATGGCCTTTCTGCCACTTTTTGGACACACAGGAAGCAGTGTTGGTATATTTGATTTTTGGAGGGAAAATGGCAACCAAATTCAGAAATTCCACTTGGGTTGGAAATTATACAGGCAAATATTTCCAACGAGCTATCCTGCGCTCAGTTTGGACTTCGGGAAGGCCGCCAAAATCAGCCTCAAAGTGGCGCGACGCATAGAGATTTCAGGCGTGGCGCATTGGGAAATTTGGCCTAGTTTTCATTCAGTAACTCAATTTTTCGCCTAGTTTTGGCCAGCTTGACTTTTTCATCTTCAAATGTGAAACCCTTGATGTAACTTGATGAAATTTCATGGCTTTGATGTGATTTTGGCACATTTTTAACTCATGTAAGTAGATTCATTCACCAAAAAGTGAATTGTAACTGAATGAATCAGTTTCCTATCTTATAGAGGCAAGATGTTCCACTGCCTATTTTCCAGTTCTTAGTTTAGATCTTGTTGAAACAGCTCCTAAACTAGTGAGCTCGACCCCTAGAGGCATGGGGATGAGTTATGCTTGTCTATATCTTGTATTTTCTCAGTCATTTTTAGGGTTGGACACTTGGGATTGCTTTGAGCTTCATTGTACATTTCATCTCTGCATTTTGGCAAAGGAATAGACCAGGGTTTGCAGCACTCTTTGGGATCCATGTGGCTCTATGTTTTGATGGTGTGTTTCTCTCTGTGATTATAAGTTTACTGATGTTTCATGTGTATCATCTTCCTTCTCATTTCTTCTTAAGTTAAACAAACAAGTATTAAAGGTGGAATTCATTAGATTTGCAGTGCTCTACCTTGAGTTTTGTTTAATTTTCCATGTTTTCAACTGTCTGAAGAGGATTCTTGAAAACCTCTTGCCCTCTTCAACTCCTCCCCGGTCTGAGCTATCCATTTCATTCAAATTCAAAGCATCAAAACAATTTCTTTGCTTGCCCGTTTAGCTCTCTGGTGATCATTCCAAACCAAAATGTTGCCTTTTTCTTTGATTCCAAAAACACCTTCAAAATCAAATCAAACTCTTTTACATATATACCTAGCTTAAAATCAGCCTTTATTCAAGTCATCTCAAGCCTCATTGATTATTTTTGCTGAGATTGACAAGGATAGAGCCCTCTCGAGATCTGGTAGGGCTAGCTACCAGATTAAGCGTGGTTTGATGTTACACTAGAATCTGTCTTCCTTAGACTGAGGTAGATTTAGGCCATAACAGGATTCAAACTGTTTAAATAGGCCAATAATCAAAGATTTTAATGATGTGTGACAAGCATTGGATTATTAGAGCTAGACCTTTTGAACATGTTGTCCAAACTTGATTGGTAAAATTACAAGTCAAAAATAAATGGAAAATGGATTCATTATTTTCAAGACAAGGAGCACAAATTGAAGGACCTTAGATGCATCATTTTATGATATTTTTAGATGCGAATAGTCTTTTATGGGATTCAGTTTCAAAGATAAGTTACCACTCATTTTTTTTAATTGCGGTATGATAGGAAATTTTGCTATTAAGTGCCCTTTCATAGAAGATAATGATGATGACGAAGAACTTAGAAAAAGGGCCTTCAAATGAAAATCTTTGAAAAAAGAAAAATATTTACTCTAAAGAGGATATTAATTTTCTTGAAGAATATGAATACAATTTCAATGATGACATAAGAGAGATCATTTTTCTATCCAAAAATGATGAATCCAACATAGAAAAATCAAAGGGGAAAAAGGAAAAAGCATAAGAAGAAGGTGTTGAAGGCATAGTGGATCTTGAAGCAAAACTTATTAATGCATTAGAAGATATTGATAACCTCAGGAAGAAGAACAAAGTACTATCCAAGGAAATAATATTCCTCAAGACTAAAAAAGAGGAAGAAAAAGGGTGGAAGAAATATTGAACATTCAACTAAAATAAAAGAAAGAGAACTGTGAGAATATTGAAGAAGAAATTGTCTCATTATGAAAGAGCTAGATAAGCTCAACAAAAACATGAAAATCCCTCAAACTCTAGATGCTATTCTAAAAAATCAAAGATCATCATTTGACAAGACCAATCTTCATTGTATGGGTGAGAATTCATACAAATAAAATGCAAGCCCTAAGTCATCAGAAAAGAAAGTTGAAGAAAATCCTAAAAGGACTCCAATCCATGTAAAAGCAAGGAAAGAATTCACAAGGAGTCTAGAAACACTACTACACGAAAAACGATATATTGATGCTCTCAAAGAGTCCATTCACAATTCACGTAGTAATATGACAAGGGAAAAGGACCAGAAAATAATTGAATATTATCCAAAGTATAATAGTTTCAGAAGAACTATTCCATTAAGGCAATCATACACAACCAAGTATCAATTTTTTTTCTTGGTCACTAATTTTCATGCAAAAATTTTTGACATCACGTAAGAGATTCTAAAGCTTATTTGAAAATAATTGTTAAAAAGGTTCTCTCAAAGCTCTATAAATAAGCTCATAGACAACAGAATCAAATATACTAATCGATTCAATACCATAAATCATAATTCATTTTCTCCATTATCCAAGTATAGTATAGAGTGTTATAGTTGCAACAATTTTGGACATATGGCATGAGACTATCCTTCAAAATCAAGAGAAGGGTTTTTGAAGAAATATTAGGAAGAACCACCAACAGAAAAATGTGAACTAGTTATATATGCTTGAAACCATGAAAGTCTGTGGTATGTTGATAGCATATGCTCTATACACATGACTAGAGATCAAAATAAATTTATTACTCTAAAAGAAGAAAAAGGAGGAAATGTGGCATTTGGAGACAATGGATCTTCAAGAATCATTGTAAGAGTTCTTATGAGCCTTGAAAATGGTAGGTATAAAGAAAAAAAATGCTTTATACATTGAATGAATCAAACATAATCTTTTAAATATCAGCTAGATGTGCGATAAAGGTGATGATATCACTTTTCTTGCTAAAAAATGTGAAATAAGGAATACTAATTCAGGAACATTAGTGGGAAAATTGATTAGGAATCTAGACAATGTATATATCCTTGATGAAATTCAAGGAGAAAATTCCTACATTTTATAGAAAAATGAGAGTTGGTTATGGCATAAAAGGTTAAGACTCTTGAGCTTTGACAATTTGGTAAAAATCAGTAGAACACTAGTAATGAGAGATATACCCAAAATATGAAAAATAACAAGCATCATCTACAAATATTTCCAACATGGGAAACATAAGTAGAAATTATGTGTATATTTGAAACTGCTCATGTAATTTACTAAAACACAAGACTCAAATATACTCTACTCATCTATGAAATTCAATTCACAATCGAGAACACAAATCATAAACATGCACAAATATTTATCACACATACACATTGATTTATCTAGGGGAAAGAAACTACTCAAAACCCCTTCCTATCTATATTGCATTAACCAAATAATAGAGATGAATACATATGCTTAATCAAGCCTGAGCACAACCTACAAGTGTATAGTTTTTCCCTCTACTTGACTGACAAACTTTTGCCAACACTTAGCCAATTTTCAAGCCCTCCAAGCTCCTATTTACTTATGTTATTCCTTGAGGAATTATGCCCCTATTAATTAGGAAATTCCTCAATTGGAATTGCACAATCCTTCTAGGCCCATCCTTTGTCTACATGCACCACTTATACAACTTGGAATAGTCTACAATTGATATTACACTTCCCTTGAACCTCTATCTCAACTGGGTATTTGAGTTCTCTGCATGTGTTAATTATTTTGGGTTGAATGATCAGTTAATCGAATAATCATTGAGTGTGACTAAATTCACACTACACAACTTGACCTTCCACTAGTTCCTCTAACACTTAGAACTAGTTTAAGTTATAATAACTCAATTTAACAGAAATAGATTTCTATAAATTTTCAATCAATCATACTGAAATGAACTCAAGATTCTCCAACTCGAATTAACTGAGTTAACTGAGTGAAAAGTACCATGTCACCTCAGTTAACTACCTCCAATACTTATGTTGAAAATATTAATTCGAATACTCTCTAGTTTGAAAAAGGAAAAGTCAAGACTGAAATTTTATTGTTGCATTTTAAACACTCCCTCTCAATAAGAAAAGGATTATGAGTTACCCTAATATTGCCTCTATGGAACTCGAATTTTCCTCTTGAAAAAGCCTTTGCCAAAATGTATGCATATTATTCCTCTGTAGGAATTCATTCCAACAACATAATCCACCTTTGCACACAATCCCGTAGATGGTGATACCAGATATCTATATGCTTGGATCGATCATGAAATTCAGGATTTTCAGAGAGTTTGATAAAACTCTTATTATCACAGTAAACCACAGTTAGATCCATCATCCAACCAAAAAGTCCCACAAGAATATTTCTCATCCAGATCTCCTCACATGTTGCTTAACTGACAACCATGTACTATGCTTCTGCTAAGTTGAGTGCCATTGATATTTGCTTCATGTTGTACCAGGAAAATGTTGCGAAACCAACATTGAAACTTCCTCCTAATGTACTCTTCTGGTTTGATGGACTCCCAGCCCAATCTGCATTTGTGAAGATTTGAAGCTTCACTCCCTCTGTTTGTCTGTACCATAGTCCAAACTGGGTGGTGCTTCTGAGGTACCGAAGAACATGCACAGCTACCTTCCAATATAATTTGGTTGGCCTAACCATAGCTTGACAAAGCTGGTTGAATGCATAGCACATATTTGGTCATGTGTTCAAAAGATAAATTAGTGAACCTACAGGCTTCCGATAAATGGTAGCTTCCACTTCTTCACCTGAAGTGGCATCTTCTTTCCTCCAAATTCCTGCTACGAGAGTCTCCATGGGTTTGCTACTATCCACGTGGAACTTTTCATTATCTCATTGGCATGCTTTCCTTTAAAGAAAAACAGTACCCCATCTCCTCACCATACTTTCAAACTGAGAAAGTAGTGAATTAGTCTCATTTCCTTCATTTCAAATTCTCTTGCAAGGTCCTCCTTGCAATATCTGATCAAATTCTCACCACCAGTTACAATAAAATCATCAACATATAAAACAATAATCAATAATTTACCTTCTACCATAATATGATAAAGCTTTCCATCTGCTTCACTTTTGGTGAAGCCCAACCTGGTGAGATAGATATTGATCCTAGTATACCAAGCATAGAGTGCTTGCTTGAGTTTGCACACATGTGACTCTCTGTCAAAGGTATCAAAACCTTCTGGTTTCTCAATGTCCACCTCCTCCTCAATAAATCCATTGAGGAATGTTGTATTTACTTCCATCTGGTGGATCTTTATTATGCAACCAGCTCAAAGAATAGAAGAAAAGATAGATCAACAACTTAAAAAGTGTCCTCTTCAAGGGGGGAACCTCCTTTACATTAAATAAATGGACAATCCTTGGATGACACAAATGATACGACCTCCTTGGTATATATATGAGTCTAAGTGGTGAAAATATAATCAAAGTCTACATAAAAATAATAATGTAAGTGCACAAAATTAACAATAGTGGGATTTTATGGGGGCACAACAATAACAATAGGAGGCTACACTAACAATAAAAATAAGAGGAATACACTAGTATTATAGGTACATTCAATTTTACTCTTTTGGGCATAGTGATATTTGTAAGGTATGATGTTTGGAGGAACACTTCCTGGAATCAAATGAATAGCATGATCATGATCATGAATAGGTAGCAGGCCTTTGGGAGTCTCAAATACCTTGGAATAATCTGTATAAATTATACAACGTGCATATATCTTGGATTCACTCAATCTAACAATGTACTAAAGTTAAATACTGAATCGCTTCTACAAATATTTGCGGAATTAAAAACACAATCACTAATTACATAAGCATGAAGAAATGTCAATCACACACAACACAGATAATTTCCAGGGAAATCTTACAGCTAAAAACCCCAATATCTTCTATTGTATATTATTTCATGGATCATGAAATAATTACATACAAAACTCTTCTCACAAGAGCTCTCGGTACATCAGCTAATTGTCTCACATTGTCATACAAAAATTGGCAAATCCCTTAGCCAATTTACTGTCTCCAGGAAACCTTCCTTCACTGCGCAATCCCTGCTAAAAGCAATCCCTGAAAAGATGCAATCCTGCCTACCTTGACTGCGCAAGTATAATGGGCTCATCCAATGTGTGTGTTCTTGCATGTGTGCAAGCGGATAATGTCACAACTGATAGTTATCTTCCCTTTCACCTAGAACTCAATTGGGTCTCCATTGGATCTGACATGCATGCAGTTAATAATAGTAAATATTCAGTTGCATGTGAGATCACTACATGTGAATTAATTAATATTTAATTCACTTGACCTCTCACTAGTGTATCTTCAGTTACAACTAGCACAACTAAGTTTAACTCACTTAACTGAGTTAAACTATTTACAACTTGCACCAAATCATGCACCACTGAACTTCCAACTTTGTTACAACTAAAATCACTCAGTTACAACTGAAGTCACTCTGCGTGTCCCACCATCCAACCTCTTAACTCGAAATTCACTTAGCTAATTCATTTTCCACTTCAGTTAACTATTTTCAAGTCCACATTGAGAATAGATTGTAGTTTAATGTCCATCTAAATTAAGGGATAATAAAAATAGACATGCACCTAAAAATAGCATGTGGGCCCCACCCTAGTGTAGGAGCTTAATTTTCACTAGGATCATGGATGCCAAAAAAAATTATTGTTGAATCTCAACATAATTGTCTAAGAATTTTTGGAGATCTAGAGAAATAGATGATTTTGATGTCTAAACCTCTAGTGAGCATCATTTTGAAATTACGCTTCGTTGTTCTTTCGTTATAAGTTTTTTCGTGCCATCAGATTTGATTACCTTTCTTGGTTTCCTTGTGATACCCCTCAATTCAACTTCCTTTCCTTCCCAAAAAAAATTTAAGAAAGGTTCTTGAAAATTAAAAGCTATCGTCCCCAAAGATTGTAACCATTAGAATCCTAGTACAACATCAACACCACCCATTGCAATGGAAAGCATTAGACTATTAAGTACATATGCCCCCATGGTTAGCTTGATATTATGGCACTTTCCAGAGCAATTTATAGTTTTTCCATTTTCAACCATCGCTTGACACTCTAGTGCTGGATATAGGAAGCAATTCAATTCCTTGGCTATCTTACAATGAATAAAATTATGAGTACTACCTGAATCAATCAACACTATTACTTTTTTCTTCTTGATATATCCTTCTATCTTGATCATTTAAGGAGTGGTATATCCTCCTCTTTTGATGTTTCTTGTACCTTTTCTTCCTCCTCTTCACAATCGCAACAACACTTCCATATTTATAGTGATGAGTGGTAGACTTCCTTTTTGCCATAATTTTGCTTTCAACTTTTCTTGCCACCCTGAATGCCTTCTCCAATGAATCAAGTTCCCAAAGAAAAACCTCATTTTGTATGTTATCCTTCAAAGTACCTATGAATACATCAATCCTATGCTCTTTTGGAATATCAATTACCCTGATATTCAATTTTTGGAAGTCCTCAATGTGCTCCGCCATTGAAACCTTTTGTTTGAGATATATCAATTGGCTAAAGAATGTGTTTCTATTTGTATCCTAATAATGTGATATCATTTCCGCCATAAAAATTGACCAAGTGACATATGGTTTAAAAAATCAAATCCATCGATACCACGAAAACTTATTGGGTTCTAAATATAAAGTTGCAATGCATATATTTTGTGTGTTGCACATCATGGAGATCAAAATATTTCTCCATCTGTAGTATCCATATTATCGGATCCTTGCCATCAAAATTCCTCATATCTATCTTTGCAATGTAGTGGTTCTTAAACCCAACATTGGAGTCTCTAAAATCCTTATTAACATTCCTTTTGTTCTCATCGTGAATTTCATGGAATAACTTCTCGCCATTAGGAAGAATTTCTTGTACCAACTTTGTCAAACCTTCCTTCAAACCTTCCATTTATGCTTTTAATACATCCTTCAAACCTTCCATATCTAATTTTAATCCATTCATCAAACCTTCCATTTATGATTTTAAACCATTCTTCCTTCCATTTTTTAGGGTTTGTAAATTGAAAGTGTTAAAAACCGAGTTTTATGGGCCTTTTTGTGAAATTTTTCAACACATAAAGCATAAATTT
Organism: Pinus albicaulis; assembly: GCA_034641835.2. Lineage (NCBI taxonomy): Eukaryota > Viridiplantae > Streptophyta > Pinopsida > Pinales > Pinaceae > Pinus > Pinus albicaulis. The sequence goes on from CM076576.1 coordinate 404,572,823, forward strand.
AAAACTTAAAAATAGAAAAAAAAACAAACAAATACACCATAAAAATAACCACAACACAAAAAATGATGAAGGAGTTCACCCCTCCTCGGCTACGTCTCCTTGGTCCAACTTCCAATGGCTTAACCCTCCTTCATTATTCTCAAAATGGTGATTACATACATTTATAGTGATCAAATAGCTTCAAAACATGTTCCATCAGGCTCTAGAACTATAAAAAATGCCTGTCTAGCCTCTTTCTGCTCCAAAATTGCTAAAAAACTGAAGAAGTTATGAGGCTCGCTAATTTTGCTGCTAACTGAACCACAAATTCCCCAAATTCTAGACCCGTACAACAATTTCGCCCTGATTTCAGCTAACCGAGTGCCATTTTTGCGGAATTCTAGGAAAAATTGTCAGACAATTAAAATTGTCCAATAATGCCTAAAATCCTCATTTAAACCCATAACAATATGATCGAATTAAAAATAAATAAATAAAATAAAATAAATTGGCCAGTTTTGCTAACCATCGGCGGTTAGTGTGGTTTGGGCGATGGCCTATACCTTCGTGCCCATGGTTCCAGAGCAATGGTCATATGGTGTTTAATATGGGGGGGTCGGGGCTAAGCCCTGGCCCCTACCCCCAAACCTCTACCACATACACTTTAATTAAGGTTTGTAACGTGTGGTTTGTAAGAACCATTGTATAGATTGGTTGGTAAAGACTTGGCTCTGTTATGATGGAGGTCACGGTGTTGATTCTTGTGGCGGTGCAGTTCAGAATTAAAAACAAATTTTTGGTGGCTCCCGTGCTGCCATGTGGTGACCTTCGATTGGGCCACGTGGCAGCATGTGGTTCGCCACCAACCAACCAATAAAAATCCGCCAACCAACACCCATAGAATGCGGACAAGTGACGCGACCTGATTGGTCAACCCTACCCAATCAACCTTGACCAATAAACCATGCCTAGTCATCTGTACGGACTACTGACTGGGCAACCTGCACAATTTTTCCAAATTTTTGCATGTTTGGAAAACTAACAGAATGTGTTTCTGGGAACATACAATGTCATTTTTCCGCGAAATAAGTTGCACCAGATTCAGAACGATTAGATATACGCAGTCGTTCAAGTTCCACACCATTCGGATAACTTTCATTTTTTAGCATAATTTTGAGCACCTTATCACTCCTCCCCACTGGAAGCTTTTGGACCTCAAAAGATCACATTCAGTTGTTCAGTAGATGAGGGTACATTTCCCTCACCTTTCCAATCTCTATCCATTTATATTTACTTGGATTTGTTCCTTTGAGCCCCACACAAAGGTACTCCACATTCCCTCATTTTGAAGACCTTTTTCTTCTATCAAGAATTGTCTTACGGTAGTTCATCAAGGCATTCAGGGGAAAAATCCTCATTGGAAGGAATCTAAAAATTTTCTCCTTGATCTTCAATCAAATATGGTTCATACAACCTTAAGTCCTCAACATTAAAAACAACATAAATTTGAAGGAAAAACCAACCTAAAGGCATTATCACCAATCTTATATAATATTTTGAATGGACCATATCGAATTGGTTTCAATTTTTTACCTTCTCCTTAAAGTCTTTATTTGCTAATGTGAAGCCAAACTTCATCACTGACTTGGAATTTTTGATCTACACGATGCTTATCGTGTCTTTTTTTTGTACTTGACTTGGCTCTTTTCCAACTGTTCTTGAACTGCTTGATGCACCAATTGGATTTGTTCAATGAGCCTTTTAACTTTGCCTATGTCACTATGACCATCAATAACAACATCCTTTCCAAAATTGAAATTCAAAGGCTATTTATGCAAGTATCCCAAACATGCCTCAAATGGCATTGTTTGAGTTGAAGAGTGCTTGGCCCGGTTATAAGCATGTTGAATATAGTGCAAGTTTTCATCCCACAACTTAGGATGTTTGTTGCAGTAACCGTGAAGAAGATGTATCACCGACCTATTCACCACCTTTGTTTTACCATATGTTTGTGGATGAAATGTTGTACTCTTTTTCAATTTTATTTCCATGAATCCCCACAATCTTGACCAAAAATTCCCAACAAAGCAAGAATCTCGGTCACTAACAATGGATGTGGCCAATCCAAAATGCATCCATACATTCTGAAAGAATGAATGTGCGATTTGTTTAGCTGTAATTTTCTTTTTACATGGCATAAAAATACACATTTTGCTGAACCTATCCACAACTACAAAAAGATAATAATGATTCCTTTTTTACATAGGAACACCTCCAAAAAATTCCATAGAAACACTCTCCCATGGACGAGAAGGTACTGAAAGTGGTGTGTACAATCCTAACTTTCTATTGCTAGGCTTTCTGACATCACATAATGAACAACCTCTAATACAATGTGATACAATTTCAAGCATACGATGCCAATAACAATACCAATGAAGATGTGCCACCGTCTTAATTACACCGAAATGACCAGCAATAAGAGAAGTATGTGCCTATCTGAGGATGTTGACTCTTTCTCCCTATGGAATACAAAGCTTACCAAGATGGTACAACAAGTTATCATGCATGTGATAATCCAATTCCTCTACTTGGTTCCCTTGACTTAAAGTTGCATATACATCTTGAAAATCACTATCTAAAGCATATTGTTCAACATAGCTCTCATGCAAAACATAATTATGCTTAAGAATAGTAGCAGCACTAAAAATAGGCCTAGAAATCATGTCAGTAACTTTATTGTAGATACATTTCTTATACCTTATCACCAAATGGAATTGTTGAATAAAACCCATCCATCGAAAGTGCCTTGATTGTTGCAATTTTGTTTGTGATTGAAAATATTGCAATTGTTGATGATCAGTGTGAATGATTGTTTCCTTACCCATCAACTAGTGTTTCCACTTTTTCACACTTTGCACCAATGCATAAAATTCCTTGTCATATGTAGGATAATTAATCACTGCATCGTTAAAAGTTCCTAAATGAAAACAGATGGGCTTACCATGTTTCATGAGGACCGCACCCATGGCATAGTCACTAGCATCATTCTGAATCTCAAATGAATGTCTCAAGTCTGGAAGTGCAAGTATTGGGGTTGAACTGATATTTTCCTTCAATGCATCAAATGCCTTTTGTTGTTTACCTCCCCATTGGAAGACATGATTCACACTTGTCAATGCATGCAATGGAGCTTCGATAGAAGAGAAGTTAGCAATAAACTTCCTCTGATATTGGGCTGCTCCCAAAAATCTTCTTACGTTCGTAACTTTTTTGGGCTTTGGCCAATTAAAAATGACATCAACCTTGGAGGGATCTATTTTCAATTCACCTCCTCCAAAAATATTACCCAAATAAACTAAAGAAGTTTTTCCAAACTCACACTTTGAAATTTTTAAAAACAATTGTTCTTTCTTCAAGCCATCAAGTACCTTTTTGCCATGCATGACATGTTCTTCACAAAATTTACTGAAAATCAAGATGTCATCTAAGTAGACTATTACAAAATCATCTAGAAATGGCCTTAAAACATCATTCATCACACACATAAAGGTATTCGAACCATTGCAAAGACCAAAAAGCATAACTAGCCATTCAAACAAACCTTGTTTTGTTTTGAATGTTGTCTTCCATATGTCACCTTCAGAAATTCTAATTTGATGATAGTAACTCCTTAAGTCCAACTTAGTAAAATAATTTTCATCTTTCAATTGATCAAGTAAACCATCAATTCTAGGAAGTGGGTAATGGTTTTTTACCGTAATTTTTTTCAATGCACAGAAGTCCACACACATGCGCCATGTTCCATCTCTCTTTGGCGCCAAAAAAATAGGTGACCCGCATGGCGAAGTACTTAGTTTGATGATCCCTTTGTCAAAAAACTATTGAATTTTCTTTTTAATTTCTACACTTTCCATCACTGACATCCGGTACATGCCAATGTTAGGAAGAGGACAATCTTGATGCAATTGTATTTCATGTTGGATTCCCCTCTTGGGAGGCAATCCTTTTGGTTCCGGAAACATATCATCATATTGGTTAACAACCTCAACCAAGTCATGTTTTAATCTTGATCCACAACCTTGAAAAGCTTCATTCTCAACATCATTCTTTTGTTTGACCATTAAAAGCACAACATTCTTGCTAGAGTTAATGAGTCTCTTCATTTGTCCGACATTTACAAGTGAAAGATTTAGTTTTTGTTGTTATGCTCTAACAACATACTCTATACCATATTTGAACAAGTGATACTTGTTTTCATGGAGATGAAAAATATATTTTCTATCATACAAATATGGGCTTCCCAAAACAATTTTGGAAATATCATGTGGAACTACATCAAGTTCAACTTCATCAAGAAAGTTTGTTGTAATTGCAAATTTAAGTATGCATTTCCTCGTAACTTGTAATTTTGCATTCTTGCATATCTAGCCTTAAGGATAATGTCTTGGATGAGGAATGGTATCTAAATTTAACTTCTTAACTAAGTCTTTGGAAATTAAATTTTCTTGTGAACCACTATCAAAAAGTGTTTCAATTTTGGTGTGCTTTGAAATAACCCGAATATGGAAAATTTCAATTCTAGTTTTCGCATCTTGAGTATCATTAAGACAACTTGAAGAGATAGTGCTTGCTATGTCCTTACCTTTCATTCCCATTGTTCTGATCTTTGTTTCAACTCCTGAATCAAAGCCTAAGTCAAGTTATGTAGTTTCAGTTGTCCTTTGCTTCCCTATGTTGTTAAACTTCTTTGGTTTCATCTTAGGATGAAGCTTCCAACAATGAGATTCATCATGACCCTCTTTGGAACAATTTTTGCATGTTAATTTCTCTCCTTCCATCTTGACGGATGTATTCTTCTTTCCTTTCCTTTTGAACTTACTCTTACCCTTGTCTCCACTTGTGAATGGCTTCTTGCTACCCTCTTGTGAAGTGTTGTCCCCTCTTGCTTCAAGATGTGTTTCTTGGACACAAACCTCATCTAAACTTGTATGATTAAACATAAGGATAGTATGCCTTAAATAACTGTGTAAAACCCCCGTATATTTCAACAAAGTGTCTTGTGAATTCAAGTCTACACCTAGTATCAAACACCTTCTTCTAAATTCTTGAGTGTAACTTTGCACACTTTGACCCTTTAGTTGTCTAAAATATTTCCAATCCATAATAGCCTTTTTCATATAAGCTAATGGATAAAATTTTCTTCTAAGTCCAACAATAAAATCTCTCCAAGAGGTTGAGACCTTACCATACTTTTTCATACCCTCTTTTGTTTTTGCTTCCCACCAAATCAAAGCAACACTTTCCAACCTTTATAATGAAGGCAATTGAATATTTGTATCATCATCTTTGATGTTCTGAATCTTGCAATAAACTTCAAGTTGAAGAACCCAATTATCAAGTCTTTCGACATTCATTTCACCATTATACATAGGCAGTTTGAATTTGAAATCAAGTTTTAATAAGGGAGTTTTACCATGAACCCTTAGGGTATGTGGATGTGTTTGAGTAACAGTGGTTGTGGAAGAGGAAGAAGATGAAGGTGAGGATGGAGGTGAAGATGATGGTGGAGAAGAGGGTGGTTTGTCACCATTTCCTTTTGAAGTCTCATCATCATCTCCTCCTTTTCCTTCAGAATAACCCTCTCCTTTTGAAGGCTTGGAACTTTCACCCTGCAATCTTGAAGTTCTCTCTTCATAGAGGGCCTTCACCATTTCATTCATGTCAAACAAAGCTTTTTTGAAATTATTTTCTTCATCTGACATATTATCAGCTCCTCCTTCATGTGACATGCTTATTGAAGCTTCAAGTGCAATTTGAGGAAGAATTTGTGGTGGATATTGTGGCAAACTTGCTCTCCTTTTCCTTGACCTAACTTGAGGACGTGCAACCACAATATTTCCTTCTCTCTTGAGCTTCAACCTTGTAAGCATCAAAAACACTTGTAAACAATTAAATCCTCAAAGAAAACCTAAGCTATGATACCAAAATTTTTCTATATGAGATCTTAATCAAAATGTGCTTGAGGGTTTGTAAATTGCAAGTGTTAAAAACTGAGTTTTATGAGCCTTTATGTTAAATTTTTAAACACATAAAGCATAAATTTAAAACTCTGAAATAACATAAAGAATAGAAAAATACACCATAAAAATAACCATAACACAACAAATGATGAAGGAGTTACCCCTCCTGGGCTACGTCTCATTGGTCCAGCTTCCAATGGCTTGACCCTCTTTCATTATGCTCAAAATGGTGATTACATGCATTTACAATGCTCAAATGGATTCAAAACTTATTCCATCGGCTCCAGGACTGTCAAAAATTCCTGTCTAGCTTCTTTCCACTCCAAAATTGGTCAAAACTGAAGAAGTTATGAGCCTCCCTAGTTTTGTCGCTGACCGCACCACAAATTCCCCAAATTCTAGATCCGTCCAACAATTTCGCCCTGATTTCATGCGAAATTGTCGGACAATTAAAATGTCCAATAATGCATAAAATCTGCATTTAAAACCATAACAATATGGTCGAATTAAATTTTTATGTTGTATTTCTTCCTCTTCTTCATGCTTCATAGTAGAGATTTTTGGTTGCTTACTAGGTGTGTCCATTTTTTTGTTTCAAGGCATTTTAGAATAAAAAAATGATATATATGCTTCACTATGCCCTTTTGAATCACTTCAAACTGATTTTTCAAATAAAAATTATGCAATTTTTTAAAAAATACACACATTTTTGGAGCTCGATATTAAAATTGTTATATATCTATAATTTCGAATATTTAAGGTTTGAAATTACTTTGGGTGGTAGCCCTTTGAGTCTTCTTTCCAACCCCACAAGTCATAATGATATTGGATTCCTCCAGAAGGAGTTATGCCCAATCTGCTACAATGTGATGATTATATACTGGTTCAATAGAGCGAACTCGTACGGAGTTCCACATGTCATTTTTTTGACCCTCAACCCTGACAATGATACCCAAAAAACTATAGCCTGTCCACTTTCGTTCCCTTTTCACCAAATTCAAATCTGATGCTCAGAGAGAAATTTATGGCGATTTCCCCTAGGTCACCTGTTTGAGATGAAATTTTGGAGTTTGCAAAAACCCTAACTTCATCGGATCATATATCTGAAAATATAGTGAAACAAGATCTAAAATTCGTACAAAAGGTTCACCAATATTTCGGCTCCGTGTGGTTGCAATTTAAACTTCTGAAGATTCATAGAAAAAAAAAAATTATAGCGAAAATTCCAAGATGACATGTTTGAAGAAGAGAACTCTAGAATCCAAAGCTCTTATACCAAATGTTATGCAACCAGCTCAAAGGATAGAAGAAAAGATAGATCAACAACTTAAAAATTGTCTTATTCGAGGTGGAAACCTCCTTTACATTAAATAAATAAACAATTCTTGGATGATACAAATGATAATACCTCCTTGGTATATATAGGAGTCTAAGGGGTTACAATATAATCAACGCCTACATAACAATAAGAATGTAAGGGCACAACAATAACCATAGTGGGATTCTATGGGGAAAAAAAATAACAACATGGGGGATACATGGGCGCAACAATAACAATAAGGGGCTAAATTAATAATAACAATAATGGGAATACACTAGTATTATAGGGACCTAACAATCTTCCACCCCATTTGTGCAACTAATGCAAGAGTAGATATAATGGAGGAGTACCTTGATACAGGGTCAAAGGTCTCCTCATAGTCAATTCCCTCAACTTTAGAGAATCCTTTGGACACAAATCCGGCCATATGATTCTCTATGCTTTTGTATGTTGCATACTTTACCTTGAATATGCATCTCTAACCTACCATTGATTTATCTGTTGGTCTTGGGACCACTTCCCAAACATTGTTCTTGACAATGGAGTCATATTCCTCCACCATATCATCAACCCAAACAGGTTTCTCTACTACTTCCTCGAAAGAGGACAGTTTAGTCTCTACAATCTCAATCATCAGAGCCATGTATCCAGTGTACCAATCAAGTGACCTTCCTTGCCTGTGCTATGAGGTGGGTGCTCCTAAATTCTCTCTAACATCACGCAATAATATCTCAACTTCATCGGTTCTTTTCCTTCCTTCTTTGGATGTTTATTCTTGAGTGATTGTCTCCACTCTTGGTTCCTCAACTTGTGGCTACTCCAAAACTTCCTGAGTTTCTTCCTTTGGAGCCAAAATATCCTGATCAGGCTGCAATTGAAGCTCCCTCTGAAGAGAACACCTCATTTCCTTCTCCTCATCAAACTTCACATCCATTCGCACAATTGTCATTCTGAGGGATGGAAAGTACACATAATAATTTTTAGGAGTTTATGTGTACCCCACAAATATCCCCAACTTTGTTGTCGGCTCTAGCATCTTCCTTGGTTTTTTGGAAACATGGCAGTAAATTGATGCTCCAAAAATCTTGAAGTGCGACACATCTGGTTTCTCCACGAGAAAGCTTCCTCTGGTGTACTCATGCCAAGAATCCAATGAGGGCCTCGGTCCTACAAATAGATTATTGTGTTGCATGCTTTAGCCCACAAGTGAAATGGTATGCCTTGGTCATGAAACATCGCCCTTGTTTCTCCCACAATACTACAATTCTTCCTCTGAACCACCCCATTTTGATGTTGGTTGTGGGGTGATGTCAACTCCCATTGAATGCCTTCCTTTGAACATAAATTTTTAAACTCATTCGACATGTACTCACCTCCATTATCTCTCATGAGAGCCTTCACCTTCTTACCAATTTCTTTCTCAACAAGTGCCTTGAATTCAATGAACTTGGAGAATGTTTGATCTTTCTTCTATATGAATAAGATCCAACATTTCAATTACAAATCATCTACAAATATATCATAATACTTTTGCTTGGCAGTGTAGGTTGTTGATAAAGGTCCATAAACAACAGAGTGGATCCTTTCAAGGACTCCATGCGCCTTGCTATCCCGATCATTGAAAGTGGCTTTTGTGTACTTCCCCAAGGTGCACCCTTTGCATGTATCTTGTTTCTCTAGTGATCCTTTGGGAAGGCCTATGGTAATATGTTGCATGATATTCAAAGTGCCATGATGCAAATGGCCAAGTATTCTATGCCATAGTTAACTGACATCTCAGATTTTCACCTTCTCTGCATTTGTGTTAAACAACATAGTATTCCACATCCAACTTGTACAGGTTCTTCACACAAACCCCAATATTATTCACTTTTCCCGTGGCTATGTGTCTCAGGAATGATTTTTGTTTGTTGAAGATCACATCGTAACCACAATCTTTCAATACTGCAACAAAGATTAGATTATTCTTTAGACTCGGGACACACATCACATCTTTGAGCTTGAGAGGGGAGCCTGACTCCCTCTGAAAGGTGAATATACTAATCTCGGTCACATTGTAACTTCCATCATCTCCCATCTCGATGTGCATCTCGAGATCTTTCTCCTCCAAGTCACTAAAAAAATCTATGTTCCTCGTCATGTGGAACGAGGCACCACTTTCAAGGTACCACACACTCCCTATCACTGTGCTTTCCATATATGCAATGAGAGTGAAGTCAAGCTCAAATTGTGAAGCCAAAGCTTCACCTTCCACTCTTCCTAAGGTATTCTTATTTTCCTTCTTGTGTGGACACTTCGTGGCATAGTGCCTGAGTTCATGACAATGAAAACACTTGATTTTATACAAGTCTTTCTTCTTGCCCCCTTGACTGGATTCTCCTTTAAATTGGAACTTCTTCCATTTTCCCTTCTTTTCCTTTGCATCCAAATCACAATTTTATTCATCCTCACACTTATATGAAGTCTCATCTCTAGTATTCTGCCTTATTTCCTCTTGTACTAAATCAAACCATAAGCGTTCCCAATTTGGTAGTTTCTCCCTCCCATTCACCGAATCTTGGTAGTTGTGCCAGCTTTTGGGAAGGCCTAGAAGGGCTAGGCTTACCAGATCATCATCTATAACAATAACCCCAACACTACCAAGTTAATCCTGAAATTGCGTAAACCTACTCAGGTACTGAGAGATGTTGTCATTCTTATACATCTTGATATTTCGAAGTTTATCCTTGAGTACCAACTTCCTGTGGTCACTACTATTATGGAAAAAATATGTCAATGATTTTCTCATTTCATACAGAGTCTCTTTCTTGTGGATATTTGAGACAATATGGTCTTGTAATCCCTCCAATAAGATTATCCTCGCCTTAGCTACACACTTCTTCCATTCCACCAGATTCTGAGTATCATCTTTTATTGGTTTCTCGATATCATTATCAACAAATTCCTTCAACCCATTATCTTCCAGCACTGCGTCCGTGTGGTCCTTCTAAGAAACATAATTTGAGCTTCCCTCAAGGGCATACTCAAGACTTAGTCCATTGAAATCTATTCTTCTAACTCTAAAGAATTGATCCTGCAAATTCGATCCTCCTGTAATAACAACTTCGAAATATCTTCTCTATTGTAACTCTTGCTCTGATACCATGTAGAAATTATGTGTAGATCTGAAACTTCTCATGCAATTTACTAAAACACAAGAATCAAATATACTCTACTCATATGTGGACTTCAACTCACGATCAAGAACACAAATCATATATATGCACAAATATTTATCACACTTACACAAATATTTATCTAGGGGAAATCAATTTCTCAAAACCCCTTACTATATGTATTGCATTATGTAATATTCCAAAATTGGAATGTCACAACAAGCCTGCTGAAATAACACACTCTTGGAAGATTGATACACAGAAATGAGTTTACAGCCCTTGGATCCCTTAGATCAGCAGATCTGGAGTCTATATCCAAAAGGGGAGAAAAAACAAATCAAACTAGGTGTGGTAAACAGATCTCCCACCACCTAGTCTAGCTGAAAAACACCCTACAAGAGGGGCTGCAACTATGCACAACAAACTGCTTCAGAAATAACGCAGTCTTGGAAAGCAGGAGTAGGAGGCCATCAAATGATATCAACTCATGAATATACAACAACAAATCAGAATTATAATGAAGCTCTTTCAATATACGGTAGAATACAGGAGACAAGAGAGCAATAAATCTTCAGAAAAGAGGGCTACAACACATGTATAAACTGTAAAATGGCTCAACAACGTTATTTTAATGAGCTGCAACAGTTGAACATTACATCTTAGATCTAGGATAGATCTGTGGACAAAACATCAGATCCATTTCAGATCTGGAAACTAGAAAGACTTATTTACAAGATCCCCTTGGGGTTTTGACCAAATCATGCATTACAAAGAGTAGATCTGAGTTTTAAGATGCAGATCTGCAAAATGCTTTAGAAATTTCTGAACATGACTTTTCATTAAAATAGATCAGATCTAAACAGAACATGGATCAGCAAGCTAATCCATGGATCACCAAAGGGAGAGGCAAAGCCCAGCACCAGAGATCTCTCATCAAAAATGGGGTCAAAACACCCTGCAAAACCTCCACTGCAAATAACGCAGTTCCTCAATAAAAATTGCGATGTAGCTTGAATAACATAGATGGGCTGATACGAAGATACAAATCTAAAGCTCAAATAGTGGATGCACTCTTCCAAGAGGTTAAAAGACACACTCATTGAGAAGAGGCTCCAATACAAGCTAGATCTTTGCAGATCTAGAATTCTAATTGCTGCAGCCTACAAAAGCAAACAAAACCTCATTGGATCTGCGTTGCGGTTGGAAGTAGAGCTTGGCCCAAAGCCTGATAGTGGATCAAATCAGCAAAAACTCCTCCAAGAATCCTCAATGGAAGAGGTGAAACACCTGCATAGGAATCCCAAGTGCTAAGCAACACAATTCTCCACTAAACAACAGAGAATAATATTTGTCTAAACAGACAAGATACTCAGAAATATAAAAAATCAACAACCTTCTCTTGTTGCCTTCCCCTTCCTTTTATAAGATGAAAGCCTTTGCAAACCCTAAACCACCTTGATGAGTTAGCTCCTTTCACATGAGGGGCCTCCTTCTAGAACTACAATTTCCCTTTATGAGGTACATTGAATCTAGACAACGCTTTAGATTTGGTCAAGGTTGACCTAGTCTCACAGCTTAAACCCCTTTCACACCTGCAAGTGATTTATTTACATGGCCCTGCTTTATCCTTGTTCATATGGGCATTGATTTATTCATTCTTTTCAGGAGTTTTACATGTCCTCCTTTATTCATTTATTCATGCAACAGAAAGTAAAACAAAAATGCATATTCCTCTTAGCTCAGGCTAAGTAGGAATATTACAGTCCTCCCCTCCAAAATGTTGCTTGTCCTCAAGCAACTGATAAGGTGAGAGATGTAGTCCTTCCCCTTCTACCTTGATGACATCATCAATGATCAAGTCCTCATAATAAGCCAAGTGCTCATCAAGCCAATACATCAGGCATTGTTCCTCCAAGGTCAACATAATATGTGCATAGTCTATCCCACCAGGAGTGAAAAATTCAACAGAAATAAACATGGCTGGAGCAATGCTTTCTCTAAAACATGTAGCATGAGGCTCATGGAGAAGTTCCAATCCATGTGGTACATACAAACTATCCATACTTCCTCCATACAACCCCAAAAACAGTACAACTATATCATCCAAGTATGGAAGCAAAACTACATATATGCAAACAGAAATTTGACCTTGAAGAGTTGGGTCAAATTCCCACATGTGATGCCAGCGCAGTGCACCTCTTGCCTGCTTTAGATCAAGGTGTGGTAAGTGGCATTCCCTCCACACATTTTCTACACAAGCAATATCAACATAGCTGGAGATATCAGATATGTTTGGTGCCTTTGGGAAGCACCCATCATGAAAAGGAATCTCCCTTTGCACAACAAGGGAGTGGCCAAGTTCAGAATTGTTATTGGCCCTCAAAAAACTATGAGATCCACATGATATATCAACCCCTTTAGGAGTCATAGCCTACAAAAACATGGTAAAAGAATGTGAAAAATCGGAAAATAGATCTTTCTTAGCATGATCAGATCCTTTACCATCATAGTTCTTCATACACATGGAGTTGTGCATGAGCATTTCCCTCCTCTCAAACAAAGGAAGAACTGGTTGAGATGACTCTTGCAAAGAGTCCATTGGCTGCCCCAATCCTCCATATTTAATGCACTCTCGAAAGTGCTGATGTAGGTCCTCTCTCATTCCCTCCCAATCAAATCTCCTCATGATCAGGGTGTAGATCTTCATGGACTACATATGGCTGAGAAGGAATCCTTTGTGTGCCCTTTGGAGTATCTTCTGCTTGAGCTCAGAAGCTCTAGATAGGAATATCCTCCCATGAAATTAGATGAATCCCCCTTGGACTAAATAGCCCTCTTCTTGCTGCAGGTCATCTAGTATCATACCGGTGTGGAGATCTTTGGAATACTCTACAAGCAGTTGAGATTTCCAGTACAAATCCACACTGCTCAACAAAGACAGCGCTGATGATACCTCCATGGAAGTGTTTGTCATGTTGCTGATCTATTCTCTGACATTCCCAATGCCAAATATGTGTGTTGGAAGGCTGATCATCCCATTCTCCTCTTCCCACAACGCAGATCTAGGAAAGAGAGAAGGTGATAGTGATACAATGAGAGGATTCCCCTCACTCTTGAGCTGTCCTAAGCCCTCCAACGCTATAGTTTGGTCCCCCATTGCTCCAATTCCTCCTGGATCTAGAATTGGAGCAACACTTTGTGAGGCTTTCCCCATAAGATCTGAATCTGGTGGCCTCCCAGGTGGTTTTCCACTAGATAGGAATGTCCCATGCAGAAAGCTCATGAACATCAGTGAAGGAATTGTGAGATCCTCACTTCCACTGCGCAAATCCATCTCTATTGTTTGTGTGGAAGTGCTAGCTAAAGGATAAGTATGTTAAGATTGCAAAAAGATGATGAGCTTAGTGGAAAGAAGTCGCCTTCACTAAGTGGGCCCGCAGGCTATTTTTGGCGCAAATTCTATTTTTAGACTATGTCTATTTTTAGACATATGGATCATGTTCTATGAGTTGCAGGATGCTATTTGTGGATGGTTGGTCAAGTCGGAAAAAATAGATGGACTTCTATTTTTAGACATATTGGGCGGAATCTATTTTTAGATTGTCGGTCTAAAAATAGATATGTCGAATATTATTAGCTCTTAATAATATTTGGACTATAAACATTATCTTATTCTCTTGGAGCACTTTAGTTAAGTGCACAGATGTGGCACAGGAGCTGACAGAAGGAATTACGCTATTCCTGAGGGTTAAATGGAGCTATTGCATGGATACTTCAGTTAGAACTCATGTGACAGAGTTTGGTGGAGTTGATTGAGGAGTTAATGGAGTTGTGTTCAGTTTAACTAATCTAAACATAGTTGAGCTAGTTGTATTTAGTCTAACTGATTAATACACTAGTGAAGAGTGGTGTGAATTAATTCACTAATTATAAACTCATTAATCAACTAAATAATACATCAGTTAACTTCAGTGCATGGACAGTTTCAGTGGAGACCAGTGAAGAGATAGGTGAAAGAGCAGTGTGACTATCAGTTGTGACTATACTGTTGCATGATTTGCAACAACCAGTGATTGGAGAAGCCAATGAGGATTTCACAGTACAAGCCAGGTGGTTCAAAGTTATTTATGAGCCATTATACAACATTGATTACACAATAGAGGTAGGCTATCAGGTGGCAGAGATTGGAGCATGTGTTTTGCTAGATCTAGCTTGATTAGTGTGTAGAAATTGGAGATTATACTGAGAGCTTGTGAGGAGCTTTGTATAATGATTTTTACATGATCTCTATGACATATAATATACAGATAGTTGGGGTTTTCAGCTTTAAGCTTTCCCATGAAATATTGTGTTCATATGTGTGATTTTTTATGGTTTTAATATGCGCATGCAATTGATTTTATTTCTGCAATTAATGATCAATGGTAGAAGAGATTTTGTATTGTGCATGAGAATAAAATAGTGTGTGATCAGGAGAATCTCGGTGGATAACATATCAGTTATTCAAATTTCTACATGGTATCAGAGGGATATTGATCATTGGAGAAATTGCAAAACATTGAAGCGGTTGAGTTTTGTGCTGGTGGAATTCGAATTTGCAGCAGTGTTTTCTTGGTGTTGAAGTTGAGATGTTTTTCAACGGATTGCGATTGGAGTATGCCTTTGAGGCGGCTCGAGTTATATTGCATGGAAGGACGGGATGGAGGCGGTGCTGGAGGATAATGGGTTGAAGGAGTTCATAGATGCAGAAATTCCAAAACCTGCTTCTAGCGATGCTGCCGCACTTGACGCATGGCAAAAGAAGACAAAAAAATGTCGAAGGATTCTGTTGGAAGGTGTGAAGGATCACATAGTGTCTAGCCTTCATGGTAAAGCTTCTCCATTATTGATGTGGAAAGCTTTGTGATTTATTTCAAAGCAAGAGTGACAGAGGAAGTTGGCGCTCAAGAGGATAAACTCGAAACATAAAAATGGAGAAAGTGACAGTATGCCCAAGTACCTCACAAAGTTCATGCAATGTAGGGATGAGATGGGAAGTGTAGAGTTGCGGTGATGGCAATGACTTGGTGAGCTTGGCTCCTTGGGCTTCGAAGAGTTGGCATTCCTATGAGGACTCTGTCAATGGTCGGGAGAAATTGCCAGGATGGGAGCGACTTTGGTCGGATCTTGTGCAAGAGGAGATAAGGCGAAGTACCAGGGACAGATCTTCATCAAAGAACTCAGATGAAGAAAATTGCGCTTTGGCTGCCAAATCAAAGAAGGGGAAGAGCAAGAAGCATGCTTCTCAATCCGGTGTGAAAGGCAAGAAGCAAGACATGTCCAAGGTGAATGTCACCAACACGGACATTACACCACTAGTTGTCCACAGAAGAAGAAAAATAAGCAGGCTGTTGGATCTGCAGTTGGAGAGGCCTTAGCCTCGTAGTTTGAGCTGGATTTTTTGCTGATCGCATGCTTGGTCTCAAGTGTGATGGGTTCAGTGTGGTTTCTTGACAGTGGTGCGTCTTTTCACATGACAGGAGATCAAGATTTGTTTACTGATCTGGATGAGAAAGATCTTGGAGTGCACATCGAGATGGGCGATGATGGTAGATATAGTGCGACCGGTATCGGTACCATTTCCTTTGAGAGGGAGTCTGGTAAACCCTTTGTATTGAAGGAAGTGATGCATGTTCTAGGATTGAAAAAGAATCTTATCTCTGTGGCAATGTTAGAAGACAAGGGATATGATGTTGTCTTTAGTGAGGGAAAGGCTTTCCTGCGAAGTAAGGCAACTGGTGAGACCTGGAGGATAGGGGTTCGAGTTAAGAACCTTTATCAATTGCAAGTATCTGGCTGCGCAGCAATGGCAGGCAAGGCAAAAGGAGTGGTGAGCTGGGATGATGGCGAGTTGTGGCACCGGAAATTGGGCCACCTTCACCATGGAGGTTTGAAGATATTGCAGCAGATTTCTACTGGGCTTCCTAAGGGTACTCTTGCGCAGTCAGATCAGTGCAAGGGATGTACCTTGGGAAAATTTGTGAAAGCCACCTTTCACGAGAAGGATAGTTGCACCACGACGATCCTTGAGAGAATTCACACAGACGTGTGTGGAGCTTTCTCAGTAGATTTGACAGCAAAGCACAGGTACTATGTGATATTTTTTGATGATTTTTCTCATAAGTGCTGGATCTTCTTCATGCGGAAGAAGAGCGAGACATACTCAAAGTTCTGTGAGTTCAAGGCACTAGTTGAGAAAGAATCGGGGAAGTAGGTGAAGGCTCTTAGGAGCGACAATGGTGGTGAATTCATCTCTAGCGAATTCAAGGACTTTTGTAGCGTAGAAGGAATTCGAAGAGAGCTCATAGCACCTCATAACTGCTTATAGAATGGGGTTACACGGAGCGAGAAGTCCGGTACAACCTGGGGGGTGTTGCACGGGCGATGTTGCATGATCGGGGGCCTTCCCATGCACTTGTGGGCTAAGGCATGCAATATTGCAGTTTATGTGCAAAACCGTTGTCCTCACAGGATACTTGGCATGAGTACACCCGAGGAGGTGTTTTCTGGAAAGAAGCCTGATATTTCCCATTTGAGGATTTTTGGTTCACATGTTTACATTCATGTGACGAAGGATGCCAGGAAGAAGCTGGAGCCGACCACATAGGTTTGGATATTTGTGGGGTACACTGATACGCCCCACAACTATCGTGTGTATTTTCCAGACAATCGCAAGACTGTTGTGGGATGGGATATCAAATTTCATGAGGAGAAAGCCATGAAGTGTTCACTTGAGAGGGAGCCACACTTGCATGCAGATGAGGAGCTATTGGTTTCCTAAGGATGAGTCTACGGATGTGGATCAGCCACGAGGGAGGTTCATGGAGTGGAAGAGACCACTCATGCAGCACCAACCATCAGAGGGCAGAAGCGCACTACAGAAGCTGAGCGACTGGCTCAAGATGCAGAGAAGGTTGTAGGAGCACCTACATCACAGCGCAAACAGAGACAGTCACCTGACCGGTATACTGGATGAATGGATCTTATGAGCAAGTGTATCGTGATGGAGCCATCCTCTTTCGAGGAAGCTGTGGAGGATCCCGCATGGGTAGATGCCATGGTGGAAGAGTTTGATTCGATTGTCAGAAACAGTGCATGGGAGATTGTCCCAAGGCCGGAAGGGAAATCCATGGTGGGTTCGAGATGGATCTACAAAGTGAAGCAAGCAGCTGACGAGAGTGTGGAGAAGTACAAGGCAAGAATTGTTACCCGAGGCTTCTCACAGATTGAGGGGATTGATTATGAGGAGACCTTTGCACCTGTCGCAAGGTATTCTTCCATACGGACAATTCTTGCTCTCTCAGCGCAGATGGGGTGGCACATTCATCAGATGGATGTGAAGACTGCGTTCCTCAACGGGGTGATTGAGGAGGAGGTGTACATAGAGCAACCCGAAGGTTTCAAGATCTTCAGCAGTGAGTCGCATGTGTGCAGGCTCAAGAGAGCGTTGTATGGGTTGAAATAAGCACCTCATGCTTGGTACACACGGATAGACAGTTATTTCACCGGACTTGGATTCTCCAAGAGTGAGGCAGATCCGAACCTATACTAGATTGTGGTGGAGGGTAAGTTGTTGATCATTGTACTTTATGTAGATGATTTGATTTTGACAAGTGATGAACTGTTGATACACTCATGCAAGGCTGATCTTGCAAAGGAGTTTGAGATGAAGGACTTGGAGCCTCCTTCATTATTTCTTGGAATTGGAAATTTGGCAGTGCAATGATGGACTGTTTGTTTCTCAAGTCAAGTATGCCCGAGAGATACTGGAGAAGTTCAACATGCATGGCTGCAAGCCTGTTGCTACTCCTCTTCCTGGTGGATGGAGGAAGGAGGATGCTACTTCGACGGAGGTAGTGGATGCCACTATTTATCGACAGTTGGTGGGGTCGCTTATGTGTCTGGTCAATACACGACCCGACATATGCTATGCTGTTAACCAGCTTTCACAAGCTATGGTTAAGCCTACCAAACTCTACTGGAAGGCAGGCAAGCATGTATTGAGATATCTCAGAGGCACATCGGGATATGGATCATGGTATAGACAGGAGGATGAGTTGAGGTGGCATGGCTTCATGGATCGGTATCATCATATCAGAGATTGTGTGCAACGGAAGATCATGTTACTTTCATACATTCCCACGGAGGATTAGGATGCTGATATCTTGACGAAGGCGCTCACCAGGAGAAAATTCGAATACCACAGAGGCAGGATAGGGGTGGCAGATAATCCTTATCTTATTGAGAGGGAGTGTTGAGATTGCAACAAGATGATGAGCTTAGTGGAAAGAATTTGCCTTCACTAAGTGGGCCCGCATGCTATTTTTGGCGCAAATTCTATTTTTAGACTATGTCTATTTTTAGACTATGTATATTTTTAGACATATGGATCATGTTCTATGAGTTGCAGGATGCTATTTGTGGATGGTTGGTCAAGTTGGAAAAATAGATGGACTTCTATTTTTAGACATATTGGGTGGAATCTATTTTTAGATTGCCAGTCTAAAAATAGATATGTCTAATATTATTAGCTCTTAATAATATTTGGACTATAAACATTATCTTATTCTCTTGGAGCACTTCAGTTAAGTGCACAGATGTGGCACAGGAGCTGACAGAAGGAATTACGCTATTCCCGAGGGTTAAGTGGAGCTATTGCATGGATACTTCAGTTAGAACTCATGTGAAAGAGTTTGGTGGAGTTGATTGAGGAAGTTAATGGAGTTGTGTTCGGTTTAACTAATCTAAACATAGTTGAGCTAGTTGTATCTAGTCTAACTGATTGATACACTAGTGAGAGTGGTGTGAATTAATTATTAATTAATTCACTAATTATAAAATCATTAATCAACTAAATAATACATCAGTTAACTTCAGTGCATGGACAGTTTCAGTGGAGACCAGTGAAGAGATAGGTGAAAGAGCAGTGTGACTATCAGTTGTGACTATACTGTTGCATGATTTGCAACAACTAGTGATTGGAGAAGCCAATGAGGATTGCGCAGTACAAGCCAGGTGGTTCGAAGTTATTTATGAGCCATTCTACAACATTGATTATGCAATAAAGTAGATCAGGTGGTAGAGATTGGGCAGATAACGCTAGATCTACAGCTATACAGCTTGATTAGTGTGTAGCATTGGAATTATGCGAGAGCTTGTGAGGAGCTTTGTATAATGATTGTTACATGATCTCTATGACATATAATATACAGATAGTTGGGGTTTTCAGCTTTAAGCTTTCCCATGAAATATTGTGTTCATATGTGTGAATTTTTATGGTTTTAATGTGCGCATGAAATTGATTTTATTTTCGCAATTAATGATCAATGGTAGAAGAGATTCTGTATTGTGCATGAAGATAAAATAGTGTGTGATCAGGAGAATCTCAGTGAATAATATATCAGTTATTCAAATTTCTACAAAGTATGCATGCCTTGGATCATTTGGGGCTTACCACTCTTCATGTGATTCCACCCACTCCATCTGCAAAGCCTTCCAATCAGTGGTGAACTTCCCTAATGTAATCAACCATTGGACACCCAAAATGATATTGGTGTCTGGTATGTCAACTACAAAAAAGTGATCCACCAAAGTGTAGGACCCCATAGTGACTGAGAGTGATGGGACATATTGCATGCATTACATTGTCCTATCTCCTGGGACCAAAACAGATAATCCCTCGAAAGTATTAGTGGGGATTGCTCTCATCTGCACAAGATGAGCATCAATAAAGTTGTGGGTTGCCCCACTGTCAATCAGCACAGATACCCTCTGATTCATGATTGAACCTTGTACTCTTAGGGTCAAGTACTTAGGCACTCCTCTCAAAGATGCAAGAGTTCCACCTATTGGAGCAAAGGCTCCATCCCCATCTCCAGATGGTGTTGGATCTCCCTCAAAATTATCAGCGATGCGACCCCTCCTTAGTTCATCATCTTCATCTTCCTCCTCAAAATCTAAGAAGACTTCTATGTAGTGTGCTTTCCCAGCAACACATCTATGTCCAGGTGCCCATGACTCTTGGTAAGTGAAACATAGTCTCTTCTTCCTCAGCTCTCTCCTGAGTTCAATATCAAGAGGCTTCTTGAATGAGCTCTCCTTGGAAGGAGCAGCTTTTTCTTCCTTCCCCTTAGAAAAGTGAGGGGCCTTGTTCTAGAAAGTTGCCTTTGCTTTTGACAAGGCATCTTAGAGGTCCCTAGCCCTCTCAATGGCATCATGCAAAGTGGTGGGCTTTGTAGATTTAACCGACCCATGCAAAGGTTCATCCAAGCCATCGATGAACATGTACACCCTCCTTGGTGCAGACAGATTAGTAACCATAACTGATAATCTCATAAACTCATAGATATAAGTTTATGCATTTCCCGATTGCTTTAACTTTGCAAGGCTCATGAAAGGTGCTTCTGGATACTTTCTGTCAAACCTCTCCACCAGTCTTCTATTGAATTCAAAATAAGCAGTCACATTGGCATGGCATAATGTAGACAACCCATGGAACCACCAATTGTGTGCTTCACCATCAAAGTGCAGTGCTGCAATCTTGATGGCTTCACTCTCAGGGACTTGGTTCAACTGAAAGTAGATGTCCAGCTATTCTACCCATGCCTTGGTTGAACTAGTGGGTGACCCATAAAACTTGGGCAAAAAGAACCTGCCCATAGAGTGATGTCTATCATGATTATTGAAGAACCCACCATCTCTATACTACTACCTTGGTCTTCTTTTGTCCTTGATGTTGAGCCCCGAAGATGTCCTTCTTTTCCACCACATTTCGCTTCATTTTCTTTGTCCCTCATCAATTACAGGCTTAAATGATCAATAGGATTAATTAGGATTACTTTAAGAATGTATATAATGACTAACTTGCTATGTTTTCATGATTTTGTTATTGTAGCAATTTTTAACTAGACTGGCTACAGAACACAGTCATTCTATAGCTAGTCGCCTATTCCGCAGCCGTTCTCATGTTTACACAGGTTCCAGGTGTCACCATAAGGAGAAATGCATATGGTCATATTCCACATCACCCCCCCATCATTTCTTGCTCTCCACGAAGTCTGAGCTCGAGTCTACAAGCGGTTATGCACGTGGGAAAGCAAAACTAGGTGACAGACTTCTAATAGGACAAGGACTATACAGATGTTCTTAATCATAGAACGAGGCCACCACTAGAGTCCTAATTTGATTTTAGTTTGAAAAGACAATTACTCTTGTTTTATCTCAAAGAAAGTTATGTAATTTTGTTATAAGTATGGCTCGGGAGATCGAGAAATAACTGAGCTAGATTTATGTTTTATTGCTAGATCTCAGAAGACCGTAAATACTCTGTTTTGAATAATTTCTCCTTTAATGAAAGAAGCATCAATTTATTGCAAGAGCTGAGTCAATCTTGAGTAGATTTGTGTGCTAATCCGGTGGTAGAGGGCCCCTGCTACCTAAGAAGCTTTGTTCATATGGTTTAGATAAGTAACTTAGCCTTGTTTCATTCTTAGTTTAATTTTCTGAACTTTGTGTTTTTATACTTACTTGCAGTGGATGCCACAGTTAGTCTTATCCTTACAAACTCTGCCAAAATATCACTCACATTGGATGGGATATAACTGTAGTATTTAGGAGTTAGTTGCATTTCTTTGAACTTTATGATTTTGTGCTCGATTACATCAGTTGTTACAGCTAGTCGTGATCTTATAAACTCTTCCAAAATATCACTAATTCTAGATGAGACATAGCTATGGTGTTTTAGAGCTTTGTTGTGTTTTGTTGAATTGTATGCTTTCATGCTCATTTACATAACATGTTGCAGCCAGTCCTGTTCCATAAATTATTCCAAAATACCACTAATTCCGAATGAGACAGAGCTGAGACATATTAGTGATTAGTTGCATCTTTAGTCTAGTTGTAGTACTCCGGAGGTAGATGTCACTCTAGTTTAATTCTGTCACTGTGTTTTAAGTTTGATAATGGCACTCTAGTATAACTCTGTTCACTGTACTTTAAGTTAGATTAGTGACATTCTAGTTCAGTTCCAGTTCACTGTATTTCAAAGTTAGGCTAAAAGCATTCTAGTTTAGTTGTGATCACTGTGTTTCAAGTTTGATCAATTGCATTCTAGTTTAGTGTTATCCATTGTTCTTTAAGTTGTATTAACTGTCAAAATTAGACTTCACGGCCTTCATTGTTTACAAACTACTCTTGTTCTGACTTTCTATTAATGCATCATCATATGGACATGAATTAGTGATATCAGTTTAAGGCCTTGATTGTTCTGCAATCTTTTGCAATTTCACAAATAAGCCTTTTTCCCAAAAACTATTCTAGAAAATCTCTAACTTTCGAATGAGGCTTAGTAGTGACAAGTTGAGCTGCAGAATGGATTAATCTTAGCATTACAAGTTAATTCAGAGTAGAAATCTTATTGTGCTACAAATAATATTTTCCAATTGTGTTCCAATAAAATTTTAGCCATGGATGAGATTCTTTGTAATATTGTAAGATGATTGTTTACTTAGGAGAACCTCATTTGCACTAAACTTGTCCTTTTCTCAAGCTATTCCAACATATTTCTAATGAATGAATTGGATGAGTTTATGTTATGAGTTATTGAGTTCATGTTGTGATTTATTTTCTTGCTATGAGTCATTATCAAACTTTGCATTTTCTGTTCCTTAGTATAGGCTTTGCTCTGTTTTTAATGTGACCAACAACTGTTCTTTTTCAAAATTTAGTTCTTTTCCTTCTTAACATAAAACCACAAAGCCAAAAACATCATAAAACCACTAAACACAACGTAGTAAGAAACAGATACCTAGGCACATATAGTGCACCTCACTTCAGCAGTTTACTGACCCTGGTTGATAATTTATGACCTCAATTTAGGAACACTAAGTTGAGCACAACATTTTTGCGTCGTTTTCGGGGAAGTGTAGCTAGGTATCCTTGTTTCTTACCTCCCAAAAACAATGACATGCGTAAAGAAAGAGACTCAAGGGGTAGATTCATAAGAAGCAGAAGCTTGATTCCTAGAACACCACTTGTTTCACCAATACCAAGAGCCAGTACACCTCCAACTCAAACCCACATTCCATCCTTTACTGATCCTAGACTTCCAGAGGACTTAAGATCAGATATTCCATCAGAAAAACCTTCCACTTTACCCACTGAACCTGTCTTGGAAGAAGATTCAGGAATCCCTTCTAGGGACTTAAACCTTTCAACTTCCACAGAAGAATAAACTATGGCAGAAGAAGGGGGAGGAGGATTTTTTAATGGAGAACACACACTATTTGGAGGGGGTAGAGGTAGAGGTAGAAGAGAAGGAGGTAGAGGTGCAGAAGGAGAAGGAGGCAGAGGAAGAGGTAGAAGAGAAATGGGAAGCTCTTTTGGGTTTCCTATAGTAGATGAAGAAACTAATACAACTATGAAAAACATTTCACCCTCTATCCTTAGAAACTTTTATGGACTTAAAACTGAAGATCCTGAAACCTTCCTGTTTGAATTTGAAGTCCTATGTAGAACCTATGACTACTTACAAGATGCTCAAAAACTTAAACTATTTCTTTCAACATTGAAAGGAGTAGCATTGAAGTGGTTTATGAGTTTTATCAACAGATCTATTAGGACATGGGAAGACATGAAACAAGAATTTCTAGAGAGGTATTTGGATTACTATATGCCAGTCAACCATAAGGAGGAAGTGTTTAAAATGCTACAAAAAGAGGATGAAAATCTGGAAGATTTGTTGGAGAGATTTAACTACAACATCAAAAGAGAAAAAATGGAAAACTTAGATCAAGACACCTTGAAAGCTCTCTTGTTGAAGAAAATTAGGGATGAATGGTTAGATATCCTTAACATGATGGGAAAAGGGGATATATCTCAACTCACATTACCTGAAATAGCTGAATTATGTATCAACCTTTCAAGAGGGAATCTAAAACTGTAAAAGGACCAAGAGACCCTGCTCTTGCAAGGGCAAGTAAGTCTGCTTCTGGGACAGTAAGTAGGGCAGAAATAGGACATATGCTTGATGAGTTCAAATCTAATATCTTAGGGAGTCTTAGTGGAAAAATAGACACCCTCAAGTTACAAAACAAGCAAAAATCTGAATCTGATGCCTTAGCAATCTTTTGTCCCAAATGTAGAAAGAAACATGCCTTGAGAGAGTGCCCTTTGGATGCAAAAGTTGTAGAGACTTGTATAATTTTTTGAGAAAAACATGAGACCAAGAGTTGTCCTTCACTTCTTGGTCTTAAAGTTGTCTTTCAAGAAGAAACTCCTACAAGTTCTACAGAATCTCTCAATTTTGTCTCCAGGAGGCCTTGGCAAGGACCTCAAACACAAGGATTTCATGATCAGTTGTATAATCAAGCCCCACTAAATTGGAATTCTTGGCAGCAAACTTGGCCCCAATTTCAAAATCAATCACAAACTTGGGCGCAAGGAGCACAAAATCCCTATGGAAGACGCTCTCAGTATTACCAATATCCACCATCCTATCCACCATATCCACACTTCCCTCCTCAACAAAATCCTCAACAAAATTCTTAAAATATACAACATCAAAATCAACCACTTCCATTACCATTTCCTCAGAAAACAAATCAGTTGCCTGCCCAACCCATACCAAACCCCAACAATAAAAATCCTCAGAACACATACATGATAGAAGGCCAACAATTTCCAACTTATTTGATCACTCCTTTAGACCTTAGTGATGTTCAACTTAGGTCTGGAAGAATACTTGAAAAGAGGAAACCTTCTGTAATCATAAAAGAGCAAGACAATTCTGAGGAAGATTCTCTATGGGTAAATAAAAGTCTTGAAGAGAACACAACTTTCCAAGCCTCAAACATTGAAAAATCAAAACAAAAAGAACCAATAATTTCAACTCCTATATTAGAGCAACCATCAACATCCACTTCTACACCTCCTTTTCCAAAAAGATTACAAATTGATGGGGGTGTAGAGAAACAAATTATGGTGCCTAATTATGATTTCCTAGATGAGCTGAGAAATGTTTGTATAAAGATCCCATTATTACAAGCCATCAAGGAAATTCCAATCTTAGCAAAGACAATAAAGGAGTTGAGCACGAAGAAAACAGGGAAAAGAATAAGAGAGATAAAGAAAATTCAACTAGTAGGAAAAATAGCAGATATCATGATGGGTAAGATGGCTATTCCAAAGTATCTAGACCCAGGAAATCCAGTTTTTAAAATTCACATCAATGGAATTGAGATCCAAAACACACTTATTGATTTAGGAGCAGCAATCAATATCATGAGTAGACAAATCATGGATAAACTGAAACTTCCTAATATTCTTGTTACACCCACATTATTACAATTAGCAGACAGATTTGTGATCAAACCTGATGGGGTAATAGAAGACATTCCAGTGTCCCTGGATTCTTGGGAATATACTGTGGATTTTATGATCCTCACTCCTAAGAATAATCTAGAGGGGCATCCTGTTATATTAGGAAGACATTGGTTAGCTACAGATGATGCTTTCATTAGTTGTAGATCCGGTGATATGTACATCTCTGATGGTAGTTCAACCAAGAAATTTACCTTGTATCCTCCAGCAAAGACAATTACAGAATTAGATGATACTCAATGGATAGAGGATGAAGAAGACTTACAACCTCTCTTCACAATTTCAGAAATTAGTGAAGATAGCCAAATTCTGAATACCTTAGAAAAATTTGAATCCTCTTCGGAATATAAACATGAACAATTTCAAGAATAATCCAACATTGAGTTTTTTTCATCAAGGCATATGTCTCTCTATTCCATGGATAAATTTGGCAGCTCTACAATTGAGATATTTCCAGGCAAAACTTTAAACATAAACAAGAACCTAGAGAAATCTCAACAAGAAGAGCTAGTCAAGATATTACAGAGACATTCTTCTGTATATGCATGGGAGTACACTGATATGAAAGGGATAATACCCAATACTTGCACTCATCACATCTACATAGAGGAAAATTGTAAACCAATCAAACAACCTCAGAGAAGGATGAATCCAAATCTTAGGGAGATTGTTAAAGAAGAATTGCAGAAATTATTGAATGTCAACTTTATCTATCCTATTTCAGATAGTCAATGGGTTTCTCCTTTGGTAATTGTGCCAAAGA
The DNA here is from genome assembly GCA_034641835.2 of Pinus albicaulis. Classification (NCBI taxonomy): domain Eukaryota; kingdom Viridiplantae; phylum Streptophyta; class Pinopsida; order Pinales; family Pinaceae; genus Pinus; species Pinus albicaulis. The sequence continues at coordinate 404,599,481 of CM076576.1, forward strand.
AAAATGGTAAATGGAGGGTATGTATTGACTATCCGGAATTAAACAAAGCTACTCTTAAAGATCATTTTCCCTTACCTTTCATAGATCAGGTGTTAGACACATTAGCTGGAAAAAAGTAGTTTTCATTTTTAGATGGGTTTAGTGATTATAATCAAATCCAAGTAGCACTGGAAGATCAAGACAAAACCACATTTACTTGTCCTTGGGGTACCTATGCTTACCGAGTATTGCCATTTGGACTATGCAATGCACCCACAACATTTCAAAGGGCAGTACTAGGAATTTTTTCAGATCTAATACATGATTGTGTAGAGGTATATATGGATGATTTCACAGTTTATGGAAACACATTTGAAGAAGCCTTAACAAACTTGGAAAAAGTTTTAAAGAGATGTAAAGAAGCAAATCTTTCACTTAGTCATGAGAAGTGTTTTATGATGTTTACTGAAGGAATTGTTTTAGGGCATCACATTTCAGGGGATAGGATTAGAGTTGATAAGTCAAAAGTTGAAGTCATCTCTAACTTATCTATTCCAAGTTGTCAAAAAGATGTTAGGAGTTTTCTAGGATTCACAGGATATTATCGAAGGTTTATAGAAAACTTCACCAAGATAGCATCTCCACTTTTCAAATTACTTAGCAAAGACTGTGAATTCAAGTGGAATCCTGATTGCCAGTTAGCCTTTGAGACCCTGAAAACAAAAATCTCTGAAGCACCTATTTTAAGAGGACCTAACTGGAAGTTACCGTTTCATATTTCAACAGATGCCTCAGATACAGCTCTAGGAGCAGTATTGGGACAAAAAGACCTAATTCCATATGCCATCTACTATACCAGTAAAAATTTGACTCCTTCAGAGTTAAACTATACTGTAACTGAAAAAGAGTTTTTAGTTGTTGTTCATGCCATAAACAAATTCAGACACTATATAACAGGCTATGAAACTTTTGTTCACACAGATCACTCTGCAATTAGATATCTAATGAACAAATCAATTACTAATGGTAGAGTCATAAGATGGTTATTACTTTTAAAAGAATTCAACATTACCATTCTAGATAGGCCTGGAAAACAAAACACAATAGCCGATTTCCTATCTAGACTCCAAAACATAAAAGACAATACTCCAGTTGAAGATCAATTCCCTAATGAATATATTTTTGCAATTTCTACTCAAACTCCTTGGTTTTTTGACATTGCTAATTATTTAGTTTCAGGGAAATTTCCTTCAATAATGAATGCAAGAGACAAAAGAAAGATCATTTATGATAGTGCAAAATATTCATGGGTTGCTAATGAGTTATACAATACAGGTCCATATTTTATCATTAGGAGATGTGTTCGGGAAGATGAGATGCCTGAGATCCTCAAGGCATGTCATGATGAACCTTGTGGCAGACACTTTGCTGATAAAAGAATAGCTTATAAGATCCTTCATTTAGGATATTATTGGCCATCCCTTTTTAAAGATGCTAAAGAGTATGTCAAAAGGTGTGACAGTTGCCAAAGGGTAGGGAAACCTTCTCCTTCGGGTGAGATGCCATTGCAGCCTCAGGTACATATTGAACCTTTTGAAAAATGGGCTTTAGATTTTGTAGGACCTATTAGTCCTCCATCAAGACAAAAGAAATATATATTAGTTTGCATTGATTATGTTACCAAATGGGTAGAGGCCAAGTCATTAATTTCTGCTACTGAAGCATCTGTAGTTAATTTTCTTTTTGAGGATATTTTTACTCGTTTTGGTGTCCCAAGGGAAATTGTTACAGATCAAGGAGCTCAATTTACATCAAAGCTAGTGGAACAAATGATAGAGAGGTACAAAATCAGACACAGAAAATCTACTTCCTATCATCCACAAGCAAATGGTCAAGTGGAATCTATTAATAAGGTCATTGAAGGGATCCTAACGAAGACTGTTCATTTGCATAGAAGAGATTGGGCAGATAGGCTTCCTGAAGCCTTGTGGGCTTATAGAACTACATGGAGAAGCACAACAGGCCATACTCCTTATGAACTTGTTTATGGAAAGCAAGTTTTGTTTCCCATAGAGTTCCAGATTCAAACTTTCAAAATGGCAGTTCAGCTAGGACTTGATCTATCAGAGGCACAAAAGCATAGATTGGAGCAAATTAATGAATTGGATGAGATCAGACAAGATGCAGTTCAGAAAACCAGTATAGTCCAACAGCAGAGGGCTAGATGGCATGACAAGTACATCAAGGAAAAGAAGTTCAAAGAAGGTGACTAGGCTCTCTTGTTTGATTCAAAGTTCAAGGATTTTCAAGGTAAATTCCAAACACATTGGCTTGGGCCATATGAAATTATAAGAATTTTTGACAATGGAGCAATAAAAATCAGGACAATAGATGAAGAGAAGGTCACTTTTCTTGTAAATGGTCATAGATTGAAGCTATATCACAAGCCACTTTCAAGAGAAGAATTTGTCAGGAGATTTCAGGAAAACAATAATGTGAAGTTAATGAAGAAGAATTTTTCTTCTTCATCAACTTAGTTGAATTTTCTGAATCCAAAAGCAAAAAAAAAAAAAAAGTATAAACATGAAAACTAATCACTGATTAGCATGTTTATACACAAAATATAGAGTGAAAGAATTTTTCTGACACTCTAGCTTTTCAAATTTGTTCTTTTTTCTGCAAGCAACTATTACAAAATCATAAGTGTAAACCCATAGTTCACTTATGATTCATTTCATTCCACTCATCCATACTCCACTTCACTCCATACTTCATTCATTTCACTCCATGGTCCACCTCATTTTTCATCTCAGAGTTTTAAGAGTGATTCTTTTCTGCAATTGAATAATACAGATCATAAGTTGCAAGTCATTTTGCATACTTCACTCCACTTCATAATTGAGATTCATTTCATTCCATTATTCACTTCACCCATACTCCATTACACCATACTTCATTATCCATTTTTAACTCATTTCATACAAACATTCCATTCATGCTTCAAACCTTTCCATTCCATGTTTTAAGACTTCTACATGTACATTCTGCAATCAGTCAGACATTTTGCAGCCAGTCAGACATTCTGCAGCCAGCCAGACATTCTGCAGCCAGAGATCTTGAAGGCACTATCCAGTAATCACTTGATTGAACAACAAATTGATCCTGCGTATCCAAGACAATAAGAAAAATCAAAGGAGTTATGAGGACTGGAGACTAATGACTTTTAAAGGAGGACAAGGCATATCAAAACCAAAAGAAAAAAAATCAAAGGAAAGGCAAAGGTAAAAGTCATGAAATTATTATGGTAACAGATCATGAAAGTTTAGCATAAGTTAAGTCATGAATGATTCAAAAATGTTATTTTAATTAGTCATGTTGATCATGCCTATCAAACCTATCATAAAGACTTTGGACAAAATCCCTTCTATCTTGCCATATCCGATCATCATTTAAAACTTAACGGTTAAGTACTGAAGTGATTTGATCAGTCACGTCACTAGGCCAAAGTATTTAATGATGATTTTGAATTTCTCACAAAATATCTTCGCGGTCTTTTCTTCCGTGATAACTCTCAACTCATTAATCCGTGTGAATAACCTGCACCGCATTATACTCATTTCATAACTACTCCATATCATTTCTTTCCGTAGCCACTTCTTAGCCATTCCGGTCTGTATTTGTGGAGTAAAAACATCTTTTTAACAGCCATTTTCACCATGAGCAGAGTTCCACAGCCAATATTAGCCATTCCGGTCTGGAAAATAGAGGAAACATTTGTGGAGTAAAAACATCTCTTTAATAGTCATTTTCACCGTGAGCAGAGGAGCAGTAATTTGAAGGTTGAAAAGACAAGTTATGGGTCTCATAGTAAGAACTGAACCAGTTGGAACCAAGTACTTGGAAGGCTATCCACAAATCATAGAAATGCTACAGCAGGCTGGGTGGTTGCAATTTTTAGAAAAATTCAGTGGTTTTCACAAAGAAGTGACTAAAACATTTGCATGGTCCTTCAATGGAGCGGAGGTCGAAATAGGAGATGTTAAATTCACCATTACAGAGGCTTTCATTGCAAAAGCAACGAAATTACCCAGGCAAGGAGAAAAGTGGTTCAAAAATAGGGAATTTCATAACGAGGCATGGAAGCAAATACTCAAAACACCAGGTATGGATGTTTCCATTTTTAAGAAAGGTATTCCTAGCTCTGCACTGAAGAACAAATGGAGGAACATGTTGCTCATCTTGAAAAAATTTATAACTTGTGAAGGAAGATTTGGTACCCTCTATGTTTATCATATTAGGTTAATGATGCATTTCTTAGGAGAAGAAATCAATTTGCCCTTTTTCCTACTTCATAGTCTGAAAAGAATGGCCTCAAATGTACAAAAGAGAGTTCAATTTCTGGAAACAACCTTGTATCACCATGGGTTAGTCAAAATCTTAATTGAACATCATTTAGGAAAAATTGGAGATAATTGGGATGAGTTTCTAGTAAGGAATCGTTTTGAGGAACCCAAGGAATCTCCACCTGAAGGCAAACCCATAAGAAGAAGTAGGAGAAAGGAAATTTCTAAGGCTATTGAAACTAAAACTGGTAAATCAATACAAGAGGACAGCGAAGAGATGATTTCCGAGAAATTGGCTCAAATTAAAAAGAATCTTAAGAAGGAAAGAATAATAAGAAAATATGCCAAAGACAGAGGAGAAGGGCCATCTCAACCGAGACGGAGCCACAGGCTTAGAGGTATACTAAAGAAAACAGAGGTTAGACAAACTAGAATCATAAACATTGAGGATGAAGAAACACCTACTACTAGATCACCTGACTATCAGTATGAGGAGGATTTTGATGAAGGAGCCCCTGAAATAGACCCAGCACAACAAGAAATTTACAATTATGTTGAGACACTAGAGAAGAAAGCTTCAGAAAGTAGAGACATAACTCCTATGTCCACCAAAATCTGCAATTGATATGCTAAGAAGAGATAAATATGAGTTAGAAGTGCTCAATAGGCATATCAAGAATGAGAATGAAATTTTAAGGGAGCAGGTTAAGCTCAAAGGTGATATGAATACCACTCTGTCTCTGCAAATGAAAAAGTTGCACAAGGCCAGTGAAAGATTGAAGAAGAAAAACAAAAGGTTAAGCAGGGCACTTAAAAATTTGAGATTCAAGTTAGTCATAAGGAAGCCCAGAAGACCACTGACTGTTAGGCAAACCAGAAGAAGAGGCTTAGATGTCCTAGCAGAGGTCTCAGAGTACATGGAATAGTTGCATGAGGACATCCAAAAGCCTTGTAGTGGGGGTATGTTGAGCCCTGAAGATGTCCTTCTTTTCCACCACATTTCACTTCATTTTCTTTGTCCCTCATCAATTACAGGCTTAAATGATCAATAGGATTAATTAGGATTACTTTAAGAATGTATATAATGACTAACTTGCTATGTTTTCATGATTTTGTTATTGTAGCAATTTTTTACTAGACTGGCTACAGAACACAGTCATTTTGTAGCCAGTCGCCTATTCCACAGCCGTTCTCATGTTTACGCAGGTTCCAGGTGTCACCACAAGGAAAAATGCATATGGTCGTATTCCACATCACTCCCCCATCATTTCTTGCTCTCCACGAAGTCTGAGCTCGAGTCTACAGGTGGTTATGCACGTGGGAAACCAAAACTAGGTGACAGACTTCTAATAGGACAAGGACTGTACAGATGTCTTTAATCATAGAACGAGGCCACCACTAGAGTCCTAATTTGATTTTAGTTTGAAAAGACAATTACTCCCATTTTATCTCAAAGACATTTATGTAATTTTGTTATAAGTATGGCTCGGGAGACCGAGAAATAGCTAAGCTAGATTTATGTTTTATTACTAGATCTCATAAGACCGTAAATACTCTGTTTTGAAGAATTTCTCCTTTAATGAAAGAAGCATCACATTATTGCAAGAGCTGAGTCAATCTTGAGTAGATTTGCGTGCTAATCCGGTGGTAGAGGGCCCCTACTACCTAAGAAGCTTTGTTCATATGGTTTAGATAAGTAACTTAGCCTTGTTTCATTCTTAGTTTAATTTTCTGAACTTTGTGTTTTTATACTTACTTACAGTGGATGCCACAGTTAGTCTTATCCTTACAAACTCTGCCAAAATATCACTCACATTGGATGGGATATAACTATAGTATTTAGGAGTTAGTTGCATTTCTTTAAACTTTATGATTTTGTGCTCAATTACATCAGTTGTTACAGCTAGTCGTGATCTTATAAACTCTTCCAAAATATCACTAATTCTAGATGAGACATAGCTGTGGTGTTTTAGAGATTTGTTGTGTTTTTTTGAATTGTATGCTTTCATGCTCATTTACATAACATGTTGCAGCCAGTCCTATTCCATAAATTATTCCAAAATACCACTAATTCCGAATGAGATAGAGCTGAGATATTTTAGTGATTAGTTGCATCTTTAGTCTAGTTGTAGTACTCTAGAGGTAGATGTCACTTTAGTTTAATTCTGTCACTGTGTTTCAAGTTTGATAATGGCACTCTAGTATAACTTTGTCCACTGTACTTTAAGTTATATTAGTGACATTATAGTTCAGTCCCAAATCACTATATTTCAAAGTTAGGCTAAAAGCATTCTAGGTTAGTTGTGATCACTGTGTTTCAAGCTTGATCAATTGCATTCTAGTTCAGTGTTATCCATTGTTCTTTAAGTTGTAATAACTGTCAAAACTAGACTTCACGACCTTCATTGTTTACAAACTAATCTTGTTCTGACTTTCTATTAATGCATTATCATATGAACAGGAATGAGTTAGTGATATCAGTTTAAGGCCTTGATTGTTCTGCAACCCTTTGCAATTTCACAATTAAGCCTTTTTCCCAAAAAAAAACTATTTTAGAAAATCTCTAACTTTCGAATAAGGTTTAGTGGTGACAAGTTGAGCTGCAGAATGAATTGATCTTAGCATGACAAGTTAATTCAAAGTAGAAATCTTATTGTGTTACAAATAGTCTTTTTTCCAATTGTGTTCCAATAAACTGTTAGCCATGGATGAGATTCTTTGTAATATTGTAAAGATGGTTGTTTACTTAGGAGAACCTAATTTGTACTAAACTTGTCCTTTTCTCAAGCTATTCCAACATATTTCTAATGAATGAATTGGATGATTTTATGTTATGAGTTATTGAGTTCATGTTGTGATTTATTTTCTTGCTATGAGTCATTATCAAACTTTGCATTCTCTGTTCTCTAGTATAGGCTTTGATCTGTTTTTAGTGTGACCAACAACTGTTCTTTTTCAACATTTAGTTCTTTTCATTCTTAACATAAAACCACAAAACCAAAAACATCATAAAAAACACTAAACACAACGTAGTGAGAAACAGATACCTAGGCACATATAGTGCACCACACTTCAGCAGTTTACTGACCCTGGTTGATCATTTATGACCTCAATTTAGGAACACTAAGTTGAGCACAACACTTGAGATGACAAAACTCTTGGAAACTCAAGTGGTCTCTGAATCTCTGATTCTGAGATTTATATTCCACAAAGTAGTCTTCAAGGGATGCTTGCTCTTGTAGTCCTTCATTCTCCACAGCCAAGAAGGTAGGCATAGTGGAACATTGTGGAGCTTGTGGGGCTTGTGTCTGGTTCATTGGTTGACTAATCCAATGATGAGACATGTCAGAGCTTTCCCCCGGATGAAATCTCCCAGGAGATTCCCTCATTCTGTCCATCCTCATCTCTTTGATCTCTTTGGCAAGATCTTGCATGGCCACCAAAAGAGTTCTTGCAAACTCTTCTCCTTCTTTATCACTTGCAGTCTCAGGGGCTTTACCCTTGTCTTGATCATCTGTAGTGTAATCAAAATTTTTGTGACTTCTGTTCTGATACCTCTTCTCCCTCTCAGTAAGAGGTTCATCTTCTTCTGAATGCAACATGGTTGTGGTGCTCCAAGGAAAGCACAGGCTATGCCAAGAAGGGAGCTTTGATACCGCTGTAATATTCCAAAATTGTAAGTTCACAACAAGGCTGCTGAAATAATGCACTCTTGGGAGATTGATTCACAGAAATGAGTTTACAGCCCTTGGATCCCTTATATCAGCAGATCTGGAGTCTAGATCCAAAAGGGGAGCAAAAACAAATCAAACTAGGTGTGGTAAACAGATCTCCCACCACCCAGTCTAGCTGAAAAACACCCTACAAGAGGGGTTGCAGCTATGCACAAAAAACTGCTTCAGAAATAACACAGTCTTGGAAAGTAGGAGCAAGAGGCCATCAAATGAGATCAACTCATGAATATACAACAGCAAATCAGAATTATAATGAAGCTCTTTCAATATACAGTAGAATACAGGAGACAAGAGAGCAAGAAATCTTCATAAAAGAGGGTTGCAACACATGTATAAACTGTAAAATGGCTCAACAACGTTATTTTAAGGAGCTGCAGCAACTGAAAATTACATCTCAGATCTAGGATAGATCTGTGGACAAAACATCAGATCCATTTCAGATCTGGAAACTAGAAAGACTTATTTACAAGATCCCCTTGGGGTTTTGACCAAATCATGCATTACAAAGAGTAGATCTGAGTTTTAAGTTGCAGATCTGCAAAATGATTCAGAAATTTCTGAAGATGAATTTTCATTAAAATAAATCAGATCTAAATAGAACATGGATCAGCAAGCTAATCCATGGATCACCAAAGGGAGAGGCAAAGCCCAGCACCAAAGATCTCTCATAAAAAATGGGGTCGAAACACCCTGCAAAACCTCTACTGAAAATAACGCAGTTCCTCAATGAAAATTGTGTTGTAGCTTGAATAACATAGATGGCCTGATGCCAAGATACAAATATGAAGCTCAAACAATGGATGCACTCTTCCAGGAGGTTAAAAGACACACTCACTGAGAAGAGGCTCCAATACAAGCTAGATATTTGCAGATCTAGAATTATACTCGCTGCAACCTACAAAAGCAAACAAACCCTCACTGGATCTGCATTGCAGTTGGAAGTAGAGCTTGGCCCAAAGCCTGATAGTGGATAAAATCAGCAAAAAATCCTCCAAGAATCCTCAATAGAAGAGGTGAAACCCCTGCATAGGAATCCCAAGTGCTAAGAAGCACAGTTCTCCATTAAAAAGCAGAGAATAGTATTTGTCTAAACAGACAAGATACTCAGAAATATAAACAATGAAAAACCTTCTCTTGCTGCCTTCCCCTTCCTTTTATAAGATGAAAGCCTTTGCAAACCCTAAACCACTTTGATGAGTTAGCTCCTTTCACATGAGGGGCCTCCTTCTAGAACTGCGTTGTCCCTTTATGAGGTACATTGATTCTAGACAACGTTGTAGATTTGGTCAAGGTTGACCCAGTCTCACAGCTTAAACCCTTTTCACACCTGCAAGTGATTTATTTACATGGCCCTGATTTATCCTTGTTCATATGGGCATTGATTTATTCATTCTTTTCAAGAGTTTTACATGCCCTCCTTTATTCATTTATTCATGCAACAGAAAGTAAAATAAAAATGCATATTCCTCTTAGCTTAGGCTAAGTACGAATATTACACATTAACCAAACAACAAAGATGAATACATATGCTTGCTCAATCCTGAGTACAACCTGCAAGTGTATAGTCTATCCCTCTGCTTGCCTGATTGGCTTTGGAAAACACTTAGAAAATTTTCAAGCCCTCCAAGCTCCTATTTTCTTGTGTTGCTCCTTGAGGAATTAGGCCCCTATTAATTATGAAATTCCTTAACTGGAATTTTGCAATCCTTTTAGTATCATCCTCTAAATGCATGCACCACCTGTACAAATTGGAATAGTTTACAACTGATAGTACACTATCCTTGAACCTTTATCTCAACTGGGTAAATTGAGTTATTTTCATGCATCAATTATTTTGGGCTTATTGATCAGTTGACTGAATGATCACTAAGTGTGACTGAAGTCACACTGCACAACTTGACCTTCCAATACTTCCTCTAACAGTTATAACTATTTTAACAAACAATAACTCAATTTAACTGAAATAAATTGATAGAAATTACCAATCAATCATACTGAACTGAACTCAAGCTTCCCCAACTTGAATTAACTGAGTGACAAGTGCCATGTCACCTCAGATAACTACCTCCAAGATTCTTGCTGAAAATAGAAATTCGAATTCTCTCTAGTTTGACCAAGGCAAAGTCAAATTGAGATTTTCTTGCTTCATTTTCAACAACCTACAAAAGTGAGCGTCAAGTCAAAGGAGTGTTGAATATCAAGACCACTAGAACTTGTTCATATAGATCTATGCATACCAACAAGAACACCAACCTTGCAAGTTGAAAGTTAATTTATGTTGTTTATTAATGATTGTAGTAGAATGATATGGGTTGCATTTTTAAAATAAAAATTAGAAGAACTAAACAACTTCAATCATTCATGGCCTTAGTTAGAAATGAAAGTTATCTAAGAATCAAATGTTTAAGATCAAACATAGGAGGTGAATTGAATTCAAATGAATTTAATGAATTCTATGAGAAATATGGAATCAAGAGGAAATTTATTTGCAAGAATTCTAAAATTGGATAAAGTCATAGAAATAAAGATCAAATAAATGCAAGAAACAACAAGAATAATGTTGCTAGACGCCAAATTACTAGACAAATTTTGGAAAGAAGTAGTTGGTGCAACAATTCACATCATGAACAAAGCACAACTTTGAGTTAATAGTGACAAGACACCTTATGAGCTATGGAAAGGAAGGACAACTTAAATTAAGTATTTAAGGATTTTTGGAAGCAAATGTTACCTAAATATAAATGATGATAAATTGGGAAAACTTCATTCTAGAGTAGACATTGGAATATTCCTTGGATACTGAACATGAAGTAAAGCTTACAAATGCTACAGTAAAATACTATGCAAAGTTGTGGAATGTATTGATGTGAGAATAGATGAAGCATGGATAGAGATTGAAGCATAAAAATAAATGATAATTCAGAAGTTACCATCTATGTCAACCACGAAGAGATTACTAGAAAAGAAGAAGAACAAGAAGAGGAATAATGTCCATCTAAGACAAATTTTAAATTTGTGCAAAAACATCACCCAGAGAACCAAATTATTAGAGATGTTGATGGAGGTATACAAACCCAAAGAGGAATGGCCAATACACTAAGAAAATCCAATTTTTCCTTGTTATCCAAAATAGAGCCAAAGGATTTTGCACAAACCAGTAAGGACAAGCATTGGGTGAATGTTATGGAAAAAGAATTGAACTAAATTGAGAAAAATGGAACTTGGGAACTTGTGGCATAACTGAAAGATAAAAATGTGACTGGGACTAAGTCGATATTTGAAAACAAAATGAATAAAGATAGAAAAAATATCAAAAATAATGAAATACTTGTGTGTAAGGGCTATGCACAAATTGAAGGAATCAACTTCGAAGAAAATTTTGCTCTAGTTTCCAGAAGCAATAAGAGTGTTTTTGGCATTCACGTTTTCTAAAGGTTTCACAATTTATTAGATGGATGTTAAATAAACCTTTCTAGATGGAGATTTAAAGGAATAAGTATATAGTAAACAACCAAAATATTTTGAGTTGTCCGAAAATAAATATTATGTGTGCAAATTGAAGAAATCTCAAAGGGCTAAAACAAGCTCAAAGATCTTAGTATGCTAGGTTGGACCACTATCTTCAACAATAAGGTTTCAAAAGAGAGGTTGTTGATAACAATATCCACATATGTATGGTAAAGGATAACTTATTAATTACACTTTTATATGTGGATGATCACATTTTTGAAAGCAATAACAATGATACGAGTCATGAATTTTATCAGAAAATGTCAAAGAATTTGAAATGTCAATGATTGGAGAATTATCCTTCTTCCTTGGACTATAGGTTTCTAAAAACAATGAAGGAATATTCATTGCTCAAACCAAGTACCTCAAGAATAAGTTCAAGTGGTTTGGAATGGGAAAACGTGCACTAGTTAGTAACCCTATGATTACCATATACATTTTAAGTAAAGATGAAAAATCCACTGAAGTCAATTAAACTATTTATAAGTCTATGATTGGGAGTCTACTATACTTGTTAGCTTCAAGACTAGATATTATTTAGGTAGTAGGAATGGTTACAATATATCAATCAACACCAAAGGAGTCACATATGGAAGCAATAAAGAGGATATTTCAATACGTAAAGGGAATGCTCGATTTTGGTCTTTAGTATCCTAAGAGTACATATTTCACATTAAAAGCATGTAAAACCACTGATAGGGCAGGTAGCATTGATGATAGAAAAAACATCAGTGGGAGTGCATTTTTCCTAAGATATTGTCGTTTCTCTTGGTCTAGCAAAAATAAACCATCAATTTCTCTTTCTATGGTTGAGGTTCAATACATAGCAACAATAGACTATTATACCCAATTTCTCTAAATGGTATAAACTTTGTTGGACATTAAAGTTGAGTATGATCAACCAATTGTCATTTTTTTTACAACACTATTGTATTCAATATCTCAAGAAATATTATCATGCACTTAAAATAAAGCACATTCCAATAAAGTATTGCTTCCTCAGAGAACAAGTCACCAAACGAATTATAGAGATAAAATATATTGGCACCAAATTGTTGACATATTTACCAAGCCTCTACCTAGATAAACCTTTGAATATCTCAAGTAGAAGTTGGGAGTGATCTCTCTTTTATCTCAATAAAGAAAGCAAAAACTTAGGGGTAGTATCCCTTTGTTATTGATTTCAAGGGGTAAGAGAATCCAAACAAGAAGAGTATTTGACAAGAAATGTGGAAATAATGTAGGGCAGGGGAGAAATTGTCAAAATAAGTAGATATCGAAGTATTGCCATCAATAACAAAATGGGAGATTGTTGAAAATGGTTGTTATTTATTTTAAAGGAGGTCTTAATGGAGGGGAAAGTTACATAATCAACTGACATTTTTCTAGACCTTTCCACGCCTTTTAACTCCTCACAGATGAGGAGAATTGGACTTTTCTCTTAATAAACACACACACATATCGTATCCTTGCAAGTGTTGGCCCTAATTCCACCTACTTTAGCCATCAAAACATTACAAATAGGCATTGAGGAGGAAAGTTTTAGCCATTTCTTAAAGATCAATTTTGTTCTTGTTTTGGAAGGAAAAGGACAATAGAAGGAGCAGGTATTAGCTTCATACCTCATGAACCAATAAGAATAGAAGTGAAGTTGAGCCTTGTTGAGATGTAGACTGCTAGGGATTGGTTTTGCACAACTTGTTTAGAGGCCAACTTCTAGTTTGTCTAGGTCAAGTCATGGTTGAAGGCCTAGCCCTGGTTGGAGGTTGAACCATATTTGGAGGATGAGTCCTATTTAGAGGCCAAATCTTGGTTAGATGTTGAGTTCTACCTCTAGAGTAGTGTAGGGTACAAGATGACAAGAGGGAAAACCTTTTTTTTTTATGAATAAATAATAAGCCTAAATATTAACTCTTGAACAATGAACAACTCTAAGTTGGTGCATATAGAGGAATGGTGTCCTCATCTTCTCAATAGGTTGGAGCTTGCAATTTTGTAAGTTGGTGCTTATATAGGATTAATTTCCTCATAAGCGGTTGCTTATAACATTGTAATAAATTGAATACTATTTTAAAAACATTCAAGCATTTTTATTCAAGTTTGGGTTTCCATTTTAATCTTAGTCTTCATGCATTATATTGATGATGAATTATGTGATGTGATTTCATTTTTAAGGTTAATGAAGTGAAAATAATTTAAATCTATGTGATACTGATTCAACCCCCCTCTTAGTATCACTTTGTATTTCTAACGATCTATATCTAGAAGGATGGGTAAGTCCCCTTACTCCCTACCACCCTGTATCAAATCTTTTTGCCACCTTAATAAAAGGGGATACCGTGAACCTAGATATAATAGAAAAGGATAGCTAGTTCTAGCCAATGCACATGCACATAGAAAGCCTAAAAATTGAGAACAAAACTAGAGAGTTAGGGATAAAAGCTACCAATTTTTGCTAGCTAAAGCGGGTAATATAGTAATTTGGTTTAGAAATGCCATCATATGCTAGCGACCAATTGGATAACCACTTGTTAAAAAACCCACACCACCTATATTCATCACCATCCACTTAAATAACTACTTGGAGATGTAATCAATTACATTCCTAATGCTCATAACATTATTAAGGCATTCTCTACACCTTGTGTACTGAGGATCAAAGCCTTCCTCATTTTGTATTGAATAGCGATCAACCCCCCATGAATAACCATAACATCTTAGGTGTGATCACATAACTAACAAAGGGAAGGTACTAAGTGAGAGTTGAAGATAAAGCGTCTACCCTCCACATTGTTAGCCAACACAATCACTTGATCCGGGTATCTAGCATTAAATATTAAAAAAATAGAATAAATTTAAACAATTAAAAAGTAAATGTGAAAAATCAATACATTTTTTTTAAACTCTAAATTCTTTAAATCACAGTGAAAATTGAGAAATTCAATTTAGTGTGCAAATTATTAGGTATAATTCCACTCATTTAGCATTTGTTGTAGGATGTAGTGTTTCTAACAATCATCCATTCAATTTTCTCCTTTATATTCTATCACCAACACTCATTTCAACTTTCTTTATTAAAGCTTTATTTTTATGTGCTACTCTCATTGTCAGTGGCAACTCCCCATAAAAAATATTTTGAAGAAAATATAAACATTTTTTTTTCAACAAGAATGAGTACTTTTTCATTAAATTCACGCCTAGTAATGAAAAATACTCGAGGAATTTACATTGCAAGTGAATTACTAGACAACATTATTGACACATGAAGGCTATCTATCCATGCCCATATAACAACAAAAACTACAAACTCCGACAATACTGTTATTATTCTAGTAGTATAAACATGACAAAATTGAGACAAGAGGAATATGCAATGGAAACCAGTCATGAGATAGTCAGCTTAGGTAGTAGGGCAATTCAGATTTATATCCTGATTCATATCTTCTGGAGGGCTATTCAACTTGATATTATGCAGTTGGAGATTCACGACTATACTTCGAAGAACCTCCACTTCATCCTCTAAATGTGAAATTCTCTGCCTTTGATTTTCAATAGTGGCCAAGGCGTTGCATTCCGAGGTGCTCTACTGATGAAGCAACGAATATAAACATTTTTAATCAACACAATGTATACAAATATTTTATACTCTAACTTCCATTTGGATTTGAACTTAAAAACATGCACATTCATAATATTATATTTTCACTAATTCAAACCAAAGAAAATCTGAAAGAAGTAAATCTTGACAAGTCTTATTAGTTCCTAATATGTGAATTGTAAAATGTTTATAAATATTTTTGTAAAATATTCACATTTTTAATGATTTTATAAAATCTCCATTAAATACAATAAATTTGAAAGTAAAATAAATTTATACTATAAAATTTGAAAAAATCATTTAAAAAAAATAAAAATCAATGAAAAAAAATAAAAAATATTTAAAATTAAAATCAAAATCAAAATATTTTATATTAATTTAAAAACACACTTTCATGATTTTAACATATAATTTTTTACACTATTTTTATTACAAAATTCTGACCCATGATGTCGATTGAAAAAAAGTGAAAAATGAATGAACTACGGACATAGTGGAGACATATTAAACACAAAAGTAGGTAGGACAGAATGGCCAACTACAATCACATCAGAATAAACGGGATGAAATCTATTAAAAAGGTGAGATTTTATATTAGGTTTCTTTAAACTTTAATACAGTGGAATAAAGTGTGATGAAAGTGGTTTACATATCAAACAGTAAAAGGGAGAGAAAAACAATTCGATCATGCCCAAACATCGAAGGGCAATTATTAAAAGTGAAAAACACAAACCATAAGCATGCATGAAGATGGAAAAAAGAAGAAGTAAAAAGTAGAAACACTACTACAAATGTACTAAACAAACACAAAGTAGGGACAAGTTTCTTGTAGTACAAAGCCCAATGTATGACCTCAAAATCATAACATCAATATGACCTCATGTGGGCCCAATTGAACCCAAATCCCCACACCATTCCAAAAATTACCCATAGCTAGTGGACCTTGGATGATATTTGGTGTCATTGTCTCATGATTATAGATTATTGAAAACTACAATAAAACTAGGAGACCATAGATGGGATTAGGGGTGATTATCTCATGATTATATAGAAATAGATATAAACATCCAGAGGACCCATGATAATCTGCTTGTGGGTTTTTTTATTACACATGCATACCAACAAAATGACCTCATGTGGGCCCATTTGAACCCAAATTCCGGCCCCATTCCAAAAATTACCCATAGCTAGTGGACCCTAATGGTATTTGGTGTCATTGTCTCAAGTTTATAGATTATTGAAAACTACAACAAAACTAGTAGACCCTAGATGGGATTAGGGGTCATTATCTCATGATTACGTAGAAATAGATATGAGCATAAGAAGACCCATGATAATCTGTTTGTGGATTTTTTTATTACACTGGCATACCAACAAAGGCAAGAAGCATGTAAAACAATCAAGGATGCAGAGAGATGGTGGGTTGTACATTTTGCTAAATGCGGGGCAGGCAAAGGGCTGTCAAGGGCAATAAGAATGAATTAGCGACAAAAGGCTAATGCTTCTTATTATTATAGAATATAATCGAGATTCTCGCACTCTGTATATCCACTCCAAGCTCACGTGCTTCCATGCACACACTGCCCTGACATTGCCCTTACAATTGCACCGCTCCGCTCACCTCACCCCGCACTAATTTATCCTTGTCCGAACCAAAGAATTACAAATGGGTATGATTTGATTTGAAATGGGCACTGTGATATGGTGAAAACCAGCACACCCGAAGCAGAGATTGTGTGATAGGCAGACCCACCCAACCCAACTTGTCTGAGGAGCCCTGCCATCCTTGCAGGGGCCTGTTGTGCACAGTTTTTTTAATTTTAGCTGGACCCTCCATGGCCACCTTGGCAAACCAGTACTTTTGTGTACGGCTTTGGTATTGACTGATAGAAACAAAGATCATACAGCGCCAACAGCACACTGTTGTGGGCCTCAATGGATGATAAAAGTTTCAGGTCCCCATGAAGGAGATTTTCAGTGGGTCGCTGTGTATAGTAGAGGGGTCCATATAGACGTGCTTGAAGAGAGAATGCAGGCGGTTGGCGGGCCTGTGGAAGTGGATTCGACATCTAGGAGGGGACAGCCAGAGCCCAGGACACCTCCTCGTCATCCGGATATCAATGGAAAGTACAGAAAACAGACCGAATTGGATCAGTTAAACCGAGAAATCTCATCGCTGGAAGTAAGTTTTTTGGACTGTTGAATGTTTCTTTTCACCATGTTAAAAGGTTGCCGCCTTTAGACTGTCACCTCCAATCAGTACATCGAACATCAAATCAAATATTTAATTGGTTCTGGCTTTTATCATATATTTTTGTTCCTTGGGTATTCTTAGAAAGCGCTGAAATGATGCCTTGTTTTAAAATCTGATATAACTTCTCCTTATTTCTTTATTGGGTTTTTTGTCTATGAAAGCTTGAAGTTTTGAATTGTAGAAAAACATTCACATTGTGACCTTTTAGTATTTTCCATGAGGGAACATGATAAGCTTAGAGGGTTGGCTTCCGTCCAGATGACAGTAGTTCTGTTTCATATTTTGTACAGTGTAAGTTTTGATTTTGATTTCGACTTAGATGCTTAGGGCTCCAATGTAACTCCATTCTTAGTAGGCAGTCATGTTCACACTGTGGGTTGGGAGGTCCATAAAGAATTTCCAGTCATCATGGTCTATTCAATTATGATTTTGATCATAGCACTCCTGGACCCTTGTCATCTGGGGCGCTTTCCAAATCAACCTCCCGAAAAAATCCAACAAAGCAGCTCGAGGGGGAGACTGAAGGTTAAAGCCTAACACTTTTCCTCTATATTCCTTAAAGAGAGGGTACGTCCTACTGGTATGGGCATGAGCTCATTACAGTTCGACGATCTAATGTATTTGTCACTGAGGTTGTATGCCCATTAAAACTTGCAAGCTCTGATTGGTAAATTTCATTGCTACATCAGTTTGGACACGTTTTATCTAGCATTGTTGGGTTTCCTATTTTACAAATGTCCTTAGCCAAGGTTTACTGAGAGTCTAGTTGCAAAAAAAGATTTCTACTGCACTGGTGGTGAGATACGGGGTTTAGTC
This sequence comes from Pinus albicaulis, assembly GCA_034641835.2. Lineage (NCBI taxonomy): Eukaryota > Viridiplantae > Streptophyta > Pinopsida > Pinales > Pinaceae > Pinus > Pinus albicaulis. Next base: position 404,617,715 of record CM076576.1, read on the forward strand.
TATTGTCCATTGGCTATTTTTAGCCATCTTCATGTGGTGAAAGTTATTCTAGGCAAGTCTACAATCTATATTATCTGCAGTATCCAATTTTGTGACAAACTTATTTTCAGGTCTATTCTCGGGGTAATCCAATGGCACTCCAGTTATGTTGGGAGGATTTCTCTATCATATTACTTCCACTGTGTGCTTCTTTGAGTAGATTGGTCTTTGGTATTGCCAGTTTGTTAAGAGAATGCTTGTGAATATAGGCCAAGTAATATACCTTTTTCTGCTCAAATACGGCATCACGAGTATTTGAAACAGTGTTGCCACAGTTGTCACAGTTTGGTTTATCTTCGGCTTTACTGAACCTTTGCTTTACAGATGAGGGGAAACAACTGAAAAATAATAATAGTTATACTGCTCTTGTGTCCTGATTTTATGCTTTTGGTTAGAATTGACATCTGCCTTTGGGACTCAGACTCTTCATTCCACTATGACTGTTCTAACAATTGCCAGTTTGCAAATGCCACCTTATAACCGGGTATGAAACAGGTTTATCTTTTATACAAGAGTTGTGTTGCATATATGTGAAGCTCATGCTACATGGTTATTTATCTCTTTTTTCATATATTATAGCAGCATATTACTACTTCTCTGCCACAAGTGAGATACACCGAACTTGTTATTGTATTTACAAATCACTTATGCAGTTGAATGCTTTACTTTTTGTTAAACTCAATTTTTATCCGAAGTTCTGTTTAATATGCTTTTCTTTTTGGAAGTACTAATTTTCCTTTTCCAGTTTCCTGCAGCACTTTTGATTATTGAGGTACTGGCATTTTCATGTCAAATTCACTTATATTATGCTTCTAGTTGGAGATGTCCAGTCCTCCTTTTGGAAAACCATATTTCTTGGTAGCATTATACTTCTAAAAAACTTGATTCCCAAGTGCCAATGATCTTTACAATGATATATTATTTATCTTTTAGAATGGAACTAACAGTTGAACGATGAGTGGTATAACTAAAGAAGTTTCATCACCTGTTCTAGTTTGCACTTTGACCTTTAATGAATGCAGGAGTTTTGCGTAGTGTATATTATTGGTCAGACAACAAGTACCATCATGTTTCCTTCCAAATGGAAGAGTATTTTTTATTTGACCTCATACCATATATGCAAGAATGGAATTGCTTTCCATAAGTGATTTCTCACCAAGGACCGTTCATAGTAAAATCCCTTCGCCTGCTATGTTGATCTATTTCTAGTTAGTAGTATTTTTTTATGCATACATGAAAATCAGGAAAATATACCATACACCCTCATATTTACCAATATAATAAAGTTGCAGGGTTACATTTTATTTTTCCTATCTTTTGTGGGTAATCATCCGTGGATCACAAGAAATGTTTCTTTTACTGCACTTTCCTTTAGAGACATTTCTTTCTTCTTTCAGTGCATCCAAATGACTTCTCAACATTATTCTGCTATTTCAAAATACATATTTGTGGCATACTCCAGCTAAGCCCTGTAGTTGACAAGAGTGCATGCCGTATAACCATTTTGTGCTTTTCTCATCCATGACAAAGTGGATGTATTGCGATGATGTTAAATGGGGTCAATACTGCAGACAGCTTGATGTAGCATGTGTTTCAACTTTACAGTTTCGGAGCACTTTATATAATTAATTAAGAAATTATTCTCGATTCTAATTATTTTTAGTATCTTATGTTGGTAAAGTGTATCTTAACATTAAGGTACAATGTTTGAGAAGCACTTGACCATGTTAAAGTTAGATGTTAGGTTAGACTGGGAGTCTTGTTTAGATGATCCCAACAAATAGAAGTTGGGTAATGGATCCAACTAGCTGCCTATAATGAAGTATGAAGAAATTCTGTCTATTGAACCCTTAGATTAACATCTCATGTTAGGTAGATATAACCAGATTGGTTCTGATTATGCTGTTAGGCTACCTTATTTTCCTCAATTTTTTTTTTATTTAATTATGAAAAACAAAATTACATTCACTATGCGTGTTTCTGCATTTCAGATATATCCTTAAGCATAGGAAGTGATAAAAGTATGGCTGAGAAGATATCTTGCTTCATAAACAGTCTTCAAAAATGTCAATATGACAGCCCTATCACAGTCTTTCTCACATATCACCGATTTGAAACCAGTTTTGTCTCATAAAAAATTAGCTCCTAGGTATGTTCATAAACAGTCCCTTAAAAAAATATACATATAGATATTCACATTTAAACAGTCCCATGATTATATGAAAGGTGTATGAAGATATTCCATGACATGCCCTTCGACTATCTTCTGAATGATCCAAGCTTCTGCTTCCAAGTGTAATCCCGCTTTTGAGAGCCCATCAGTTTCCATGTTTCTCTCTCTGTACACATGTTGAAAGATAATGTGTTAAATACTCTGCCCAAGCAAGTTGAATCTCCTCAAATATAGGCCGAAATTTATAATTATCCAATGAATTTGTTCCATTCATCCAATTCACCACAATTTGTGAATCATCAAAGATCTGTAATTTTTGGGCACCGTTTTTCAGCTGCCAGAATCAGCAGCAGTCTTGAGGCAATTCACTCAGCCAGGTTGTTGGTCTGTTTGCCAAAGCTTGCCATCGAAGATATTACATGTTGATCAATTATATGAATCATACCTCCAGCATCACATAATGGTGGATCTTCTTGACAAGCCACATGGCAGTAGGCTCATGCACTACTCCGATCTGCTCCTCAATGACCTCTCTCGGTGGCTTGATCCTTGAATTCTGTGTAGATCCATATGGTATAGCCATACTCTCATACTGAATAGGAGGAACCTTTTTTCCTTGAAATATTTTGGAGTTGCGACCTAGCAGCAATTGGAGGCAATTGTTTGTATATTTTGACAGCTGAATTGGTGCACCACTTATGTAAAACTCTCTTCAATTGTGCTGCCACCCCAAACCTCCCCTAATCCAGTCAGTGTCTCCAATTCCCTCCATACCTGCTTTGTATATGGACAATTCATTAGTAAATGATCAATAGATTCATTGCATTCTTTACAAAGTATACGACAGCCAGGACTTTGCATGCCTCTGTTTTGTAGCTTTTCCCAAGTGAGGGATTTATTATACAACTCTAACCACATAAAGATCTGAGCCTTAAGGGGCTTTTAAATTTACACAAACCCTTCCACCACCAGACCCTATCCCTCTTTATTTAGCTGCATATGTAGTGTGAGAACCTAGTTTAGGAGTCTAGACCCCACTTGCAGGGTTTTTCTTCCCCAAATGAGTTCATCTTCATTTCCCCTGATTCTAGCATGACTAGATCTAAGGGTGTGTATATATCTTCCCCATTATTCAGCATCCCTCGCATCCAATCCTAAAAGCTAAACTTGTTTCCATTCTTGCCTCCAAATTATGGTTAAATATGAATGTGCCACCTGATGCAGAAAGAAAAAACCAGTCCTATGTAGAACCCCAATTAAGCCCTCAGATAGTTTGAAACCTTCTCCACATCCAACCCAAGAACCAATACCAATCCTTGTCTACTGTATTCTACTGTATATTGAAAGAGCTTCATTATAATTCTGATTTGCTGATGTATATTCATGAGTTGATCTCATTTGATGGCCTCCTACTCCTACTTTCCAAGACTGTGTTATTTCTGAAGCAGTTTGTTGTGCATTGTTGAAGATGGCAACAAGAAACAGTGAAGGAGGCATCCTGAAACATCTTTCCTGATCCTAGTTGGAAAGTGATCACCAAAACTAGGTGGGGGGCCACACAGGTGATTTTTGTCGCAAAGTCTATTTTTAGACATGTCGATCATATTCTATGAGTTGCGGGATGCTATTTGTGGATGGTTGGTCAAGTTGGAAAAATAGATGGATTTCTATTTTTAGACACATTGGGCGGAATCTATTTTTAGAGCCAGTCTAAAAATAGATCAGTCGAATATTATTAGCTCTTAACAATATTTGGACTATAAACATTATCTTATCCTCTTGGAGCACTTCAGTTCGAGCTACGGATGTGGCACATGCAGCTGACAGAAGGAATTACGCTATTCCTAGGGTTTATTTGAGCTATTGCATGGTTGACTTCAGTTAGAACTCATGTGGCAGAGTTTGGTGGAGTTGTGTTCGGTTTAACTTAGTTGAACTAGTTGTATTTAGTCTAACTGATAAATACACTAGTGATGAGTGGTGTGAATTAATTATTAATTAATTCACTAATTATTAACTCATAAATCAACTAAAGAATACATCGGTTAACTGCAATGCATGGACAGTTCAGTGGAGACCAGTGTTAGAGGTGGGTGAAAGGGTGAGTCTACTATCAGTTGTGACTATAGCTGTGCATGAGATTTGCACACACATTGATTGAGATTGCCAATGAGGATTGCGCAGTACAAGCCAAGGGGATTTGAACTTGGATCTATTCATTCTTCATATTGATTCTGTGATGGCGAACGGTGGAAGAGATTTGAACTTATAATTCATATACGTGAGCTAGTTATTTAGTAGGTATTTGAGATAGTCTTTGAGAGCTTGTGAGAGTTTGTGCTATGTATTGTTACATGTTCTCCTATCATTATAATATACGGATAGTTGGGGGTTTCGGTATATGCTTTCCCCATTACATCTTGTGTTATATGTGTGCTTGATTATGTTTTAATGTGCGCATGCAAGTTGCTTCTATTTCCATAGGTGTTGATCAATTGTAGAAGAGGTTATGTATTATGCATGAAGCTTAAATAGTGTGTAATTAGGATAATCTCGGTGAATAATTCAGCTATTATTCAAATTTCTACATGCATAGTTGCAACCCCTCTTGTATGGTGTTTTTCAGCTAGACTAGGTGGTGGGAGATCTGTTTACCACACCTAGTTTGATTTTTTTTTGCTCCCCTTTTGGATCTAGACTCCAGATCTGCTGATCTAAGGGATCCAAGGGTTGTAAACTCATTTATGTGCATCAATCTCCCAGGAGTGCGTTATTTCAGCAGGCTTGCTGTGTTATTCCAGATTTGGAATATTACAGTGGTATCAAAGCTCCTTTTTTGGCACAGCTTGTGCTTTCCTTGGAGCACCACAACCATGTTGCATTTAGAAGAAGATGAACCTCTTACTAAGAGGGAGAAGAGGTATCAAAATAGAAGTCATAAGAAGTTTGATTACACTACTGATGAGCAAGACAAGGGTAAATCCCCTAAAACTGCAGATGATAAAGAAGGAAAAGATTTTTCAAGAAATATTTTGGTGGCCATGCAAGATCTTGCCAGAGAGATCAAAGATATGAGGATGGATAGAGGGAATATCTTGGGAGATTTCATCCTGGGGAAAGCTCTGACATGTCTCACCACTGGATTGGAAAACCAGTGAATTAGCCACAAGCCCCACAAGCTCCACAACGCTCCATTATGCCTACCTTCTTGGTTGTGGAGAATGAAGGACCACAAGAGAAAGCATCCCTTGAAGACTACTTTGTGGAATATGAATCTCAGAATCAGAGATTTAGAGACCACTTGAGTTTCCAAGAGTTTTGTCACCTCAAGGACAGAAGAAGACCAAGGCAACATTATAGAGATGGTGGGTTCTTCCATAATCATGATAGACATCACTCTATGGGCGAGTTCTTTTTGCCCAAGTTTGATGGGTCACCCACTAGTTCTGCCAAGGCATGGGTAGAAAAGCTGGACATCTACTTTTAGTTGAACAAAGTCCCTAAGAGTGAAGCCATCAAGATTGCAGTGCTGCACTTTGATGGTGAAGCACACAATTGGTGGTTCCATGGGTTGTCTACATTGGGCCATGCCAATGTGACTGCGTACTCTGAATTCACTAGAAGACTAGTGGAGAGGTTTGACAGAAAGGATCCAGAAGAACGTTTCATGAGCCTTGCAAAGTTAAAGCAAGTGGGAAATGCAGAAACTTATATCTCTGAGTTTGTGAGGTTATCAGTTATGGTTCCTGATCTGTCTGCAACAAGGAGGGTAGAAATGTTTATCAATGGCTTGGATGAACCTTTGCATGGGTTGGTTAAATCTACCAAGACCACCACTTTGCATGATGCCATTGAGAGGGCTAGAGACCTCCAAGATTCCTTGCCAAAAGCAAAGGAAAATTTCCAAAGCAAGGCCCTTCACCTTTCTAAAGGGAAGGAAGAGAAATCTGCTCCTTCTAAGGAGAGCTCAATGAAGAAGCCTCTTGATATTGAACTCAGGAGGGAGTTGAGAAAGAAGAGACTATGTTTCACTTTCCAAGAGTCATGGGCACTTGGACATAGATGTGCTGCTGGGAAAGCACACTACATAGAAGTCTTCTCAGATTTGGAGGAGGAAGATGAAGATGATGAACCAATGAGGGGTCACTAATAATGTTGAGGGAGATCCAACACCATCTGGAGATGGGGATGGAACCTTTGCTCCATAGGTGGAACTCTTGCATCTTTGAGAGGAGTGCCTAAGTACTTGACCCTAAGAGTACAAGGTTCAATCATGAATCAGAGGGTATCTGTGTTGATTGACAGTGGGGCAACCCACAACTTTATTGATGCTCATCTTGTGCAGAGGAGAGAAATCCCCATTGATACTTTTGAGGGATTCTCTATTTTGGTCCCAGGAGATAGGGCAATGCAATGCATGCAATATGTCCCATCACTCTCAGTCACTATGGGGTCCTACACTTTGGTGGATCACTTTTTTGTAGTTGACATACCAGACACCAATATCATTTTGGGTGTCCAATGGTTGATTACATTGGGGAAAGTCACCACTAATTGGAAGGCTTTGTAGATGGAGTGGGTGGACATGAAGAGTGGTAAGCCCCAAATGATCCAAGGCATGCATACTTTGTAGAAATTTGAATAGCGATATATTATTCAGAGATTCTCTGATTACACACTATTTTATCTTCATACTGTCTGAGAATCTCTTCTACCATTGATCGTCACATGCGAAAATAAAATCAATTGCATGCACACATTAAAACCATAAAAATTCACACATATGAACACAGTATGTAATGGGAAAGCTTAAAGCTGAAAACCCCCAACTATCTGTATATTATATATGTCATAGAGATCATGTAACAATCATCATACAAAGCTCCTCACAAGCTCTCAGTATAATCTCCAATTGCTACACACTAATCAAGCTAGATCTAGCAAAACACATGCTCCAATCTCTGCCACCTGATAGCCTGCCTCTATTGCGTAATCAATGTTGAAGAATGGCTCATAAATAACTTCGAACCACCTGGCTTGTACTGCGCAATCCTCATTGGCTTCTCCAATCACTGGTTGTTGCAAATCATGCAACAGTATAGTCACAACTGATAGTCACACTGCTCTTTCACCTATCTCTTCACTGGTCTCCACTGAAACTGTCCATGCACTGAAGTTAACTGATGTATTCTTCAGTTGATTAATGAGTTTATAATTAGTGAATTAATTGATAATTAATTCACACCACTCTCACTAGTGTATCAATCAGTTAGACTAGATACAACTATCTCAACTATGTTTAGATTAGTTAAACTGAATACAACTCCATTAACTTCCTCAATCAACTCCACCAAACTCTCTCACATGAGTTCTAAATGAAGTATCCATGCAATAGCTCCACTTAACCCTCAGGAATAGCGTAATTCCTTCTGTCAGCTCTTGTGCCACATCTGTGCACTTAACTGAAGTGCTCCAAGAGAATAAGATAATGTTTATAGTCCAAATATTATTAAGAGCTAATAAATTCGACATATCTATTTTTAGACTGGCAATCTAAAAATAGATTCCACCCAATATGTTTAAAAATATAAGTCCATCTATTTTTCCAACTTAACCAACCATCCACAAATAGCATCCTGCAACTCATAGAACATGATCCATATGTCTAAAAATAGACATAGTCTAAAAATAGAATTTGTGCCAAAAATAGCCTGTGGGCCCACTTAGTGAAGGCGACTTCTTTCCACTAAGCTCATCATCTTGTTGCAATCTCAACATACTTATCCTTGAGCTAGCACTTCCACACAAACAACAGAGATGGATTTGTGCAGTGGAAGTAAGGATCTCACAATTCCTTCACTGATGTTCATGAGCTTTCTGCATGGGACATTTCTATCTAGTGGCAAACCACCTGGGAGGCCACCAGATTCAGATCTTATGGGGAAAGCCTCACAAAGTGTTGCTCCAATTCTAGATCCAGGAGGGATTGGAGAAATGGGGGACCAAACTGCAGCGTTGGAGGGCTTAGGACAACTCAAGAGTGAGGGGAATCCTCTCACTGTATCACTATCACCTTCTCTCTTTCCTAGATCTGCGCTGTGGGAAGAGGAGAATGGGATGATCAGCCTTCCAACACACATATTTGGCATTGGGAATGTCAGAGAAGAGATCAGCAACATGACAAACACTTCCATGGAGGTATCATCAGCGCTATCTTTGTTGAGCAGTGTGGATTTGTACTGGAAATCTCAACTGCTTGTAGAGTATTCCAAAGATCTCCACACCGGTATGATACTAGATGACCTGCAGCAAGAAGAGGGCTATTTAGTCCAAGGGGGATTCATCTAATTTCATGGGAGGATATTCCTATCTAGAGCTTCTGAGCTCAAGCAGAAGATACTCCAAAGGGCACACAAAGGATTCCTTCTCAGCCATATGTAGTCCATGAAGATCTACACCCTGATCATGAGGAGATTTGATTGGGAGGGAATGAGAGAGGACCTACATCAGCACTTTCGAGAGTGCATTAAATATGGAGGATTGGGGCAGCCAATGGACTCTTTGCAAGAGTCATCTCAACCAGTTCTTCCTTTGTTTGAGAGGAGGGAAATGCTCATGCACAACTCCATGTGTATGAAGAACTATGATGGTAAAGGATCTGATCATGCTAAGAAAGATCTATTTTCTAATTTTTCACATTCTTTTACCATTTTTTTGTAGGCTATGACTCCTAAAGGGGTTGAGATATCATGTGGATCTCATAGTTTTTTGAGGGCCAATAGCAATTTTGAACTTGGCCACTCCCTTGTTGTGCAAAGGGAGATTCCTTTTCATGATGGGTTCTTCCCAAAGGCACCAAACATATCTGATATCTCCAGCTATGTTGATATTACTTGTGCAGCAAATGTGTGGAGGGAATGCCACTTACCACACCTTGATCTAAAGCAGGCAAGAGGTGCACTGCGCTGGCATCACATGTGGGAATTTGACCCAACTCTTCAAGGTCAAATTTCTGTTTGCATATATGTAGTTTTGCTTCCATACTTGGATGATATAGTTGTACTGTTTTTGGGGTTGTATGGAGGAAGTATGGATAGTTTGTATGTACCACATGGATTGGAACTTCTCCATGAGCCTCATGCTACATGTTTTAGAGAAAGCATTGCTCCAGCCATGTTTATTTCTGTTGAATTTTTCACTCCTGGTGGGATAGACTATGCACATATTATGTTGACCTTGGAGGAACAATGCCTGATGTATTGGCTTGATGAGCACTTGGCTTATTATGAGGACTTGATCATTGATGATGTCATCAAGGTAGAAGGGGAAGGACTACATCTCTCACCTTATCAGTTGCTTGAGGACAAGCAACATTTTGGAGGGGAGGACTGTAATATTCCTACTTAGCCTGAGCTAAGAGGAATATGCATTTTTGTTTTACTTTCTGTTGCATGAATAAATGAATAAAGGAGGACATGTAAAACTCCTGAAAAGAATGAATAAATCAATGCCCATATGAACAAGGATAAAGCAGGGCCATGTAAATAAATCACTTGCAGGTGTGAAAGGGGTTTAAGCTGTGAGACTAGGTCAACCTTGACCAAATCTAAAGCGTTGTCTAGATTCAATGTACCTCATAAAGGGAAATTGTAGTTCTAGAAGGAGGCCCCTCATGTGAAAGGAGCTAACTCATCAAGGTGGTTTAGGGTTTGCAAAGGCTTTCATCTTATAAAAGGAAGGGGAAGGCAACAAGAGAAGGTTGTTGATTTTTTATATTTCTGAGTATCTTGTCTGTTTAGACAAATATTATTCTCTGTTGTTTAGTGGAGAATTGTGTTGCTTAGCACTTGGGATTCCTATGCAGGTGTTTCACCTCTTCCATTGAGGATTCTTGGAGGAGTTTTTGCTGATTTGATCCACTATCAGGCTTTGGGCCAAGCTCTACTTCCAACCGCAACGCAGATCCAATGAGGTTTTGTTTGCTTTTGTAGGCTGCAGCAATTAGAATTCTAGATCTGCAAAGATCTAGCTTGTATTGGAGCCTCTTCTCAATGAGTGTGTCTTTTAACCTCTTGGAAGAGTGCATCCACTATTTGAGCTTTAGATTTGTATCTTCGTATCAGCCCATCTATGTTATTCAAGCTACATCGCAATTTTTATTGAGGAACTGCGTTATTTGCAGTGGAGGTTTTGCAGGGTGTTTTGACCCCATTTTTGATGAGAGATCTCTGGTGCTGGGCTTTGCCTCTCCCTTTGGTGATCCATGGATTAGCTTGCTGATCCATGTTCTGTTTAGATCTGATCTATTTTAATGAAAAGTCATGTTCAGAAATTTCTAAAGCATTTTGCAGATCTGCATCTTAAAACTCAGATCTACTCTTTGTAATGCATGATTTGGTCAAAACCCCAAGGGGATCTTGTAAATAAGTCTTTCTAGTTTCCAGATCTGAAATGGATCTGATGTTTTGTCCACAGATCTATCCTAGATCTAAGATGTAATGTTCAACTGTTGCAGCTCATTAAAATAACGTTGTTGAGCCATTTTACAGTTTATACATGTGTTGTAGCCCTCTTTTCTGAAGATTTATTGCTCTCTTGTCTCCTGTATTCTACCGTATATTGAAAGAGCTTCATTATAATTCTGATTTGTTGTTGTATATTCATGAGTTGATATCATTTGATGGCCTCCTACTCCTGCTTTCCAAGACTGCGTTATTTCTGAAGCAGTTTGTTGTGCATAGTTGCAGCCCCTCTTGTAGGGTGTTTTTCAGCTAGACTAGGTGGTGGGAGATCTGTTTACCACACCTAGTTTGATTTGTTTTTTCTCCCCTTTTGGATATAGACTCCAGATCTGCTGATCTAAGGGATCCAAGGGTTGTAAACTCATTTCTGTGCATCAATCTCCCAAGAGTGCGTTATTTCAGCAGGCCTGTTGTGACATTCCAATTTTGGAATATTACATAATGCAATACATATAGTAAGGGGTTTTGAGAAATTGATTTCCCCTAGATAAATATTTGTGTAAGTGTGATAAATATTTATGCATATTTATTATTTGTGTTCTTGATCGTGAGTTGAAGTCCACATATGAGTAGAGTATATTTGATTCTTGTGTTTTAGTAAATTGCATGAGAAGTTTCAGATCTACACATAATTTCTACACGGTATCAGAGCAAGAGTTACAACAGAGAAGATATTTCGAAGTTGTTATTGCAGGAGGATCGAATTTGCAGGATCAATTCTTTAGAGCTAGAAGAATAGATTTATATGGACTAAGTCTTGAGTATGCCCTTGAGGGAAGCTCAAATTATGTTTCTTAGAAGGACCACACGGAGGCAGTGTTGGAAGATAATGGGTTGAAGGAATTTGTTGATAATGATATCGAGAAACCAATAAAAGTTGATACTCAGAATTTGGTGGAATGGAAGAAGTGTGTAGCCAAGGTGAGGATAATCTTATTGGAGGGATTACAAGACCATATTGTCTCAAATATCCACAAGAAAGAGACTCTGTATGAAATGAGAAAATAATTGACATATTTTTTCCATAATAGTAGTGACCACAGGAAGTTGGCACTCAAGGATAAACTTCGAAATATCAAGATGCAGAAGAATGAAAACATCTCTCAGTACCTGAGCAGGTTTACGCAATGTCGGGATTAACTTGGTAGTGTTGGGGTTATTGTTATAGATGATGATCTGGTAAGCCTAGCCCTTCTAGGCCTTCCCAAGAGCTGGCACAACTACCAAGATTCAGTGAATGGGAGGGAGAAACTACCAAATTGGGAATGCTTATGGTTTGATTTAGTACAAGAGGAAATAAGGCAGACTACTAGAGATGAGACTTCATATAAGTGTGAGGATGAATAAAATTGTGATTTGGATGCAAAGGAAAAGAAGGGAAAAGGGAAGAAGTTCCAATTTAAAGGAGAATCCAGTCATGGGGACAAGAAGAAAGACTTGTATAAAATCAAGTGCTTTCACTGTCATGAACTCGGGCACTATGCCATGAAGTGTCCACACAAGAAGGAAAATAAGAAGACCTTAGGAAGAGTGGAAGGTGAAGCTTTGGCTTCACAATTTGAGCTTGACTTCACTCTCATTGCATGCATGGAAAGCACAGTGATAGTGCTTTCCAACTGCACTGCTGCCAAGTCTGCTCTACGCTGCTCAGTTCTTAACGTTGCTAACCATTGTGTCTGTCACTCTTGCACTTGACTGCACTAATTGTCACTGGTCCATCTCGCTACTGCTGCTATGGGCTCCCGTAGCTAGGAATTGATTCAAGAGGTGGATTCCTCAAGGATCCTACCCATCTATAGTGCTCTCTGGGGCTACAAAACCAAATCACCCCACCTCTACCCTGGAGGTATATTGGAAATCATGGCAAACTACTCCAATCTGGAGGATAGTCTGTCGATCTCTGCGGTAGCATCTTGCTGATCTTGCTCCTTCTCCTTGCCCTTCTTCCAAAGAGGACACTGAGAACTGAAGTGTCTCATCTCACCACATCAGAACCACTTGATCTTCAAAATATCCTTCTTTCGCCTATGCTGCTCCTACTGCCCCTTCAATGCAAGGGTTGCATTTTCCTCTTCCTTCACCTCTGCTTTCTACTCGCTGTTGCTGCTTCCTTCCAGGTTGCTCTTCACTAGGTCACGCCTCATCTCTTCTTGTTGGAGATCAGCTCACATCCTTTCCCAATCCGGCAATTTTTCTCTGCCCAAAATGCTCTGGATGAAAACTTTCCATTATTCTGAGACGTTGTTTAGAGCTAATATCACAAACTTCGTAGCCTGAGGCATTGACCCTACACTTGTCAGATGATCCCGGACATCCTGAAGCCTCGTAAGGAAGGGGTCCTGAAGCCTCGTAAGGAAGGGGTCTATGTGTTCCCCCTTCTGCATCCTCATGCATCTCATATTCTCTTCCAAGTACATCTTTTGCTGCTCGGAAGATCCCTGATATAACGTGGCCAATGCATCCCACATTTCTTTGGCTATGCCCTTGCCTGCTATGTGAGATACAAAGTGATCTCTTAGTCTGTCGAGGATCAATCTCTTGGCCTTCGCCATCTCCTTCTTGAAAGCTTTAAGCTGATCTGCATCTGTGGGCTTAGCTACCACATTATCGATATAAGTTTTAAGATCATGCTCGTTTAGAAGGAAGGAAGCCCTTGCCTTCCAGATAACATAGTTAGAGGCACCCTCCAACTAATTCTGATCTGTCAACCCAACTAATGTCATCTCGCCAACAAATGTCGAACTGCCTCCTCTCTCCTTTGCTCCCGGTTATTGCTGCTCTGTAGTGAGAAATCAAATTCCTTTGCTCAAAATTCTCTGAGGAAGAAATTCCCTCAGTATGTGCTCTTCTTTCCTCTTCTGATGCTTTTCTGTCCCAGAAAATTGCCTCCCAGCTGAAGATCTGCTCTGCATTGACGCTGCTGTGCTGCTCCCTTTGCCTTTGAAAAATCTCGATCCAGAAAATCTTCTTCTCTATCGACTCACTCAGAGAGAATTTTCCACGGAATTTTGCCCTCCTGGCTATGGACTGCACATCCCCTTTGGGGTTTTGATCTGCTGCATACGTAGTTCTTCGAAATCCTTCTTCAACTTTGCTTCTGAGCTCTTCCTGCTTCACTTGTGCTTCGATACCATGTGAAAATTCCACAATCATAATCTCTACTGCAACAACTGATATTATTTCTTCTACTTGTTAATTATGAAACAAGTTATTTACGGTGTTACACTGTAAACATCGAAATAAATTCTACTGCAACCTTCACAACATAAAAAAATATTGCGGAAACAAAATATTAGGCAGGAAAGAAATAAGCACACACAATGAACACTGTTGTTTTTGGACAATGTCCCTGAAAAAACCCAACTTGGGAAAACCGGTGCAGCAGCTGAGGGTTTTGTTATTATGCAGTATTTTTCCGAATACAAGTCACTGGATGCCCAAAATGGCTATCCAATACAGAAAATAAACTGGCAAAGAGGTAGTGAGAAATTATCTCACACTATCACTGGCAATCCGACTCTGATCCGGGCTTTGGATGACTTGCCCCACGCTGCCTCTGCGCTGTCATTGTGGCACAACCTCCAGGAACTGCGTCACCCTTCCAGTTGATCGTTTGCTGACTGGAAACTCGGATCTTCGACCCTCTGATCTCACACCTCGACTCTTGGCACTAGATCTCGACTGTTCTCCAGCAAATATGCGGATCCCCTCAGAGGTTCTGTGTTACCTCAACGTAGCTCTGCGATGCCCAACATGGCACTGCATAGCCTTTGTAAACCTCTCGATGCCTCCTCTGCAATGTATTCACCGGATCAGGAAAAAATTCCTCTGACCAACTATCCCTGCCCCTCACTGCCAGAAATCTTCTCGATCTCTCTTTGGCACTTGCTGCGCTGCTCTCTTGAGAATCCGATCTCTAGATCTCTCTCTCGATATGTTTACCAAATGCCCATCGAGCTCCTTCTTATAATCTCTCGTTGTCATATCAACAACCAAGATTAAAATATAATCAAAGGCTAAGATTAGCTGGGAGTCGATTCTCGTCTTTATCTGAAAGATTCACATATGACTTAATTAATACACTTTAATTAATCATATTTCCTAAGTTAGACTTAGGAATACATTAAAAATGATTAAGTATTTTAATTAAGCCATCTTTGGATGGAATTTCCCAAAACACTATGGGTTTTGGAAAATGCATGTGTCCTAGCCTCTCTGCAAAATCTTGAGGCTAGAGCACATCCGATGCTACAAAAATCAACAGGGGGAAAAACATAGATTTGTGTTCAGTTGACCAACAATAGAGTGCAACGACATCCATACACAAAACGCTAATAGGTGAGGTAGTGCACGGGACGTGGTGTGAAGCCATCGAGAGCAGTGGGTAGCAATGAGGGGCACGCGATAATGACAACGTATTAGGAATAGGTCGAGCCAATAAGCAAGGATGCATGGTTGGAGCATGTGAGAGTCGATAGGCCACTGAAGATTGCGAAAGGCGACACACAAGTACGGGGGGAATTTGTTGGGCATGTAGGTGCAAGATTTGGGCTATGGACGAGCTTGTCGTAAAATGAGCGACAAGGTTTGGTGCAGGTGGTGCCACCGAGTAGAGGATCGTGGCACGTGCAAAATGTTGCACTAGGCATGGTAGAGTAGCTACGAGATGTAGTGGCCAACAAGAAGTCATTGGGAAGGGGATTTGCCATGACATGCATGAATCACTAGTGGTCAATAGGGCATGGTATGAAGGATAGTACCAGTAGGGCTTTCCAACAAGATTGGCAGATGTTAATAGTGGGAGAGAGGGAGACAGTACCAGTTGGGTGCTTGGTAGTAGATTTTAGTAGATGTCTCAAAGGATTGAGATAGGTCCACAAGGAAGATCTGGTAGATCTATAAACCAACAAGTTTTTTGTGGGTGCTAGAAGGACTTAGAACAAGGGCCACAAGGAGAAGCAAAGAAGTGACCTTATAGGATGTTCAAGAGCAGGAGGCTTCTTGGAACCAGGCCAAGGAGAGCATGACTTAGAGGATGTTTTTATACTAGATGGCAAGGAAGGATTACATTTTAGATGGAGCTATCATGGCAACAGATATAGTTTGGTATCAAAGTCAATTCCAGGGGGGAAGAGCACCTCCCTCACTAAGAGGGAGTGTTGATGTTTGTAGCTCGGGCCGGTACTTCTGCACAGGCCTAATTGTCTAGGCGTGCAAAAGTTGCCCAAAGTCTCCTTAGATACTTGCGCTAGTGTGAGCAAGTTGCATTTGTAACTTAGCCTAAGTGTAACTTAGGAAAATCACATAATTGTTATGTTGGCCTATTGAGCTAAAGAAACATTAGAAAAATTAATGCAAATTACTTTAGTTAATATGTTTTAATCTTAGCCCTTGATCTCAAGTGAGGCGAGATCTAATCTCGACCATCAATCACTTTGTAGATTAGGGTTAGGGATTTAGCTCAATGTAAAGTTATAAAAGAAAAGTCTAAGGAGAAGGAGAAGACACACCGAACAACAACACAAGATTACGAGAGGCATCTCAGTGAGTGTGCTGGGTCCAAGGAAGGGGGAAATAACGAGATCCAAATCAGCCAAGTAGGGCTTGATCAACTGGATTAGATCTAGTGTTGTACATGTATTTCTTCAGTTGGGTCTGTTACCCACCAAAAGCGGGTAGCCCCATACGAGAATTTTTTTCTCATACACTGGACAACCAGCCAACAAACAACCCTACATTTGCTTAGTATATGATGATATGCTACACTCCACCATTTTTTCTGTTTAAACACCTCTCACCATTTGACATTCCTCTTGAAGGAAGGCATGTCACCACTCGACAGGTACTTTAACCATTTTGCAATCATGTGCTTTTACTTAATTTTTTGGCTATTCTAGCATGGATAAAGGGGTGATTTGGATGATTGAATGATCTTAACTGTAAACTTGTTCTATCAACTTACCAAGGGGTTAGTTTTTGGCCCTAGTCCATAGAGACCATCTTTGAGGCCTTAGGCTTATAGGAATGGCACTACTTGGGAAACTAGATTGAAGTAGCGTGTCCATAACCTTTCCATTCTTGCTACTTTCCACCATTCCCTTCATTTGAAATCCATCCTTCAGGTTTGTTATAATTGGTTCATTGGGATTGGCACCATCATATCCTCATCCTTGTGTCAGGGCTAGAAACATTGCCTTGGAGGTTGATGCAACTAAAAGAAAGGGAAAAACATAAGATGGCCACAATGAAAGAAGAAGAAAAGGCAAAATGCAAAAAATGGTTGGGACATTAATTAGTGTGTGGGAAAAAGCCTAGCATGACCTCTACCCCCTCACTAGCCACCACTCGGTTCCTAAGTAGTTGATGCTCCATCACATAATAAGGAACCTTTGCATGTCCCAAACCTTCCAAGTGAGAAACTGACTCATCCTTATGGGGTAAATAAATGTTTTATGATATATCATTAAAAGCAAGCTTGGAGACTTGAGCTATGCTCATCAAAGCGTTATCAAAAAGAAGTAAAAGGTGCACTAAAGGGGTGGAAAAAGCAGGCCGAGGAAAGGGGTAACTCATGCCTCCATGATTTCTTTCTCCATACATCTATACATCTAGGATGATGGACCTCTGTCAACTGGTCCCATGACCTTGGCACCTGGCCGTGAAGCATTTCACCTCCATTGCTACACTATCACAAACACTTAATGAATTGAAGGGTTGACCTTGGATATGTCACCTCTCCTTAGGGGTTGGAAGCACCTAATAGGGTTTACCGTCTCGCCATCCCTAACAAGGTAGGGAACACTTTTATGGGACTTGATCTAGTTAGATCTTTGAAGGTGATCCCACTTTTAAGTTTTATTATGCCCTTAACAATAAAGTATAATACACTATGATGCCTCTATGGTCATTGTCTCTAACAATTGGTAACTTTCACTTGAGTTTGAGATGGTTTTTCCAGGTGTTCATTCATAGAGTAGCAGAGGCCTTGAGGGCACATGCCATGCCTACACTACAAATAATTCCAAGGCCATACCCCACTTCCATAGAGCAGTGATGACCTTGCAGACGCACACTGTGATGATTTCAACAATTGATTGACAACTCAAAGCACCCCTAAATGCTGAAATGATGAGCTCACTTGGCTTGGTGTTGGAGATTCTTGAT
Organism: Pinus albicaulis; assembly: GCA_034641835.2. Classification (NCBI taxonomy): domain Eukaryota; kingdom Viridiplantae; phylum Streptophyta; class Pinopsida; order Pinales; family Pinaceae; genus Pinus; species Pinus albicaulis. The sequence goes on from CM076576.1 coordinate 404,635,613, forward strand.
GATTTACCCAGCGAAACTGACATACCCCTAGTTTATCCTTGACACTATTTGATGGGCATGACTTGATATGGAATCTAGATGATGATGCTCATCTCCAAGATGACAAGGGAGGGTTTGTACAACCCCTTGGAGCCCCAACGCGGGAGAGAGGTTGTTTCATGTCTTACTTCTAGCCATCTCGAAGATGACTCAGGGCACCCATAGCATAGTTTTAACACATGGAGGCATTTTGGAGCACGTGTTTGGGGCCTCCCCTTAAGGTTGGAGTTGATTATGATGATTGGACATCTACCTTGCCTATTGCATGCACTTTCAAAGCATTTGATTTTTCCCAAAAGGTAATGGCATCATGCTAGAGGAGAGTTTCGACCCACACCTGTGGGCTTTTGTGGCAGATTTTGTTATGTTGAGCTATTGGGTTGGCTTGCAACCCACTTTCTTGATGTATCCTCAAAATCGAACTTGTCATGGGGCTTTTACGCTAGTAATTAAGAGTGATAAACCTCATATATATTGACGATCACAATATCATGCTCTTGCTACTTTTCATCGGCACACTTGGATTTTAGTCTCTTCTTCAGAGCTCCACTTAGTCGTTGTTGAACTCGCTACTTGTAGAGATGTAATTTTATGGTGCTATTGTTATTGGAGATTGGCTTATGTCTTGGAAATGTCTTTTTGGGATTGAAAGAAGGCCTTTCATCGAAGAATTGTAGGTTTAGTGCATATTTTTCATTGTTTTACATGTAATTAATTATTGCTTGGGTTTTTCTTTGTTTCATGTCTAAATGAAAAATATTTATGGAAAATCTTGGTTGATTATTGCATGCTAAATGTCTCTTCCTTGAAATCGATAGGAAACCTCCTAGTGAGCTTCACCTATTTAATTTTTCCCCTCTCAAAAAAGCTAGTTAGGGTTTATTTAAGTGAAAACAAGAGGGTTTTCCCCCTTACTCCAAGCATTCGTCCTTTATGTGTTGAATTTACCCAAAAGAATCTGTCACCCAAGTAGGATTAGGCACTGAAAACCTTGGTGTTGATAAAAGACCTTTAAAACTCTAATATTTTTCCTTCATCTTCTAAGCCTTTAAAGGCAAGCCGCTAGGGCATTTACGTAGGGCCAAATTTAATTAGGGCTCGTGGATGGATGTTGGAGGTAAATAAACTTGAGTTTAGCCTTGGTGATCATTTGAACTCAAAATCTAGCCTTTTGCATGGTTAAAGTTACCCTAGGAGGGTTGATGTCATCCTCCCCTAAGTATTTTGTGCCTTAGAAAACCCTAACCCTAGCTAGCGCTTCAACTTAAGGCTCTGTTTGAGGGTTTGATTTATACCTTTGTGTTAGTTTTTGATGGATATGGTAACATCAGATATGTGTTCTAGTCTCAGATGATGCTAAGAGGCTAAGGAACACGAGAGCTCCAAAACCCAGAAAATGTTTTGCTAGATAAGCTTGGGAAACACCCTAATTAAATTAATTTGCCATAATTAAAATATTTCCCAAGTCTAACTTAGGAAAAGTGGTAAATTAAAGTTAATTAAGGATGTTCAAGATTGCTCTAGAGACTTCTATCGATGAAGTCTAATTGATCTTAGTTGTTGACGGAGATTAAATCGCGGTCGTTGAAACTCCAACGAGAGATTATAAGAGTAGGTTGAAGGGCTTGGGATAACATCCATGTGATCAGTTGTGAAAGGAAGATCGAGCTACCTAGTTTGCAGTTTTCAGTGATGGAGTAGTTCAAGCCAGAGGGAAGAGCATTGAAGAGATGGAGCAACAAAAAATTTGAGAGCAGAATTCTGGAGATTTTGCTAGTGATTTTCTAGTGTCGGAGAGACAGGAAAAGGGAAGCCAAATTATCTGTAGAGAGGGCTGCTACAGCTAGTGTGAATAAGCAGAAACCCTAGTGCGAGTTGCGAGAAGAGGATCAATTCAGTTGCCGGAGGCCAAATCTGTATCCTGGAGGCAAAGCAAGTTCCTTCTATAGGCAGAGGGACGCAGGACATCGCAGTTAGAGACAGTCTTGGGGTTCAGCGAATTTATTCTGGGTAGCAGTGCACATTTCTGGAGGAAGTATGAATTCCAGGAGGAGTGCGAGTTGCTGGGATAGAGGCCATATCAGTTGCAGAAGGTGACAAGGGTGTCTCTAGATTATTTTTCTGGAGGTTTGTGAGTTGGGAAATCGGTTGTAATAATTTTCTCAAATTGTTGCATAAAAAATAAACCCTCATTTGCTGCACTGATTTTCCCTTTGGGGTTTTTTCGAGGACTTTTAGTCCAAAATAGCAATGTCATTTTTGTTGTGTGTGTGCATCAGTTTCTCAGTTCCTAGTTTTATTTCTGCAACGTATTTAATTGGAGAAGAATTACAGTGTGGTTTATTCGATATTTCAATACTTAGTTGTTGCATTTCAATGAATTTTAACATGGTATCAGAGCATTGTTGATCAAATTAGAGGCTCAAGAGTGAAGGAAGAGAGATTGTGTAGTTTCAGAGGGAGATTTGAAGCACCAATTTCCAGATCTGTTTAGGCCAACCATGCGGTGCGAATTGCTGGGGCAAGAAAATCAATTTCTAGTTCAGGTGAAGGAAAAATTTGATTTACCTCAGAGTAGTAGCAACAGGCAGTGTGGTTGCCGGGAAGAGGTTCCTGAGAGCAGATATGCAAATTTGCAGAGTAGATTTGGGTGCAGAAGATTTGCGGCAAGGGTTTACAGTTGCAGATCTGCGCAAGGCAAGAAGAGAAAAGCACACAAAGGGAACTTCCAGAAATTCTTAGATAGTTTCCAGATTTCTAGTTTTAAGAAAGGAGACTGTAATTTCCAACAACACTAGGCCGTAGCAGGCTTGCCAGTTCAACCAGTGCAAGTTTCAGGGTCAACAGTGCGTATGCCAGATCCCAGAGAAGGACTTTTGGGAAGCAGAGCGAGTTACCCAGTGGAACTTGGAAGTAGCAGGCAGTGCGAATTCCAGGACATTGGAGGCAAGTGGAGGAATAAATCTGCGCATTTCTAGCATGCAGTATGAGTGCAGAAAGAAGGCCAGGCAAGTTTCCAAAAGGATAAGGAAATTTCCTGCGTATCATTCTCCAGTTGATTTGAGTTTCACAAATATGGCTTTAGCAGGACTCAGAGATCAAGATAGACTTGACGAAGCCCCTAACTTTGGCGTCTAGAAGCTTAGGATGCAATTCCTTTTGGATGAGCATGGTTTGAAGGAGCTCGTGACAAATGTCATGGCAGAGCCAACAAATGTACAACAGTTGGCAACCTTCAAGGAGGATATGGCCAAAGCCAAGAGGATGGTCCTAGATGGTGTTTAGGATCATATAATTCTGCATATTGTAGATAAGAATACAATAAAGGAAATGCAGGATGCTGTCGTGAACCTATACCAAGATCCATTTGAGAATCGGAAAATGATTCTCAAGGAGAAATTGAGGACAACTAAGATGCAAAAGGGTGAGAGCGTAACTTCTTATCTCACTAGGATTTAGAATAATTGAGATGAACCTTGCATTTGTAGGAGAAAAACCCACAGATAGTCAACTGGTGCGAACAACTCTAAATGGGTTTACAAAGGAATGACGAACTTTCATTAAGGGGATCACTGGATGAGATAAGCTACCAGATTGGAAATGCTTGTGGAGTGATTTCACTCAGGAGCTAAGGCTCAGTGTCACAAAAGGGTACTACTAGCAGTAGTAGAAAGGGACCGAAAGTTGAAAAGGATGAAGAGGAGAATGTAGCCCTTGTAGGTAAAGGGAAGGCGAAGGAAGGTCCCAGTTAGGTACAAAACTCAAAAGGAGGAGAGAAGAATAAGAAAGACTTGTTGAAGGTCAAGTGCTTCGGATGTGGTGAATTGGGTCACTATGTCACCCAATGTCCAAAGAGAAAGAAGGACAAGAAGGGGCACCAGACAACCACTTTGACAGAGATCAATGAGTTGACCTCCAGATTGGAGGAATTCGCATTGATAGTGACAATACCTTTAGATGGAGGAGGAGCATGATGCTTCACATTGCCAGGATGGGCAAGGTCCATGGAAGAGCAACAAGCAATCACAGTATACTCTTCACGTGGATCAATACCCTTGCTACTGAGGGCACACAATATTTTCAATAGCAAGAGGATCGAAGGTCAGCAAGATGCAGTCAAATCTTCAAGGACATTGCAGAGCTAGTCGTAGTTAAATTTGTGAGAGGCAGTTGCAGAGCCAGCTGGGCGCAGGCAGGTACTCCGTAGACAGTGCAAAGCTAGTTGCAGTTAGAGATTTGAGGGATAGTTGCAAAGCTAGTTGCAGTGACATGGTAGATCTAGAGAGCTGTGACTCAGAGGGAGTCTAGATTTAGAGGGAGCAACGCTATGGAAGCTTGATCTTCAGGTTTTGAGGAGAGATCGAGTTTCCAGTTGCAGGTGTAGGAAATTCGTGAATTTAGTGGCAATGCTAATTAGCTAGTTGCAGGTAGCAAATGTAGCTCCAGCCAGAGAGAGACTCCATGAGAGAGTTTCCAGCCAGGGGTGGCAGTGCGAATTAGCCAGTTGCAGAGTGCAGGCGTAGTTCCAGCTAGAGGGAGACTCCATGAGAGGGTTTCCAACCCAAGAGAGATTTCCCAGTTCTTATTCAGAGGGAGATCGTGACCAGTACACATAGTTGTAGTGGTTGCAGTGGTAGTACAATGATAGCAGCAGTGCAAGTGCATCAACAGTTTGAGATCAGAGATTGGTTCAACTACAATTAGTGGCAGATGAATCACGGTATGCGTAGTAGCATGGTGGGCAGTGTTTCCCAAATTGCCTTCTTCACAATGATTTCAAGTGACAGGGAGTCATATCAACTTGAGATGTGAAGAAAAGAGGTAGGCCAGATGTCAGATACACGATACCACTTGATCAGGGATTATGTGTAGCATGGAGCCCTCTAGCTACAACATGTTCCCATAGACCAGCAGGTGGTCGATATACTTACAAAGGCCCTAGGGAGAGCCAAGTTCATTTACTTCAAAGAATAGATGGGTATAGTGGAGAACACCTTCCTCGCTAAGTGGGAGTGTTAGTTTTTGATGGATATGGCAGCATCAGACAGGGGTTCTAGTCTCAAATGATGCTAAGAGGCTAAGGAACATGGGATCTCCAAAACCCAGAAAAGGTTTCGCAAGATAAGCTTGGGAAACACGCTAATTAAATTAATTTGCCATAATTAAAATATTTCCTAAGTCTAACTCAGGAAAAGTGGTAACTTAAAGTTAATTAATTAAGGATGTTCGAGATTTCTCTAGATACTTCTACTTATGAAGTCTAATTGATATTAACCATAGATGGAGATTAAATTGAGGCCGTTGAGACTCCAACGATAGATTATAAGAGCAAGTCAAAGGACTCGGTGATAACATTAGTGCGATCATTTGTGAAAGGAAGATCGAGCTACCTAGTTCACAGTTTTTAGTGAGGGCATAGTTCGAGCTAGAGGGAAGAGCATCGGAGAGAGGGAGCAACATAAAATTTGGGAGCATGATCTCAAAGAGGTTCCTAGTGATTTTCCAGTGTCAAAGAGATAGGAAAAGGGAGGCTGAATTATTTGCAGAGAGGGCAGCTACAACTAGTGCGAATATCCAGAAACCCCAGTACGAGTTGCTGGAAGAGGATTGATTTAGTTGCCAGAGGTCGTATTTGTATCCTGGAGGCAGAGCGAGTTCCTTTCAGAGGCAGAGGGAGGAAGGACGTCTTAATTAGAGACAGTCTCAAGGTTGTGCGAATTTATTTTGGGCAACAATGCACATTTATGGAGGAAATGCAAATTCCAACAGGAGTGCGAGTTGACGGGATAGAGGCCAGATCAATTGCAGAAGGAGACAAGGGTGTCTCCATATTATTTTTCCAGTGTATTTCTGGAGGTTTTCCAGTTGGGCAACTAGTTGTAATATTTTTCTCAAATTGCTGCATAATAAAATAAACCCTCATTTGCTACATTGGTGTTCCCTTAGAGGTTTTTCTAGGAACATTTAGTCCAAAATATCGATGTCATTTATTAACTGTGTGCATCTATATCTCAGTTACTAGTTCTATTTCCATAGTGTATTTAATTGGTGAATAATTGTAGTGTGGTTTATTCGATATTTATCGTAATAAGAATTACAAAAGACAAATAAACTGTTAAGTTAAGAGAATAATACTAAGTTGTTGCAGTTCAGTGAATTTTCACACTTTGTTGATCATACCTTTAGTAACCCTTTCTTTGTTTCATGTAATCCTAGGAAACCCTTTATTGCTACACATATAGAGGCACTAGTATATATGTGCCCTCTCTAAGCTTGGTGTATGATACACTACTCATTTACAAGAAATGTTGTGCCTTTGCCCATTAAAGAGTGTCTTCACCTAGCTTATATATACATCTCCTTGAGACATATAATCTAGAATAACCTTTAGGTGATCATTAGGAAGCCTCTCTTGCGGTGCAATTCCACTAAAGAGCAGGAGGAAGACTTTTGAGGTGGCAATGACAATATCCCTCATTGTTGCAAAAAGGTCTGGCCTTTGCCTTTTGATGCCTTTCACAAGGCCTGCTAGATTTTGAGGCAACATTTCTAGCATTGTTGTTGGGGAGGAATTGAGTCAACCTCCTCCTTTTAAAGTCCAAGCTTCATTTCCTTGATTGAGCTTATCCCATAGTCAAGGGTAAATCTGCGCTCTCGGTGATTCCATTAGAAGAACAAAGCCCTAGTTCCTTATTGAGCTTCAAAGTTTCGATGCTTGTAGGGTAAAGAAAGCATCTCTTAAGGCATTTTGAATTCACCTTGGCAACTCCCCATTTGATCGTCATGCAAAATTCAAGATAATGGCTGCTTAGAATTTGCATGAAATGTACCTTGCTTTGGATGTTGAGGATATTCCTGGATATCCTAATTATTATTGTACCAATTTTATGACAAATGTTCCAAAATTTGATGGTAATTTGTCTTCAATTGTGGATGTTGTTGTAAAATTCACCGAGTATGCTTCAAAGGTCAATGTTGTTCATGACAATGTTCTCATGAGGTTATTCATTAATTCTCTTCGGTCTGTTCAAGGAGAGTGTGTTCAATATTCTTTTGAACCTAAAAGCATCCCTTCCATTAAGGTATTCATTGAAAAATTTCTTGACTGTTGGAGCCAATGTTTTAGACTTATGAAAATCTTTGAGATTTAGTGATAGCCCTCTAGGAGGGATGCCTCTTTGATTCCTCTGAAGGTATTGAGGAATAAGTTGAAAATGAGGATCATGAGCTTTGTATGACATGTGATGATCAGGAGGGTATCATTGCTGATTTGTTTGAGCCAATTCCACTTCCTCTTAGTATCATTCCTTAGTCATATTTGAATTCCATGATTTGTGAACATGGTGAGCCAACTTTGGTTGCCCTTATTGAATTTGATTATGATGACGAGTAGACTATTTGTCGTTACCTTTCCCCTTAGTCATCTCCCTTCTCATGCAACTCACAACATGTCTTAAGTGACATCAATGAGAGTTGCATGCTAGATACAACTATTGAGAAAGAATTATTGAAATTGATTATTGATAACTCCATATTCAAGCTGCAAGAGAGGATCCAATGGTTTAAGCTAAATTCTTCTTTTCCCTTTTCATCTTTGACTCCTTTTCATGATTCATGGTCATTTTGTTTTCCCACCAGCCACCCTTGTTGCCTTGATTTGGTAATTGAGTATTATGAGATAGTGGTTATTGATTGTGATATTGCTTTGTTCTATCTCTTAATTAAGCATAGGAGTAGGAGGTGTGATATTGACTTAATAATTTGTTGGCTTCATGGGTTATATGACTATACTTAGTCAACATGTGGTGTAGTATATATTATTCTAGGTTGCATTGCATTTTTGTGTTTGCATTATCATATGTGCATCTTAATTATTAATTATTCATGTTGATGTGCTTGCATTCTAGATTAGATTGCATTTAGCTAACCTTTTGTTTTTCAGTATGGTTTTATATATCATACAACACAAGGGTAACGATCAAAACCCCTTATACATGCTATCAAACAAGTTGATTTCAGTGTGCAGGTAATAGGCCTACGAGACTAGGGATTGCTGGGTTCTCATGAACACCTCATTTCAAGCATATGGATAATGTGCTTTATGATGAGCACATATCCCCAAGTTGAAGCAAGATGTTACCAACCAAAAGTGGGTAACCTCATAGGAGAAAAAATTCACCTACTCTAGACAACTAGCGAGCCAACAACCATACATTTGTGTAGTATATGATGATATGCCACATTCCTCTGCCATTTGCACCAGTCAAACACCTCTCACCATCTGAAATTCCTCTGGAGGGAAGGTGGATCACCACTTGGCAGATACTTTAACCATTTTGCAATCATGTGCTTTTACTTAAGGTTTTGGGCATTCTAACGTGGATAAAAGGGTGATATAGATGATTAACCTATCTTGACTATAAAATTGTTCTCTCACCTTACTAGGGGGGTTAGTTTTTGGCCCTAGTCTAGTGGGACCTTCTCTGAGGCCTTAGGGTTATAGGAGGGGCGCTACTTGGGAAACTTGGATTGAAGTCGCGTGTCCATAACTTCCATTCCCCTGATTTCATATCAATCCTTTGGGTTGTTGTCTGTGTTTCATTGGGGGTTGGCACCCTCATATCCTCATCCTTGAGCTAGGTTGATGTAGCCCGAAGAAAGGTAAAAGCATAAGATGGCCACAATGAAAGAGAAGGAAAAGTCAAAATGCAAAAGATTGCTAGGACATTAATTAGTGCATTTGAAAAATCCTAGCATGAGCTCTACCTCCTCATTAGCCATCACCTGGTTCCTAAGTACTTGATGATCCATTAGATAATAAGGAACCCTTGTACATCCCAACCCAAATGAACGAGAAACTAACTCATCATTAAAGAGTAAATAAATGCCATGTCATTAAAACCTTACTTGGACACCTAAACTATGCTCCTCATCAAAGCATTGTTAAAAAGAAGTAAAAGGTACACCAAAGGGGTGGAAAAAGCTGGCTAAAGAAAGGGTAACTCATGCCTCCGCAATTTCTCCCTCTCTATATACACTTAGGATGATGGACCTCCATCAGCTGGTCCCATGACCATGACACCAGACCATGAAGCAGTTCCTCTCTATTACCTCATTATTGCAAACACTTATGAATTGAAGGGTTGTCCTTGGACATTTCACCTCTTCTTAGGGGTTGGAAATAGGGTTTACCATTTATCCATCCCTGATAAGGTAGGGAACACTTTTACGGGACTTGGTCTAGTTAGATATTTGGAGGTGATCCTAGTTTGAAGTCTTATTATGCCCTTAACAATTAAGTATGGTCCACTATGATGCATCTATGGTCATTATCTATGATGATTTGTAACTTTCACCTAAGTTTGAGTTGGTTTTTCTCAGTGGTTTTTCATAGAGTAGCAAAGGCCTTGACGACACACTCCGTGCCTACTCTACATATGATGCCAATGTCGTATCCCACTTCCATAGAGCAGTGATGATTTTGCAGATGCAGTGTTGCCCCTCTATAGCAGAGTGTTCGATACTGTGATGATTCTAGCAATTGATTGACACCTCAAAGTAATCCCAGATGCTGAAACGCTGAGCTCACCTTGCTTGGTTTGGAGATTCTCGAAGATGTACCCAGTGGAGCCGGCATGCCCCCGGTTGGCATTGACATTTTTTGATGGGGACAGCTTTTTCTGAAGTCCACCAAATATGAGTAGACTAGTGCTTAGTATAGGAATCTAAGGTGAAGGTAGGAGATAATTATTTTAATTTACTGATATTTAAATGAAATTAGATGCAGGAGTAATGCAGACCAACTAGTAGAATATCACTATAACATCAAAAAATAACTCTGGAAATGGTAAAAAGTTGAGTGATAGATGCTCTTACCAATTGGGGAATGATTTGCCTTGAGTTATCTTTTGGTAATTGGATGAAAATAGATGATTATGTCACTGTATTGCATTTTTTCAGACGTACAAAAGTAGAAAAAATGCAGAAAACTGTGAGCAAAATGCCCTTTTGGGGCCTGCCACCAGTGTGGAAACACATTAAATTAATGGATTTGTGGGTGGAAATGCTTTGGAAGCAAAGTTAGTATTGATAAAAATTGCTCAACACTTCATATTTGCAAGTATCTTACTGTGTTAAACAATCTGGAAACCACTTGTAGTGATTTGGGGTTGAATCACTGTTGGGTCAAAATCTAGAAATTTATTCTAGCAAGTAAAATAAATTTGTAACGGTTGAAAATTGTATATTTCTATCCCAATAAATTAATGATAATGCCATAATATTGAATTTGGATTAAAACAAAGGATTTTATAGGTGATGGGTACTTGGTTTTTCCCTTTGAATGAGGATTTTGTCAGATTTGTTATAAATTTTTGCTATAATCAATTGCAAATCTACAAAATTCTTATAACAACGCTGTGAAATATTAATTACAATTGTGGAAAATTAGAGGGTCAACTATCCTGGGGTAATAAAAGTATCTAATATCTAAAACCCCCAAGATTTGCTAGTTAGTAACGGAAACTTTTTAGTACAAGCTAGGAATTTATTATATTTTAGTATTTATTTTTTTTTAAACAAAAAAAGAAAGAGAATTTTATAGTTTTTGAAGAATGGTTTCTACAGTGAGGCCTACCTTCTAGATATTGGATTGCAATCACAACTCCCTCTAAATTGGCCATGCACCTTGGGCTAGAGAATGGGATTGGAGTCTAGTGACTATCACACCCAATTCTAGTCTAGAACAATTGTATTGGCTCCCAAATCCTACTGGAAAATTTCTCTCCTTCGAAATGCCTCCAACCACTAGGCCAACTATGGAACCAAGTAGAATCTCACCCTTGTTGAAGGAACCCCTGATAAGGGTTTGTCCAATATTTGGGTTTCATTACCTCTTAGTAACAACGAAGGGAAAGATGAGATCTAGATAGCAAACTATTAGTTTATCATGGAAAAGCTAAACACATTGAAGTGCATTGTCATTTCATTTGAGAGAAAGTACAAGGAAAGGTTGAGTTGCTCTGATACTATACTAATTTTGGGCAGTTATGGGATGAATTTAGCATAAAACCCATAAGTTCCAAATAGAAAGCCCTATTTCCCCAATGGAAAACATTATTAAAATAAGCCCAAATAATAGTTGGGCAAGAAAATATTGAAAAGGAAAATATATTTATAATTTGAATTCAAAATTGAAGTCTTCCCTCCAAGTCGACCTAATTCAAATAAGACATATCCGGATTGGCTAATCTACTATATATTCACCATTTGGTTGATCTACTAATACCTTAGTATGGCATAAACATTCTAAGATTTTCGGATGGCTTATATCTGTATGATTTTCGGATGGCATACATTTCTTGGTCTTCGGATGGCACATATAGTTCTGCACCTTTGCATGGCTCATAAGGTTCTACAGTTCTTGGATGGCTCTTATTCTTCCGATCCTCAGATGACAAATCTTCTAATGACTTATAGTTCTGGCATACCTTGGATAAATTTGGATGGCACTTTGTCCAGCTTGGATGGCATAGTCCTGTTCGGATGGTATATTGTTCTAGCACTTCGGATGGCTTTAGGTCTGAATTTCGGATGGCACAAAGTCTGGAATAGTTTAGGTATTCTTCACATGGAATAGTTCTGGTACACTTCGCATGGTATAGTCCTGACATACCTCAGATAACTCAGATCTTTGGTCTCATCTTCTCTAAGGTATTTCGCAAGGATTATAGGACTCCTCTCACAGTATGGTATCTCTTCTCACATAACGTCATAGTATAGTCCCTCCTCTTGCATGGTTGTGTCTCTCACATGATTATGTATGTCTATGACTCATGTATGGTGTTGTTCTTGCATGGCTATGTATACATTACTCTCGTGTCTTTGTGCCTCATATTGTAGATGACATAACATCGTTACAATGGTTTTATCGATGGCATAGTCATATTATTGCTACAATGATGAAATTCAAGTGTTTCAATGGCTCGAGGAATGAATCTTCAATGGTATTGGTTATGTCTCTCATAATGCAATGTTCGCTCTTATGTTGGTATCGCTCTATACAACTCAGTGGATAATAATATTTTTCAATACATCAACTATGTTATAATATATGATGACAATGACATCACCTTACTCATGACTATGCTCTTAAGGATGTGACCATACTTATCCCTTGATGGACATATTGCATAGATCTTCTATGAAACATGTGGTAGTGATCATGACATAATTCATGTGAGAGTATCTTGTGGATAGAAATTCAGTAATCTAACTGACTGCATGACAGTGGAATCATGATTGCAATAATAATGTGATAGTTATTTCATTATGACAGTCTCTTTGATGAACATATACTCCGACCCGTAATATTGACATGAACTTACTTGGATACTGATGATAGTGATGTCATAGATGCATATGACAAAGATCTGTGTTGCAATGATCTTGGCATGCATGACAATGCTCTCGATGATGATTTTGCTTATGTTGGAAATCCTCTTGGATGTGTCTCGTATTGTTCACAAACGTAGTTATGAACCACTTTGGATTGGCCCTAGGTGGCTTAATATGATTTATGATGTTTCATGACAATGTACTTTGTATCTTAGCTGAATAATTGATGAATATCTAATAGAAGAAAAAGAATTGAATTCCGGGTTTTCCCCCTTGTGGGGTTTTGCCTTGGTCTTCGACCAAATCCTAGTGTCTCTATTTGTGCATGCTTTTTTTCTGTTGTTCCTTTATGTTCTATTGTATTTCTAATGTTATTGTTCTTTCTACATAATTGCTAATAATGTTATAATGTTGTGGGGTGAATTCAGTATAATGCAATTATCTGAAGCAAAGAATAATATAGCCCTATGGAAAATTAACATGGTATCAAAGTTGGGTTGAAGAAAAGTCATTGAGATCACCCCTATGTAGACACCATTGATGGAAGCAAGTGAAGATTACAGAGACCTAAAAGAATACTAGGGTTTGAAGGAAACCCTAGGCAATCAGATTATTGGGGTTTGGTGGATAATATGAGGTTAGGGTTTGGAAGAAACCCTGGAGTGTGAAGGGCCTGGATATGATAAAAGCACGAGTTATACAGTCTTGAAACCCTAGTATGATAAGTGAGAAGTTGTTCTAGCACCTGTGATAGATTCAAAATAACCCTTGATGGCCTAGTCTTACTATAGGAGATAATATGTTATTGACAGTTAGGCCTAACTGCTGATGAAGTCGATTGAAAATATTGATGGTGCCAAGATGAGGCATCTCCTCTTTTGTTGATATATGTTTAATGATCCGTGGTACCGCATGATAGGGATTCTTCTGATGCATTTCTTTTGAAGGCAACATTGACTTGTGGATGATGGACAATAATGACTCTTGGAGGCTGGATCAAGAGGGAGTTGATCACTTCCTTCAATCTTCATTACAGATGAGTACCTTCTAGATTTATGTTATTTCTTTTTGACATTGCTCTTGTTTACATGTATCATTTAGATTATTGCTTATTCTTCTTGCATGAATGTTTGAGTATTTGAATACTTATAACTTCCTGATGAAGATGTGATAAGCAAATCCTTCTTGAGGATCATCTGGATGCTAAATGGTTCAAGAAAAGAGAGTTAGCGCAGGAAGAGAAAAATGGTGTAGGAAGAGGAAGATAGAGCAATATGCAAGCTCTACAATTGCCAATGAAAAAGCATATATATTATTTGAGTGCTACAAGTTGGCAAAGGTATCTGAATACTACAAGGTATGTATAGTATATTGTTTCAATGTTATGATTTATCTGCAATGTTGGATGGAAAGTTAAGCCTTGAGGTATGACAAGAATATCACCCTCATAGATGATTTGATTCATGCATGCCAGTCACATACATATGAAGGTAAATTTGATTTTCGGTACATGTGATATATTGGTGCACTTTATAGTAACAATTAATATGGCTTAAATCTCCTTGGTATTTGGCAAGTATCTTACATTTGAATATATTAGACAATACCTGTCATGTGACCATGATGGATATGCTGATTTTATTAATCAGGCTAAAAACATCGACTTTGATATTGTTGTCAGTGCTTGTAATGAGTATGCAATAGTGTGAGTGACTGTCTCTTATGGTTTTGATAGTCGTATTTCCTATGATGACTTGACAACATAGTGAATTTGACAATGTAACAAATGGATGACCTGACTTGATGGTATTAGGACTCTAATGAAAATGATTGTATAATAGATGTGATATTGTATGACACTAACCCTTGATGAATTGTTGATGACATGTTCATACATGAACTTAAAACCAAATTGAATAACTAATGATGACTTGTCATGACAATGATATATATATATATATATATAGTTTGACTCCGTGATTTGACATAGACAGTTTTGTAAGAACTAATATAGCTATGCCCTGAAGAAACAATGATCTTGATGCATGACAGTAATATGATAGACATGTTGATTGATGATTGAATATGCTTCCCATTCAGAGGGAGAGACCCTTGATAAGATCACAACACCTATTATTATTTGCGGTGGATGAATAAGAAATCCCATGATCGCAAAATGATACAAGGATTGATGAAACATCTGATGTTGTAGAATTTATATCTCTATTAATTAATTTTATGTGCTAACAGGTCATTGATGACAGGACTGGTTTACCCCAAGCAGTTTTAGGAACCTTTTCTCGTGTAGAAGTGTTTTGTCAGAATCATGGCATATAAGATTGCATTGATGGATTATTATTGCTAGCTCTGATGGATCCTTGCATTGATGCACCCTGATCTAAATAGAGTTCGGACATATATAACTGGGACAGAGACATCATGGATTAAGATTATGTTGCTATATAAGACAAGCTTAGGCTTGTGGCTGTTTCCTCCCTGTGTGAAAGGGAGAAAGGATGAATATGGTATTCTTTTATTTATGTCATGCTTTTTCTCTAACACAATATTTGATTTGATGTCCAATATGAACAGGAAATCAGAGGACTGTTGCTCGAAACTACTGCATAAGGAAGTGTGATTGAACCCTTCAGTATGTTGTTTGAGCTGGTGTCGGATTTGGGCACACTGATATTCTGTAGAAATGAGTAGTGAGGCTCCAACATAACTGATGGACGACCAGGAAAGCTTTTGATCTTCAGAGTGCAGCTTAGATTGATGGATGTGACCCTCCTAGGTAAGGATCCTGGCTTATCGAGAACATTGACCATAGCTCTTCCCCCTTGTTTGAGCTCCCAAGGAGAGAATCGAGCATTTAGGGCTCTTGGGTTAAGGGATCTTTGGACAATAGGATGGTTGTGATCCTTACCCTTTGCGGTAAGTAGTATCTCGCCTATTGTCACCATAGGGTGTGTGTGATCCTTGTCATTTATGACAAGATGGGTAGTGATCACAACCATCTTATTGAATAACTGATGATGACTTGTCATGACAATGATATATATATATATATAGTTAGTTAGTTTGACTCCGTGATCTGACATATGACAGTTTTGTATGAACTAATATAGCTATGCCTTGAAGAAACAATGATTTTGATGCATGACAGTAATATGATAGACATGTTGATTGATGATGATTGAATAGGCTTCCCATTCAGAGGGAGAGACCCTTGATAAGATCACAACACCTTTTATTATTTGCGGTGGATGAATAAGAAATCCCATAATTGCAAAATGATACAAGGATTGATGAAACATTTGATGTTGAATTTATATCTCTATTAATTAATTTTATGTGCTAACAGTTCATTGATGACAGGACTGATTTACCCCAAGCAGTTTTAGGAACCTCTTCTCGTGTAGAAGTGTTTTGTCAGAATCATGGCATATAAGATTGCATTGATGGATTATTGTTACTAGATCTGATGGATCCTTGCATTGATGCACCCTGATCTAGATAGAGTTCAGACATATATAATTGGGACAGAGACATCATGGATTAAGATTATGTCGCTATATAAGACAAGCTTAGGCTTGTGGTTATTTCCTCTCTGTGTGAAAGGGAGAAAGGATGAATATGGTATTCTTTTATTTATGTCATGCTTTTTCTGTAACACAATATTTGATTTGATGTCCAATATGAATAGGAAATCAGATGACTGTTGCTCGAAACTACTACATAAGGAAGTGTGATTGAACCCTTAAGTATGTTGTTTGAGCTAGTGCCGGATTTGGGCACACTGATATTCTGTAGAAAGGAGTAGCGAGGCTCCAACATAACTGATGGACGAGCAGGAAAGCTTTTGATCTTTAGAGTGCAGCTTAGATTGATGGATGTGACCCTCCTAGGTAAGGATCTTGGCTTATCGAGAATACTGACCATAGCTCTTCCCCCTTGTTTGAGCTCCCAAGGAGAGAATTGAGCATTTAGGGCTCTTGGGTTAAGGCATCTTTGGACAATAGGATGGTTGTGATCCTTACCCTTTGCGGTAAGTAGTATCTCGCCTATTGTCAGCATAGGGTGTGCGTGATCCTTGTCATTTATGACAAGTTGGGTATCTTCCCCTGTCATGATTAAACATAGTATACCCCAATATGCATCCTAACCACAAGCGAGGCTTGTTGGGATTGCCTTCCCATCTGGCTAATGGGTCGAGATGACTTGAGATGGTGTGATCCTTGCATGGCAAGTGGTATTGTGAAATCTTCAATCTGAAAATACTACTGCAGTGATTTATTTATTTCGCCTACTTATGTATAATAAGTTATTTACAGATGCTTCAGTAAATTTTGAAATAAATACAGCTACAGTATTCACTTTAATCTAAAAGCAGAAGAACAAATAGAACAAGCATAACACAATAGAAACAACCATATGAACACAATTATTTTTGGACAATTGTCCTCGGAAAAACCCAATGTGGGAAAACTAGTGTAGCAGATGAGGGTTTATATTAGTCTTCAGCAGTAAAGAGATCGTTTATAGAATATATGATGGGCAGATACTAAGCATACACCTGAGATGAATTTTACGAACACCTCGGAAGAATTCCCGACACCTGGTAGGCACTTCCCTTCTCTTTGCGTCACTCTGCGTGGCCCCTCTGTGTAGTTACTGTGCTGGACTGCATCACTTTGCATGGAGGGCCAGTGCTGTTGCCCAACATTTCCTCCTTTGGGTCTTCTTCCTTCCTTCTCTTCGTCTCTATTGACCTCTCCCTCCTCCTTCTGTCTTTGCAACCCAACCTCTACAATCTCTCTCTCTGAAATCGAATTCTCTTACTTCAAAATCGATTTCCTTCGGGTACTGTGAATGTGCCCGACTTTCTTTCAAAATGACCCTTAAGCCTTCTCTTATAGTCTTCTCATTGATGAATCAATGGCCAAGATTATATCCTTAATCCATGGCTTAGATTAAAAGATGACTTGATCTTCATTTTCTAGAAGATTCACACTCTGCTTTATTAATACCCTTTAATTATTTAATTTCCCTAAGTTTAGACTTAGGGATCACTTTAAAATAATTAATTATTTTAATAAATCATGATCCGAGTGGAATTTCCACAAATGATTTCTAGGTTATCTGGAATGCTGATGTCCAAGCCTCTTCCCAAAATATGAGACTTGGAACACTTTCCAATGCTACAAAACCAACACTCCCTCTTAGCGAGGAAAGTGTTTCAGTGAGGTCCAACTGTATTTGCTCTGACCTGAAGCATTTGTTGCGCTGCTAAAGTCTAGCTGCTGCCCCTCAACTCTGCGCTTCTGCCCTCTGTACTGCTGCCTGTGACACCACCTCTGCCACTGCCTCATCCGCACTGCAGCTCCCTCTGAATCTAAAGACCACCCATTCCTCTACTGGAAAGGGTTCTCGACCATCCCCATCTTTTCTCTGAAGTAAGTAAACTTAATCTTACTCAGATCCTTTGTAAGGATATCAACCAACTGTTATCCTGTAGGAGTGTACCTGAACTCTACAGCTCCTCATTGGACATAGTCTCTGATGAAGTGGCACCTAATGTCAATGTGCTTTGACCGGTCATGAAACACAAGATTGTCAGAGAGCTTGACGCGAGGAAAGTGTTTCAGCAAGGTCGAATTGTATTTGCTCTGACTTGAAGCATTTGCTGCGCTGCTGAAGACTAGTTGCTACCCCTCAACTCTGCGCTTCTGCCCTCTGTATTGCTGCCAGTGACACCACCTCTGCCACTGCCTCATCCGTACTGTAGCTCCCTCTGAATCTGAAGACCACCTATTCCTCTACTAGAAAGGGTTCTCGACCATCCCCATCTTTTCTCTGAAGTAAGTAAACTTAATCTTACTCAGATCCTTTGTAAGGATATCAACCACCTGTTATCCTGTAGGAGTGTACCTCAACTCTACAGCTCCTTGTTGGACATAGTCTCTGATGAAGTGGCACCTAATGTCAATGTGCTTCGACCGGTCATGAAACACAGGATTCTCAGAGAGCTTGATGCAACTATGATTATCACACAAAATTCTGGTTGGTTCCATCCTCTTCTTGAATAAGTTCAAGAGCAGTTTATGAAGCCATATGGCTTTGCACGAAGTTGTGCTTTTTGCCATACATTCAGCCTTTGCTGAGCTCAGTGCGACGAAATTCTGTTTCCTACTGCACCAGAAAGTCATTCCTGATCTGAGACTGAAACAATACCCACTGGTACTTTTCCGATCAACTGTGCTTCCAGCCCAATCTACATCAGTGAACCCACTCAACTGGATTTCATTGCCTTTAGTGTACTTCAACCCATACTTGACTGTCCCCTTAAAATATCTGAGAACATGTTTGGCTGCTGTCCAGTGAGCCCTCCTTGGTTCCACCATGAATTGACTGAGGGTATTGCCTGCATAACGAATGATTGGTCTAGTGTTGACCAGGTACACTAATGATCCAATGAGCTGCCTATACAAGGTAGGGTTAGCCTCATCATCCTCGGACGTGTATATCTTCTTCCAGTTTGTAATCATTGGCGTAGCCATGTGTATACAGTCCTCCATCTGAAACCTCTTCAGGATCTCTGTAGTGTATCTTCCTTGCCCAAGGAAGATTTCTCCCTTCTGCTTCCAGACCTCCAAACCAAGAACATAGTGCATCTGTCCCAAATCCTTGATGTCGAATTCGGTAACAAGATTCTCCTTGCAGTCTTTGATGAGCTTAGATGATCCGGTGAGGAATAGATCATCTACATATAATACCAAGATTAGCGGCTCATCCCCTACTCTCAGATAGTAGAGGTTGGGATCTGCGTCACTCTTGACAAATCCCATCTTCTGCAGGTAGCTATCAATTCGCCCATACCATGCTCTAGGGGCTTGTTTTAGTCCGTTCAAGGCTTTCTTAAGCCTGCATACATGAGTCTTCTGCTCATGTGTCTCAAAGCCCTCTGGCTATTCTATGTACACTTCCTCTTCTATCACCCCATTCAAGAACGTTGTCTTGACGTCCATCTAGTGAATCTCCCATCCCATCTGCGCTGCGAGAGAGGTGATGAATCTGATTGAAGTGTACCGAGCTACAGGGGCGAATGTTTCTTCATAGTCGATCCCTTCTTTATGTGCATACCCCTTAGCCACAAACCTGGCTTTGAACTTCTCTATGTTGCCATTTGCAGCATACTTGATCTTGTAGATCCACCTTGATCCTACAACCGATTTGTTCTGAGGTCTAGGGACTACTTCCTACACATCGTTCGTCATGACAGAGTCTTTGATGAGCTTAGATGATCCGGTCAGGAATATATCATCTACATATAATACCAAGATTAGCAGCTCATCCCCTACTCTCAGATAGTAGAGGTTGGGATCTGCGTCACTCTTGACAAATCCCATCTTCTGCAGGTAGCTATCAATTTGCCCATACCATGCTCTGGGGGCTTGTTTTAGTCCGTACAAGGCTTTCTTAAGCCTGCGTACATGAGTCTTCTGCTCATGTGTCTCAAAGCCCTCTGGCTATTCTATGTACACTTCTTCTTCTATCACCCCATTCAAGAATGTTGTCTTGACGTCCATCAAGTGAATCTGCCATCCCATCTGCGCTGCGAGAGAGATAACGAATTTGATTGAAGTGTACCGAGCTACAAGGGCGAATGTTTCTTCATAGTCGATCCCTTCTTTCTGTGCATACCCCTTAGCCACAAACCTGGCTTTGAACTTCTCTATGCTGCCATCTGCAACATACTTGATCTTGTAGATCCACCTTGATCCTACAACTGATTTGTTCTGAGGTCTAGGGACTACTTCCCACACATCGTTCGTCACGACGGAGCTATACTCCTCCACCATGGCATCTACCCACACCTGATGTTGAGTTGCCTCTCGAAAACTAGAGGGTTCTCCGACCTGTGCTACCACTGCCTGGTACCTGTCAGGTTGCCTACGTACCCTCTTCCCATCTCTAGGGGCTCCAATAAATTTTTTTGCACCCCTCAGAGTCTGTTGGAGTTGTCTTCTTGTTCTTCCACTGGTGGGGGGTGGATTTGCTTGCTCTCCTGCTTGCTCTTCTTCGGAAGAACTTTCCTTAGAATCCTTGTGCTGTGGAGAGGCACTCGAGCCATCCTCTGTAGGCCGCTGAGGCTGTACTAGTGGATCCTCCTCAACCTGCGTATCTGTAGCCATTTCCTGGGATCTTCTGAAGGCTCTCTCCTCCATGAATTTCATGTCCCGTCTTACTACGATCTTCCTTTTTTCTAGAATATTGATGCGATATGCCTTAGCATTTTTACTATATTCCACAAGATAACCCTTCTCCGCAGTCTGATCCAATTTCTACCTCTTCTCATCGGGTATGTGGCAATACGCTATATTGCCAAATATCCTGATATGGCTCACCTCAGGCTTGTTACCGTTGAACACACTCTCACGGGTCACTTTCCCCAATGTTCTATGAGGTACCTTGTTCTGCACATACATTGCTGTATTGCAGGCTTCTGCCCATAGAAATTTGGGTATGTCTTGGTCATATAGCATTGCCCTTACAACTTCTATAATGGTCCTGTTCTTCCTTTCTGCAACTCTATTTTGCTCTGGATTGTATGGAGTTGTCCATTCTCTCTTGATGCCTTCCTTTGCGCAGAAACTTGTGAAGTCTTTATCAATATACTCTTCACCATTATTTGATCGCAACTTCTTGATCTTATTTCAGGTCAAATTTTCTACCAAGGCCTTGAATTCTTTGCATCGCTCAAAGAATTCATCTTTGGTTTTAAGAAAGTAGATCCATGTTTCCCAGGAATGGTCATCAATAAAGGTCGCAAAATACTTCGCACCACTAAGAGCAGTCGTGGACATTGGCCCGCAGATGTCTGAGTATATCAATTCCAGTACATTCTTGGCCCTACTGTTGCTTCTTGGAAATGCTTCCTTGGCATACTTCCCTAGTATGCATCCCCTGCAGACCTCATCTTTCCTTGTGCTGAGTTCTGGAGCTCCCATGACAATCTTCTTGAGGATCTTTAAGGCTCCATGATGTAAATGCCCCATTCTCCTGTGCCATAATTCATCTAGGTCTCTTTCATCTATACTGCCGATTAGTGCCATAGGAGACTCGAGCTGAAGCTTACACAACTTATGGCTTCTTACTCCAATTTGTGCCTTCCTTTTCCAGCTAGGGTGTTTGACATAAACTTTATTTCCAATAAAGTATACATCGTAACCCTTGTTCTGGAGCTGAGACACGGAGATTAAGTTCATCCCCAATCCTGGTACATGCTATACATTTGTGGTCTGAAGCTTGTTCCCAGCTTCTGTCTGATATATTATGGTTCCTCTACCAACGAGGGTACATTTGGCCTTGTTTCCCATTGTGATCTTAAAGTTCATCTGCTCTTCCTGGTAGATTGAAAAACATTCTTGAAATCTCGTCATGTGAGCAGATGCTCCATTGTCAATATACCAAACTTCTGGAGAGGCCATGTTTGACACACATGCGAAATCCTCTTCTAGTCTGGATGCCAGAACTGACATGTCATGATCCCTCTGTTTCTCTATGTGTTCTGGAGGACTACAGGAGCCCTTCTGAGCTGTTGCTGCAACTATGTCAGATTTCAGTTCCAGTGCAGAACCTCCTCTTCTGTCTTTTGCCTTTAGCTCTGATACCATGGGAAATTTTCAATCTGAACATGCTACTGCAGTGATTGATTTATTTCACCTACTTATGTATAATAAGTTATTTACAGATGCTTTAGTAAATTTTGAAATAAATACAGCTGCAGTATTCACTTTAATCTTAAAGCAGAAGAACAAATAAAACAAACATAACACAATAGAAACAACCACATGAGCATAGTTATTTTTGGACAATTGTCCCGAGAACAGTCCAATGTGGGAAAATCGGTGCAACAGATGAGGGTTTATATTAGTCTTCAGCAGTAAAGAGATCATTTATAGAATATATGACGGGCATATATTAAGCATACTCCTGAGATGAATTTTCCGAACACCTCGGAAGAATTCCTGACACCCAGTAGGCACTTCCGTTCCCTCTGCGTCACTCTGCATTGCCCCTCTGTGCAGTCACTATGCTAGACTGTGTCACTTTGTGCAGAGGGCCAGTGTTGCTGCCCAACATTTCCTCATCTGCGTCTTCTGCCTTCCTTCTCTTCATCTTTGCTGACCTCTCCCTCCTTTTGTCTCTGCAACCTAGCCTCTACAATCTCTCCCTCTGAAATCGAATTCTCTTACTTCAGAATCGATTTCCTTCAGGTACTGAGAATGTGCCCGACTTACTTTACAAATGACCCTCAAGCCTTCTCTTATAGTCTTCTCGTTGATGAATCAATGGCCAAGATTATATCCTTAATCAATGGCTCAGATTAAAAGATGACTTGATCTTCATTTTCTAGAAGATTTACACTCTGCTTTATTAATACCCTTTAATTATTTAATTTCCCTAAGTTTAGACTTAGGGATCACTTTAAAACAATTAATTATTTTAATAAAGCATGATCTAAGTGGAATTTCCACAAACAATTTCTGGGTTATTTGGAAAACTGATGTTCAAGCCTCTTCCCAAAATATGAGACTTGGAACACTTTCCAATGCTACAAAATCAACATCTTGCTCAAGTATTGAGGCTGCAGGTGGTCTACCACTTGACTCTTGAGGGTCAACATGGGAAGACCAACAAACATTGGGATGGTTGTGATCACTACCCTATATGGAAAGTTTGGTCTCGCCTGTTGACTAGATAACATGATGGATGCGATCCTTGCTAGTAGATGGATCTCGCACATTGTCATTGGACGATAGGATGGATGTGATCATTACCTTCTCTGGCAAGTTTGGTCTCGCCTATTGATCTAACAACAAGGTGAATGTGATTCTTGCCTGGTGTATGGATCTCACTTATTGTCATTGGATAGAGGGTGGTAGCTTGAGCTCCCCTCTGATGTCAAATTCTTCTTCTTTTGGATTCGAGAGTGTTCAAAGATAAGCAGAGATGAGCCAAGACAAGATATAACTTGATGACGATGATGATTCTACTTCAAATGGCCGAATTGATTATTGGATATAGGGTAGAAGCCAAATGCTCCCCTATGATGGTGATTTAGTTGATAGGGTGGTAGTCGAAGCTCCCCTTTGTTAATTCTTCTTCTTCTTTAGTTCTAGCCATCATTGTTCAGTTGATGAACAAAGGAAACACAAAATGAGACGAGATGTAATGAGATGGATTTTTTGTTTATGTCGGTGGGATGAAGGTCATGTGGGTTGACTTGGAAACTTGTAGGGTTTTGAGGATTGATCTCCCCTACCTTTGATTGTGCATTATTCTTCTTCCATGAAACAAGTCTAGATACAATGATGATGTAACTGCCAACCTTCTTATATTGAGACATGTCATCCTAGATGAGACTCATGATGTGATGGAAATTCCTCCCTAGTTGAGAAGGAGTGTTGAATTTTGGGTAGATATGGGACGAATTTCCCATAGAACCCATAAGTTCCAAATAGAAGCCCTATTTCCCCAATGGAAAACATTATTAAAATAAGAAAAAATAATAATTGGGCAAGAAAATATTAAAAAGGAAAATATATTTATAATTTGAATTCAAAATTGAAGTCTTCCCTCCAAGTCGGCTTAATGCAAATTAGACATATTCGGATTGGCTAATCTACTATATATTCACCATTTGGTTGATCTCCTAATTCCTTTGTATGGCATATGCATTTTAAGATTTTTGGATGGCTTATATCCCTGTGATTTTTGGATTGCATACATTTCTTAGTCTTCAAATGGCACATATAGTTTTGCACCTTAGCATGGCTCATAAGGTTTTGCGGTTCTTGGATGGCTCTTATTCTTCCGATCATCGGATGACACATCTTCTAATGACTTATAGTTCTGGCATACCTTAGATAGGTTTGGATGGCACTTCGTCCAGTTTGGATGGCATAGTATATTGTTTTAGCACTTCAGATGGCTTAAGGTTTGAAGTTCGAATGGCACATAAAGTTTTGAACAATTCAGGGATACTTTGTATGTAATAGTTCTGGCACACTTCACATGGTATAGTCTTGACACGCCTCAGATAACTCATATCCTCGGTCTCATCTCTTGTAAGGTATTTTGCAAGAATTATAGGACTCCTCTCATAGTATGGTATCTCTTCTCGCATAACATCACGGTATGGTCCCTCTTGCATGGTTGTGTCTCTCACATGATTACGTATGTCTATGACTCATGTATTGTGTTGTTCTCGCATGGCTATGGTATACATTACTCTTGCATCTATGTGCCTCTAATTGTAGATGACATAACATCGTTACATTGATTTGATGGATGGCACAACCATATTATTTCTACAATGATGAAATTCAAGTGTTTCAATGGCTCGAGGAATGAATCTCCAATGGCATTGCTTATGTCTCTCATAATGCAAGGTTCACTCTTATCTTGGTATCGCTCTATACAAGTCAGTGGATAATAATATATTTCAGTAGATTAGCTATGTTATAATATATGATGACAATGTCATCACCTTACTCATCACTGTGATCTTAAGGTTATGACCATACTTATCCCTTGATGGACATATTGCAGAGATATTTTATGAAACATGTGATGAACCCTTGACTGAACTAAGAGGAGGCGGTGGGGGGTGGAGGTTGAATCAGTTTAGTCCATTCATGGACATTAAAATTCTTTTCATTAAACTCATTAACTAAAACATTACATGAGTAGCTAAAGAAATAATGATCAGCAAACTGAATATGTGAACAACAAGTAATAAGCAGACCAATACATCACATCAACACATAATAACAATGCATATGGATACCAGATATAAGTGGAAACCCATAAGGGACAAAACCGCAATTTTATTATTGTTGTGATGCAAAGGCAAGCCCCTACTCCTAATTACCTCTGATTTTTTGTAGGCTCCAACCTACAGGAGGCTGCTACCTCAAATTTCTGCAAGATACAACATGCCAGGAAGCTCCAACTCCCATATGTTTTCTGCAGGCTACATCCCACAGGAGGCTCCTACCTCAACCAATTATGACTGAACATTTATCAAGCCACAACTTGAGAGGAGACTACAATCCCATGATGCAAAAAAGAAACAACAATGTGTTGGTTTACTTGGTCATAAATTTTGCATATCTCCATCTTCATTTCTGCCTCTTCTTCCCTTGAAATCTGCTTCACATAAGCTCCATATGTGCCAGGTGATTAATGCATAACATCTCAATTTTCTCCCTCACATTCTCCAACTCTCTAACCCCCCATGCTTTCCTAAATCACATATTTTATAAAGATAGTTTGCTGGTTGTTTGTATTGCACATAGGAATATGAAGTGAATAGGCTTGAATCTTTGCTTTCCACTCATTCGTTTCCAAATCCTTTATATCTTGAGTATTAGACCACAAAAATAAATATTCCAATATTAATTTCGGCCACATGTAATGATTAATTGCATAAACTAAATGCCAATATCAAATAACAAAATTTATCATTAATGCATCACAACAATCTTTGTCTTTGCCTTGGAGTCTTGGCTTTGCATCACAACAATTCAGCTCAGTCAACTTGCCAACATCAATGTTATACCAAACCACCAATGTATATGCTGCTCCTTTGCCCCTTTCTGTTGCATAACTTGCTGCTGCTCTTTGTTTTTGCTGCTGCTCCTGTATACCTTTGTTGATCCCGATCTGCTCGTTTGCCATCAATGAAAATATTTCCAATAGTCTCCCCCTTTGGCATTGATGGAAACACATTTGTCCTCCCTCTTTCATTCTAAGAAGTGTCTTCCTTCCTATGATTACCTCCCCCTTTGACATCAATGGTGAGGGGGTTACAAGTGTCTTGTAGCCTGAAATCCTCAGTGCTGCTGTCATCATTGCATTAGTGATTTATAACTTGCAATGCGTTGTTTTGCATAAACACCGTTCACATTGTCATTAAATGAATGAATCCTCAGTGCCTCTTCATCCTCCATGAAAATAACAGACGTAGGATCACTCTTTGAAATATTCTGTTGTCCTTGTTGTAATCTAGATAGCATGTGATGAGATAATATAAGTGGATTGAACTTTCTTTTTCTATCATTGCAAAACTCCCTTGCTAGCATGTTTACTTTACGTTGATCAATGCCTAGCTAATAGATATCAACCTTCGAAAGGAATATATCTACGCATTGCATGCAATATAGTGGCGTGCGAGGATGCTACTCAGGAATATATTCATAATCTAGATGCCATGCCCGAATGCTGGTCAGGTCATTAACATTGACATCATCATCGCATCGATACTGACAGGCATCGAATAATGACGATTGTTCGTTTTCATTACCCAATACCTATTTTTACTTATTCAACTCTACCTTGCCATATTTGTCCTCGATTCCAACATAGTCGCCATTCGAAGGTACTCATGTTAACGCCCTACTGAATAACCAAATAGCTAGCACCAAAATTTTCCACACAGAAACCTTTTGCACGAAGAAATGTGTGGCCTAGGCCAAACTGTAATAGAAAAAATGTCCCATTCCACAATTATTTTCTCGTTCCTGTGAAGTTCTATACATTTGATTGAAAGAAAAATTGAAACCGGGTTGATTCTTGTGAGTAACCATGGAAATTTCAATAATTGATAACTAGACCCTTGGGTTTTAGCGGTTTTTGAATTGACCTAGATAATCGAAACTATTATAAATTAAACATTGTGGTGTTCAAAATCACCGAATATATCAATCACCAAATTCGATGCTTATAATCATTTAGCAGAACTTCAATTTTCGAATTTCCCTATACCTGGACATGAAGGTAGTTTCAATCTGATTGGCTTTTAGGAAGACGTGGATCGATTTTTCAAAGTTGTGGGGTCAATTTTAGTGCTTTGCGCTTGTATCATCCACAAACACTTGTAACATCTTTTCCCAGGTACCAACCATGACCAGAGGCAAAGAAACGTTTGCTGGAATTTCTTGTGGCTGGGCAGTGTCGCTTTCTGCTGGCTGCCATGCTTGTTAGGTCCCTATATTACTAGTATAGTCCCTTATTGTTGTTAGTGTAACCCCCTTATTGTTATTATTGTACCTTTGTAACCCTCATTTTGTTATTATTGTGCCCTTAAATTATTATTGTTAGGTCGGCTAGGATTACATTGTGGCCCACTAGGATTACATTATGGCCCTATGGACTCCTATATATAGAAATGAGGTTTTGTAAATTGTATCCATCAAGAATTGTTCATTCATGTAATGTATTGGAGGTTGCCCCCTCGAAGTGGCTTATTTCTAAGGCGTTGATATCTCTTTTCTTCTCTTTTTGGAGCCGGTTACACAACATTTGGTATCAGAGGTTTGGATTCTAGGGTTTCGCTGCTCCAAACAGGTCATCGTGGCATTTTCGCTATAACTTTTTTTCTACGAAGTTTCAGAAGCTGAAATTTTTAGGGTCCGAAGCCGAAATCCTGAGGAAGATTTTCTAAAAATTTCAGAGCTTGGTTCGCAATATTTTCGGAGATATGATCTGTGGAAGTTAGGTCTTTTTTCAGGCTCCTAAACAGGTCATCGTGGCATTTTCGCTATAAGTTTTTTTCTACGAAGGTTCAGAATCTAAAATTCTTATGGTGCGAAGTTGAAATCCTGAAGAAATTCATCAAAAAATTTCAGAGCTTGGTTCGCAATATTTTTGGAGATATGATCTGTGGAAGGTAGTGCTTTTTCAAGCTCTTGAATTTCATCTCAAAGTGGTGATCGTGGGAAAAGTTCAATAACTCTCTCTCTGGGCATTGGATTGGAGTGCCGTAAAAAGTGGCCGCAAGTAAACGGACTGTAGTTTCTTGGCTATCAATTTCAGAGACGAAGGATGAAACAGTGACATGTGGCAAGTCATACAAGTTCGCTCTACTGAACCAGTCCATAATTAGGTCATTGTGGGAGATTGGACACAACTTTGTCTTGGAGAATCCAAATCAGGTCAGACCTGTGGCATTCGAAAGATAATTGAGAGAATAAGATGATGCAGAAAATCAAATATTGATCTTTGCAATCACAAAAATAATCCAATTTCAATGTCAAGCTCCTCAAAAGAAAGAAAAAGGTGTGTATTTTTTTTTCCGAATTGCATAAGTCTTGTTTGAAGAATCAATTTGAATTGATTCCAAGGGCATACTGTAGAATAGATATCAGTATTGGGTTCTAAAAGATTTCGAGTAAAAATAATTCAACACCAATTAAGCCTTCAGAAGGCTCTACTATGACTCATGAAGATGAAGAATTGCAACATGATCTATCAAAATTACAAGAGCAAGTGCACCAAATTTCGCTCTCGCAAAGAGCAACAAAAATGAAATGGAAGTTTTGAAGAAAGGCGTGGAAGCTAAGATGGATGGCATGGAAGCTGGCATGGAAGCTAAGATGGATGACATGAAAGACAACATGGAAAACATGAAGAATGATTTAAAAGCAGACATCGAAGGTTTGACAAAGTTGATACAAGAAATGTTTCCTAATGGTGAAAAGATAGTAGAAGAACCTCATGATGAGAACAAAATAAATGTTAATCGTGATTTCATAAACTCTAATGTTGGCGGGAAGAACCACCATATTCCAAAATGGATATGAGGAAGTTTGATGGAAAGGATCCTGTAACATGGATACTACAGATGGAGCAATATTTTGATCTCCATAATGTGCAAAACACACAAAAGGTACGCATTGCAACCTTACATTTAGAACAAAATACATTTGTATGGTATCGATGGCTTTGCTCCCGTAAAAAAATTGTCACTTGGTCAATTTTTACGGAGGAAATGATAGCACATTATGAGGATACAAAGAGCAACACCTTCTTTAGCCAATTGATAAATCTCAAACAAAAGGGTTTAGTGGGACAGCACATTGAGGAATTCCAAAAATTGAATATAAGGGTAACTGATATTCCAGAGGAACACAGGATCGATCTCTTCATAGGCACTTTAAAGGATAATATCCAACATGAAGTTTGCATTTTGGAACCAGATTCATTGGAGAAGGCATTCAGGTTGGCAAGAAAAGTTGAATGTAAAATAATGGCGGCAAGGAAGCCTACCACTCAATTCTATAAAGAAGGAAGTGTTGCTACGTCTAGATTTCCACAACCTACAAGGTTGACACCACAACAATTGGAAGAAAAAGAGCAAAAGGGCTTTGCTACAGTTGTGATAGCAAATACACTAAAGGTCATAAGTGTGCTGAAAAGAAATTATTTTACATAGATTGTGAAGAAGAAGAAGAAAATGAACAAGAAGAGGATATACACCAGGAACCGACCCTAGAAGAGGAAGAAATGAATCCGACCATATCATGTAATGCACTGGCAGGAATTACCACTCCTCAAACTCTCAAGATAGCAGGACAGATCAAGAAGAAAAGGTAATAGTGTTGATTGATTCAGGTAGCACCCATAATTTTATTCATTGTAAGGTAGCCAAGGAATTAAATTGTTTCCTATACCCAGCACCAGAATGCCAAGTGATGGTTGCAAATGGAGGAACCATAAATTGCTCTGGGAAATGCCATAATATCAAGCTAACCATGGGGGAATATGTATTGACTAGTCCAATGCTTTCCATTCCTATGGGAGGTGCTGATGTTGTACTAGGAGTGCAATGGTTACAATCTTTGGGGACGGTAGCTTTTAATTTTCAAGAACTTTTCTTGAAATTTTTTTCAGAAGGAAAGGAAGTCGAATTACGGGGTATTGAAGGGAAGCCGAGAAGGATAATAAGCTCTAATGTCATGACAAAGCTTCTAAAGAAAGAACAACGAGGCGTAATTGCACAATTATGCTCACTAGAAGTTCTAACATCAAAATCATCTATTTCTGTAGATCTCCAACAAGTCTTGGACAATCATTCCAAGGTGTTTGAAACTCCCAAAGGACTCCCACCTATTCGTGATCATGATCATGCTATTCATTTGATTCCAAGAAGTGTTCCTCCAAACATCAGGCCTTATAGATATCCTTACTTCAAAAAGAGCGAAATTGAACGTATGATTGCAGAAATGTTAGAGGCGGGTATAATTCAACCTAGTCAAAGTTCTTTCTCTGCTCCTGTAGTATTGGTACACAAGAAGGATGGATCATGGCGCATGTGTCCGGATTATAGGGAGCTCAATAAGCTCACCATTAAAGATAAATTTCCCATTCTGTGATTGATGAATTATTGGATGAATTACATGGAGCAATTTATTTTACCAAGTTGGATCTTCGTTTAGGATATCATCAAATTAGAATGAAGACTGAAGATATTCCAAAAACAACATTTCGAACTCATGGGGTCATTATGAATTTTTGGTCATGCCTTTTGGCCTTACCAATGCACCTTCTACATTTCAAGGGTTGATGAATTCCATTTTCAAACCCTTCCTTAGAAAATTTGTGCTAGTATTTTTTGATGATATACTAATCTATAGCGGGTCTTGGAAGGATCATGTTGAACATGTTGACAGGGTGCTCAAACTATTGCAGGAGAAACAATTATATGCAAAAAAATCCAAATGTTTCTTTGGAGTACAAGAGGTGGAATATCTGGGTCATAATGTATCTCACGAGGGTGTTAAAGTAGACCCTAACAAAATTAAAGCCATTAAGGAATGGAAAGTCCCCACAACCATAAAGAAGTTGCGAGGATTTCTCGGGTTAACGGGGTATTATCGCAAGTTTGTTAAGAATTATGGGAGAATAGCAGCACCTCTAACAACATTATTGAAGAAAGATGCATTTTCATGGACTCCTGAAGCAACTAAGGCCTTTGAACATCTTAAAGAGGCAATGTGCCTAGCACCGGTCTTAGCTACGCCAGACTTCACAAAAACCTTTGTTGTGGAATGTGATGCCTCAGGAAATGGAATTGGTGCAGTTTTAATGCAGGAAGGAAGACCCATTGCTTTTGAAAGTCGTCCAATCAAAGGAAAGTATTTACAAAAACCTATTTATGAGAAGGAAATGTTAGCAATGCTGCATGCACTAAAGAAATGGCGAACTTACCTAATGGGAAGACACTTCAAGGTAAAAACTGATCATGATAGTCTTAAACACTTTTTGGAACAAAGACTATCTTCAGAAGAGCAACAAAAATGGATCACAAAGATGTTGGGTTATGACTTTGAAATAATCTACAAAAAATGAAAGCTTAATGTTGTTGCGGATGCACTCTCAAGAAAGAATGAAGAGGTGGAAGCATTGCTTTGTGCCATTTCTATTATCCAACCAGATTGGATAACCAAAGCAAGAGATGAATGGAAGAAGGACAAAGATGTATGGACACTCATTCAAAAGTTGCAGCAAGATCCTAGTACATCTGATACATTTAGTTGGAAAAATGATTCCTTATGGTATGAAGATCGCTTATATCTTTGTAAGAATTCCCAAATAAAACAAAAGATTCTTCTGGAATTGCACACTTCTCCTTTAGGAGGACACTCAGGATTTTTAAAAACTTACCACAGGGTGAAGAAAGAATTTTTTTGGGATGGCCTTAAATCTGATATTCAAAAGTTTGTAGCGGAATGTTTGGTTTGCCAGTAGAATAAAGTGGAGACAATTAAGACCCTGGGACTTCTACAACCTTTATCCATTCCAAGTCAACGTTGGGAGGAGATTTCATTGGATTTTATCACAGGTTTACCTAAGTCCGAAGGAAAGAATGTCATCATGGTGGTAGTTGATAGAATTACCAAGTATGCACACTTTTGTGCATTATCTCATCCATTTAAAGCAAGTACGGTTGCTACTACATTTATGGACAGAATTCAAAAGCTACATGGAAGCCCAAGGGTTATTGTGAGCGATAGAGATCCCATTTTTACTAGAAATTTTTGGACGGAGTTATTTTCTTGTTTGGGTACTCAATTAGCTTATAGCTCATCTTATCATCCTCAATCTGATGGTCAAACTGAGATAGTAAATAAATGTTTGGAAGGATATCTTCATTTTTTTGTATCTGATAAACAAACACAATGGGTCAAGTGGTTACCTCTCACTGAATGGTAGTATAACACTTCCTTCCATACTGCAGCAAAAATGACCCCATTTATGGCACTTTATGGATATCATCCATCATCCATCACATCATCTTTAAGGGAAAATTCGAAGGTTCAAGCAGTGGAAGATCACATCGAGCATCAGCAAGAAGTTCTCCAACTCTTAAAGGATAACCTGAATTTGGCACAAAATCGAATGAAACAACAGGCAGATCAACATCGCGGCGAGAGAAGTTTTGATGTAGGAGATTGGGTATTTTTACGGCTACAACCATACAAACAAATGTCCCTCAAGCAAGCTAAGAAGGATAATAAATTATCGCCAAAGTACTATGGTCCTTACAAGGTGTTGCGAAAGATTGGTACTATGGCATACAAATTGGAGCTTCCTGCTTCTTCGCGAGTACATCCAGTTTTCCATGTTTCATGCTTAAAGAAGGTTATAGGTGAAAATCTTTCAGTTCAAACAATATTGCCAGAACTTGATGAGGAAGGAAAAATCATATTGGAACCTGAAGCGGTCACGGAAACAAGAACTCGACAACTACGGAATCGATCAATTTCCGAGTATCTCATTAAGTGGAAGAACTTACCCACTGAAGATTCTACATGGGAGGATGAGAATTTTATACAGAAGCACCCAGAGCTACTCAAGCGTTGAGGACAACACTTTTTTGAAGGAGAGGGGCATGTTAGGTCCCTATATTACTAGTATAGTCCCTTATTGTTGTTAGTGTAACCCCCATATTGTTATTATTGTACCCTTGTAACCCCCATTTTGTTATTATTGTGCCCTTAAATTATTATTGTTAGGTCGGCTAGGATTACATTGTGGTCCACTAGGATTACATTATGGCCCCATGGACTCCTATATATAGAAAGGAGGTTTTGTAAATTGTATCATCCAAGAATTGTTCATTTATGTAATGTATTGGAGGGTGCCCCCTCGAAGTGGCTCATTTCTAAGGCGTTGATATCTCTTTTCTTCTATTTTTGGAGCTGGTTACGCAACAATGCTACAAATAGAAAGGTTCTGACACCACTGCACCATGCGTTACCTTAATCTATCCGTTGCATCCACTGCTACCACACTCACATTAATTTATCCGTTGCATCCACACTCACTGTACCACTGCTACCACTGCACCCACTGCACCATTGCACCAGGCATTACATTAATCTATAATACCCTGCCAATAACACACTATACCAGACCTTTCGACTTGCATAATAATGCACGATACATTACTCATGATAATGCCAAAAACGTTGTTTCACTGCCAATAATGCTTTGCCTGTAACGTGTGAAAATTTCAATCCAAAAAATATTTCTTTAGTGATAGATTTATTTCTCCTACTTATTATTTCCAATAAGTTATTTACAAAATTCTTATAGTAAATTTCAAAATAAATACTACTGCATCATTCACTCAAGTATATGCAGAGAAAGGAATAGTAAGAAATACAAGCATAAGAATCAATCACATATACACACTTATTTTTGGACAATTGTCCCGGGAAAAACCCAATGCGGGAAAACCGGTGCAGCAGATGAGGGTTTATATATTATTATTCAACAGTGAAATTCTTTACAAGGAAAAGATTGGCAAACTTCTTTAGAAAACACATGAGATAAATTCTCTCGAACTCTATAGAGAATTTCTGACACTTGGAAGACCCACAACTTTCTTCTGCGTGTCTCTCTGCATAGTTCCTGTGTCACTCTGCGTGGGGTCTCTACACTAGCTTCTCTGGCCTTTTGCGTCCTTCTCTCCTCGACCTTTGTCACTGTTGACTCCCTCTGCTTATTTTGCCCTGCAATTCTCCCTCTGAAATCGAATTCTATTCCTTCAGAATCGACTTCCTTCGGGTTACTGAGTGTATGCCCGACTTGCTTTCCAAATGACCCTCGAGCCTTCTTTTATAATCTTCTCATTGACGAATCAATGACCTAGATTAGAAGTCTAATAGATGGCCAGGATTAAAACTTGACTTGATCTTCATTTTTTAGAAGGTTTGCACTATGTTTTATTAATACACATTAATTATTTAATTTCTCTAAGTTTAGACTTCGGTTCTCCATTAAAATAATTAATTATTTTAATAAAGCATAAACTGAGTGGAATTTCCACAAACTGTTTTTGGGTTCTTTGGAATACTGATGTCCAAGCCTCCTTACAAATTTAGAGAGTTGGAACACTTTCCGATACTACAAAAATCAACACTCCCTCTTAGCAAGGAAAGTGTTCTAGCAAAATGCCTGCTGCATGCTGCTTTGTCTTGAAGCATTCTCTGCGCTGCTAATGCCTAGCTACTGCCCCTCATCTGCTGCGCTGTTTCCTTTTGTACTGTTGTCCATGACATTGTCGCTGTCACTGCCTCATTTGTACTACAATTCCCTCTGAATCCTGAGCCTATCCATTCTTGCTATTGAAATGGATTCTTGATCATCCCCATCTTTTCTCTAAAATAGACAAACTTAGTCTTCCCCAGAGATTTCGTGAGGATATCTGCCACTTGTTCTCCTGTAGGAGTGTACTCCAATTGTACAACTCCCCTTTGGACATTGTCTCTGATGAAATGACACTTGATATCAATGTGCTTCGACCGATCATGAAACACAGGATTCTCAGAGAGCTTGATGCAACTCTGATTATCACATAGAATGTTGGTCGCCTCCATATTCTCCTTGAGTAAGTTCTCAAGCAATTTCTAAAGCCATATGGCCTCACACGAAGCCGTGCTTGCTGCCATATATTCAACTTCTACGGAGCTTAGAGCCATGGATTTCTATTTTCTGCTGCACCAGGAGGTCATTCCTGATTCAACACTGAAACAATACTCACTGGTACTTTTCTGATCTACTGGGCTCCCAACCCAATTTGCGTTAGTGAACCCACTCAACTTGATGTCATTGCCTCGGGTGTATTTCAGTCCAAGGTCGACCGTTCCTTGTATATATCTAAGAACATGTTTGGCTGCTCCCCAATGAGCCCTCCTTGGTTCCACCATGAACTGACTGAGAGTATTGACAACATAACAAAGGTCTGGTCTCGTGTTTACTAGATACATCAGAGAACCCATGAGCTTCCTATACAGAATAGGATCAGCCTCATCATCTTCGGACGTGTCAATTTTCTTCCAGTTGGTAATCATTGGAGAAGCCATGGGTCTACAGTGCTCCATCTGAAATCTTTTCAGAACTTCTGTAGTATATTTTTCTTGACCAAAGAAGATGTCACCCTTTTGATGCCAAAATACCAAGCCCAGAAAATAATGCATCAACCCTAGATCCTTCATGTGTAATTCTGCAGTTAAATTCTCCTTGCAGTCCTTGATGAGCCTAGATGATCCTGCTAGGAATAGATCATCTACATACAACACTAGTATCAAAGGCTCATCCCCTACTCGCAGATAGTATGGATTGGGATTTGCGTCACTCTTGACAAATTCCATTTTCTAGGGCCTTCTTCAGTCCAATACAAGGCCCTCTTGAGCCTCCACACATGAGTTTTCTGCTCATGCGTCTCAAAGCCCTCTTGTTGTTCAATATATACTTCTTCTTCTATCACCCCATTCAAGAACATAGTCTTGACGTCCATATGGTGAATCTCCCATGAGTCCCATCCCATCTGCGCAGCAAGGGATATCACGGATCTAATAGATGTATATTGGGTTACTGGGGTGGAGGTCTCTTCATAATCTATCCCTTCCTTATGAGCGTACCCCTTAGCCACAAACCTGGCTTTAAATTTCTCGATGCTGCCATCTGCAACATATTTGATCTTGTAGATCCATCTCGAACCTACAACTGATCTGTCCTGAGGCCTGGGAACCACTTCCCAGACATCATTCATCATGATGGAGCTGTATTCCTCCACCTTTGCATCGACCCATACTGGTGCTGAGTTGCCTCCCACAAACTAGAGGGTTCCCCTGTGCTACCAAAGCTTGGTACCTTTCAGGTTGCATGTGCTTCCTCTTCTCATTTCTGGGGGCTCCGACAAACTCTTCTGCGTCCCTCAGAATTCGTCGTAATTCCCTGCTCGTCCTACCACTGGTAGTGGGTGGATCCACCTGCTCTCCTTCCCACACGTCCTCGGGATATGTATCCCTTGGATCCCCATGCCTTGGAGAAGCACTCATATTACCCTCTGTAGGTCGTTGTGGTTGGACCAGCGGATCCTCCTCAGACTGCGTTGAAGAAGGCATCTCCCGGGATTTTTTGAAGGCCCTTTCCTCCATGAACTTCACATCCCACCGTACTACAATCTTCCTTCTCTCAGGAATGTAAATACGGTAAGCCTTTGCGTTCACGCTATATCCCACCAGATATCCCTTTTCTACAGTCTTATCCAGTTTCTTCCTCTTTTCTTTAGGTAGATGACAATATGTTGTACTGCCAAAGATCCTAAAGTGTCTTACTTCAGGCTTGCTCCTAGTGAAGACACTTTCTGGAGTGACCTTATCCAATGCGTTATGAGGAATCCTGTTTTGTATGTATTACAAGCTTCAGCCCACAGAAATTTGAGCATGTCTTGATCATACAACATTGCCCTTGCAGCCTCGACAATAGTTCTATTCTTTCTCTTTGCAATACAATTTTGCTTTGGATTATACAGAGCGGTCTACTCTCTTCTGATGCCTTCCCTTGCGCAGAATTTTGTGAAGTTTTTATCAATGTACTCTCCACCATTGTCTGATCGCAGTGTCTTGATCCGCTTTCCTTTCAGATTCGCCACAAGAGCTTTAAGCTTCTTGAATCGATCAAAGACTTCGTCTTTGGTCTTCATAAAGTAGATCTAGGTCTTCTTGCAATGGTCACCAATAAAGGTGACAAAATATTCGACACCACTAAGAGCTCTAGTGGACATTGGTCCACAGATGTCTGAGTGTATTAAGCCCAACACACTCTTAACCCTATTGCTACTTCTATGATACGTTGCCTTGGCATACTTTACCAATACGCACCCTCTGCAGACATTGTCTCGCTTGGTGCTCAGTTCTGGAACTCCCGTGACAGTCTTCTTGAGAATCGTTAACGCCCCATGGTGCAAGTGCCCCATTCTCATGTGCCATAGCTCATTCAAATCCTTCTGATCAGTGCTGCCTATCAGTGCCATTGGAGATTCGAGCTGTAACTTGTAGAGTTTATTGCTCCTGACTCCAATTTGTGCCTTCTTCTTCCAACTCGGGTGTTTGACGTATACTCTATTGCCAATGAAGTAAAAGTCATAGCCTTTGTTTTGAAGCTGCGACACAGAGAGTAAGTTCATCCCCAAACCAGGCACATGCATCACATTGGTGGCCCGAAGCTGGTACCTCTTCCAATAGGGGTACATTTTGAATTACTATGGTACCTCTTCCAATAGGGGTACATTTTGCCTTATTTCCCATGGTGATTTTAAAGTTCATCTACTCTTCTTAGTAGCTTGAGAAACATTCTCGCACTTTCGTCATGTGAGCAGAAGCCTCACTGTCAATATACCAGATCTCAGGAGAAGAAGAGCTTGACACTCAAGAAAATTCTTCTTCCAATCTGGATGCCAGAATAGAAACGTCGTGATCCATATGTTCTTTCATGCTTTCCTTCTTCTCCGGAGAATTGCGTGAACGCTTCCAAGTTGCTGCTACAACAACGGCTGATCTACGTTCCACTGTTGGTTCTCTGCTTTTGTTACTCATCTTTGCTCTAATACCATGTGAAAATTTCAATCCAGAAAATATTTCTACATTGATAGATTTATTTCTCCTACTTATTATTTCCAATAGGTTATTTACAAAATTCTTCTAGTAAATTTCGAAATAAATACTACTGCAACATTCACTCAAGTATATGCAGAGAAAGGAATAGTGAGAAATACAAGCATAAGAATCAATCACATTTACACTTATTTTTGGACAATTGTCCCCGAAAAAACCCAATGCGGTAAAACCGGTGCAGCAGATGAGGGTTTATATATTATTCTTCAGCAATGAGATTCTTTACAAGGAAAAGATTGGCAGGTTTCTTTAGAAAACACTCGAGATAATTTCTCCTGAACCCTCTGCGTTCCTCTCTGCGCAATGCTTGCATCAAACTACGTCACTCTATGTGGGCTCTTTGCGCTAGCTTCTTTGGCTTTCTGCATCCTTCTCTCCTCGACCTATGTCACTGCTGACTCCCTCTACTTATTTTTCCCTGCAACTCTTCCCTGCAACTCTTCCTCTGAAATCGAATTCTATTCCTTCATAGTCGACTTCCTTCGGGTTACTGAGTGTGTGCCCCGCTTGCTTTCCAAATGACCCTCGAGCCTTCTTTTATAATCTTCTCATTGACGAATCAACGAACCAAATTAGAAGTCTAACCAATGGCCAAGATTAAAACTTGACTTGATCTTCATTTTCTAGAAGATTCACACTCAGTTTTATTAGTACCCATTAATTATTTAATTTCCCGAAGTTTAGACTTAGGGTCTCCATTAAAATAATTAATTATTTTAATAAAACATAAACCGAGTGGAATTTCCACAAACGGTTTCTAAGTTATTTCGAAAACTGATGTGAAAGCCTCCTTTCAAATTTTGAGACTTGGAACACTTTCTGATGCTACAAAAAGCAACATAACGCTCTGCCAATGTTGCTAATACTGTCAATGCATTCTCGATACTTGCGCTCTTTCGACTTGACCTTTCTATCATTTGTTCATGCAGAGAAATGAGAGGGGCATGCGTTGTGTTCCATCCTTCATTTATTCACCACCACCTCCTCCTCCTTGTGCCTAATCTATGCCATGCTCAAGTATTTCATTGGCTTGGAAGTTGAGACGTTGAGCCTAAAGTATTCAGGATTGATGTTAGATAGAAGCTGTCGCCCATCTTTAACGAGAAGCATCTTCTCAATACAATTAGCAGCATAGGAATGAACAACATTTGATTCACACAAAAGGAACCTCATCAAATGATGCGTGATACTAAAAGTACTGGTCGTAGGAATTTGATAGCGAAAAATGGTCAGAAACTTCAATGCATCTGCCTTCAACAATGGTTGTGCATTCACATCCTCACTTTGTAACTTTGGCATTATCATGGTCAAGATGAACTGTTCAAAATTGATTAAGTCTGTACTTATGGAAACTCCAGCAGTTTGTTTAGTAGATAGAGAAATAACGAAGTATATTGCACAATACTTCTCCTTCCAATTCTCTGTCGGATTGGTGACATAATTGGCCTGCATGTTTTGTATGTGCATGGAGACCTTTGTCATTACTTGTTCCTTATAATGAGTCATAAGTCCTTTCACTAATTCACAGGCCATTTGCCTTCTTGTGTCAAGATCATTGCCCTCAATATCTCTTCTAATATATTCTATATGATTCATCTCAAAACTACAGGTTGTGCTTTCAAGGGTTGGGCAAACATGAACATACTAGTATTCGATGCCAAACATTTAGATGACTATCTAAACCTTCTCGGTAGCATCATTTATTTGTTCATCGAAAAAGTCTTGAGTCTTCTCATTGATCGGAGCCAATTCCAAGGAGGTGTAGGCTACTTTGGATGCTTTTATGCCTATACTGCCTTTTACGAGTGGGTTTCCTTTCAAAACCATAGGTTAACTGATACAAGAAGAAAATATATGTGGGAGAACTTATGGCATTGTGTATACAATTTTTCAGATATTTGCATAGCATGGTGCAGCCCCATACTTGGTGCACTAGAAGCAACCTTTAGAATATTGATAATGTTCAGGCCACTCAACGACTCTGTGCTCCCACTTCGCTCCTCCCCCCCTTCATTTTTGTAGGTATAAATAACTTCTTGAATAGTCTTAGTTTGTGCATATGATTTGACATGGATGACACTACTAGACAATTTGTTTCTCAATTCCTTCTGAACATGTTTTTTTGAGGTATCTTCAAAACACTATTTGAGATACACTCCCTTTGAGATATTGCTCTGAATTCATCTTTGCTCTGAGGCCATAATGACTTCATTTTGTCATAAAAGTCACACGATTCTCATTTTCCTTTCTCTGTCATGACGTAATGGTCTTCCTTATTTTGTCTACATTTCTTTTTGACTCGTAGTTTTGATTGCTTGAATTGGCTTTCATCTTATGCTTAGAGTAATTTAGTATATATATGGGAGCCTGCAGTCATTCACTTTGTGTCCAAGGTTGCTACATAAATAGCACCTTATTTGACCAAGGTATGGCGAAAGCAGTGTGTGTACTCTTGTGCTCTTCTTTGAATACAATTTACATTTAATGGCTCTGTGTACAAATTCATTGCACATATGGAAATAGCCATAAAAACTATTTTTGTACCTGGTGTATGATTGTCTTCTACGTTTGCATGCTTGAGGGAACCTTCTAGTTTGTTGCATCTGCTGCTGATAGGCTTTGATTCGCTCTCTCTTACATTCTGTAGCCACATGTCCAAGTCCATGGCAAGAAAAACACTTGATATCTTTCATAGGAACAGAGAATCGCCTTTGAGATCTTCCAAATTTGCTCAGTTCACCAACAGGAGCAAATGGCCTTTCTGCACACTGCATTTTCTTCGACTCATTCTTTTCATTTTCATTCTGCTTCTTGCCTTCTACTACAAGTCTTTTCAAGGTTGTTATGTGTGAAAAATTCAAATCTGAAATCCTACTGTAGTTATAGATTTATTTCTTCTACTTATTTCCACAATAAGTTATTTACAAAACCCTTCCAGTAAATTTCGAAATAAACACTATTGCAGTTATCACTTAGGTACATATAGAGAGAAAAGAACAGTAAAATGCAAGCACAAGAATCAATCACAATGACATAGTTGTTTTTGGGCAATCATCCCCAGAAAAACCCAATGTGGGAAAACCGGTGCAACAGATGAGGGTTTATATATTAATCGTCAGCAGCAAATTCTTTACAAGGAAAGACTGGCAGAATAATTTGAGAAACTTAATAAGAAAACCCTTGAGATAAATTCTCTCAGACCTCTGGAGAATTTATGACACCTGAGGGACTCACTGGCCCTTATTGCGTCACCCCTTCGTGCTTCTCTGCGCAGAGCCTGCGTGAGACTGCGTCACGACTGCGTGAGCCCTCTGCGCTACTCCTCTGTGTTGCCTCTCTTCTCTTCTGTGTCCTTCTTCTTTCGAGACCTAACACTGCTGATGCCCTCTGCTTCCTCTGCCCTGTAACTCTCCCTCTGAAATCAAATTCTATTCCTTTAGAATCGACTTCCCTCGAGTTACTGAGCGTATGCCTAGCTTACTTTTCAATTGGCCCTCAAGCCTTCTTTTATAATCTTCTCATTGACGAATCAACGACTCAGATTAGAAGTCTAATCAATGGCTAAGATTAAAACTTGACTTGATCTTCGTTCTCTAGAAGATTCACACTCTGTTTTATTAATACCCATTAATTATTTAATTTCCTTAAGTTTAGACTTAGGGTTCCAATCAAAATAATTAATTATTTTAATAAAACATAAATTGAGTAGAATTTCCACAAACGATTTCTGGGTTCTTTAGAATACTGGTGTTTAAGCCTCCTCACAAATTTTCAGACTTAGATCACTTTCTGATGCTACAAAAATCAACATTATGTCCTATTTATTGGCTGATTTTTGTGAGTTCTTCATGGATATGTTCTCTTCTTTTAGCTGTTTACACACTGTATTCTTTTCTTCTAACTTAGTTCTAGTTGAATTAGTCTCAACTTCTAACTTTTCACATTGTATCTCTCTCTCCTTAGTTGGTTATTCTTAACCTCTCCTAATCTCCTGGCTTCTTCAAGTTGTGCCTTCAGGTCAACAATTTCTTCCTTATGCTCATATTCTCTCTCATCACGTATTTGCATCAATCACTTAAGATCTTTGTTTTCATTCTTCAATCTTTCTATTTCAGTCAAAACAATGTCAAGTTTGGCTTGTTCTTCAACTATCTTTTCTTCATGGAAATCATGTCCATTCACACTAACAGGTACCTCATTTGACTGAACCTTTTCCTTTTGAAAGGGATTTTTCTTCTTCCTGTTTATCTTCTCCTTGACAATGCAACCACTAGTGTCTCATTCATGCATAAGATGCAATCTATTCCCGATTTCTTTTGCAGAAGTTAAATCTATTACTATATAAAGATCCTTGTTATGAAGATTGTTATACATTACGCATTTTGCCTTAGCATTCCACTGTTGTTTTTGTAAAGAGAGAGAGTCTTTGCAGTAACCATCACATACAAGCTTCCATACACCAGGTCCATAAGCCATTAAATTTGTTTTAACCTTATCTCTCCATTCATGAAAATTTGTTGCACTCAACATAGGTACACTTTGATAGTCCATGACTCAACCAGATCTCCTTCAAGCTATTAGGCTTACACCAAAGGAACCCATGATACCAATTGATGAACCCTTGACTAAAATGAGAGGGGGGGGGGGTGAATTAGTTTAGTCCATTGATGGACATTAAAGTTCTTTTCATTAAACTCATTAATTAAAACATTACATGAGTAGCTTAATAAATAATGATCAACAAACTGAATATGTGAACAACAAGTAATAAGCATACCAATACATCACATCAACACATAATAACAATGCATATGGACACGAGATATAAATGGAAACCCATAAGAGAGAAAACCACAATTTGATTATTGTTGCGATGCAAAGGTAAGCTCCTACTCCTTATTACATCTGATTTTTTGTATGCTCCAACCTACAGGAGGCTGCTACTTCAAATTTCTGCAAGCTATAACATGCAAGGAAGCTCCATCTCCCATATGTTTTCAGCAGGCTACAACCCACAGTAGACTCCTACCTCAACCAACTCCGACTGAACATTTATCAAGCCACAACTTGAGAGGAAACTACAATCCCCTGATGCAAATAAGAAACAACAATGTTTTGGTTTACTTGGTCATAAATTATACATCTCTCCATCTTCATTTCTGCCTCTTCTTCCCTTCAAATCTGCTTCACACAAGCTCCATATGTGCCAGATAATTAATGCATAACATCTCAGTTAGCTCTGTCACATTCTCCAACTCTCTAAGCTCACATGCTTTCCAAAATCACATATTTTATAAAGATAGTCTACTGGATGTTTGTATCCCACATAAGAATATGAAGTGAATAGGCTTGACTCTTTGCCTTCCAGTCATTCTTTTCCAAATCCTTCATATCTTGAATATTAGACCACAAAAATAAATATTTTAATATTAATTTCAACCACATGTAATGATTACTTGCATCAACTAAATGGAAATATGAAATAAAAAAAATTATCATTATTGCATCACAACAATATTTGTCTTTGTGTTGGAGTCTTTCCTTTGCATCACAACAATTCAGCTCAATCAACATGCCAACATGAATGTTCTACCAAACCACCAATGTATCTGCTACTTCTTTGTCCCTTGCTGCTGCTCTTTGTCTTTGTTGCTGCTCCTGTATATCTTTGCTGATCCTGATCTGCTCCTTTGCCATCAATGACAATATTTCCAACAACATGTGGTAGTTATCATGACATAATTCATATGATAGTAATCTTATGGATAACGAGTCAGTAACCTAACTGACTGCATGACAATGGCATCGTGATTGCAATAATAATGTGACAGTGATTTCATTATGGCAGTTTCTCTGATGAACATATACTTTGACTTGTAATATTGACATGACCTTACTTGGATACTGATGACAGTGATGTCGTAGATGCATATGACAGATATCTGTGTTGCTGTGATCTTGGCATGCATGAAAATGCTCTCGACGATGATTTTGCTTATGTTGGAAGCCCTCTTGGATGTGTCTTGTATTGTTCACAAACGTA
The DNA here is from genome assembly GCA_034641835.2 of Pinus albicaulis. Lineage (NCBI taxonomy): Eukaryota > Viridiplantae > Streptophyta > Pinopsida > Pinales > Pinaceae > Pinus > Pinus albicaulis. The sequence continues at coordinate 404,679,908 of CM076576.1, forward strand.
TTGTGAACAACTTTGGATTGGTCCTAGGTGGCCTGATATGATTTATGATGTCTCATGATGATGTACTTTGTATCTTAGTTGAACAATTGATGAATATAATATATATAATAGACGAAGAAGAATTGAATTCTGGGTTTTCCCCCTTGTGGGGTTTTTCCGTGGTCTCCGACCAAATCCTGGTGTCTCTATTTGTGCATACTTTTCTTCTATTGTTCCTTTATCTTTCGTTGCATTTCTAATGTTATCGTTCTTTCTACATAGTTGCTAATAATTTAATAATGTTGTGGGATGAATTCAATGTAATGCAATTATCTGAAGCAAAGAACAATATAGCCCTAAGGAAAATTAACTAGTGAAAATTATGAAATATAGAGACATGATTGATGTTATGTCCAATGAAATGGTCATTAATCATGGGTGTTCAAATTAATGCCCATTCCACTTAGTCATTTTTGTTAGCTAGTTAGTAGTTACTATGTAGCTATCTCAAGGTTGTTGCTTTAGTTAGTTGATTCTAGGATGTTGTCTAAGGTTGTTATATTTTTATTTGCTGAATTGTAGGAATTTGTCTCTGGTTGTTACTAAATTTGTAAGGGTTTGTTAGTCGAAGCATGTCCATTTGCACCAAAGGTCTTTCATTTGAATGCAAGGGAGTTGCTAGTGAAAATATTGTGTATTCTTACATAGATAATTATTATTTTGAAGACTCTCTTCATTTTTATACTATATCAATTAATGAAATTGAAGTAACCCTAAAGAGTTTCTGTAACAAACTAATGGATAAATGTGGGGATAAGTAAGAAATGATTGACCCTTGTACAATTGTATTTTGTTTTCATTTGATGTCACTTCCTCTCATGCTAATGAGCAAATTCACCTAGAATTTTGATAAGTACATTGAAAGATTTGGTTGCATATTACTTTGTTATATGGGATACAAAAGTGTTGGAGTATAGTTGGACATTGTAAACACGAATAGGGAATTATTATTCCTATTGAGCTTGAGCCCATACTAAAGTGAGTAGGTCTTGGATATTTTGAGACTTCATGCTAGATACAAGTAATCTTTATTCAACTAATTTGTAGGAACCAAACCATGCACTGGCTATTGATTTGTCCATTGGTGATACTCTAGAGCTTGAGTTTGACACTTCATATGATTCTATTGCTACTAATTTGTAGTGAATAAGCTTGCACCTTCTGTTCAATAATAACCACATCTTATACCTTTTACTCAACCAACACTAGATGCTTGGAGGAATTCATCCAACCTAATCATTATAATTAGAGGAGGAGGACGAATTCATCCAACCAACCTAAATTTCTCTTGGTATGCTAGAAACTTCTCTTATAGATCTTTAGAGGAGGTGTAGGAGGAAAAATCTTGGATGTAGGGTTGTGGTTGTATTTATGATTAGTCATGGTGATATTTGAGCACTTTTTTGAGCACTTCATATTGACTTGTGTCATCAACTATATCACCATACAATCCTCATTGTTCCCTTTTATTGATTGGCTATGGTAATAGTCTCGGTTGGACAATCTTTTGACATCAACATTTATTGTTGGTTACATATCATGTTTGATGGGAACAATATTTTGTTGCATGTGGATATTTGGACCAATATTTGAGCTTGTTGACCATTGTAAGAGCATGGTTAGCTTCTTCGATTGCTTATAGACTTCCATGAGAGTATGGTATTGAGTTTCTTTGCTATATTCCATATTTTGATAGCAGGGAGAGATTTTTGAGTTTCCTCTATGATTGCATGTGCATATACTCTTGTTGCTTCACTATTTTCTCAAGAGTTACACGTGAAGGTTTTTGGGAGTCTTTAGTTCTAAGGAAGGACTCTCTGTGTGGGTTTGGTTGCACCTTGTCATGGTTAGGTTATGATTGTTAGTGTTGATCATTTTTTGCATCCTTTCCCAAGTGCAAAATATGAGGGATATTGGGATTTGATTTCAACTTGGTCAAATGTCCTTTATGCTAACTTTACTTATTTATGTCCCTAAGTTAACCTTAAGTGACACGTGGGGTGATGTTGGCGTGCTTAATGCGATACTGTCTTGTGAATTTAATGGTTATAACCCACATTGATGGTTGTTAGGTGGCCTTCTTGGCCCCACATTCGTGGTTAATTAATTTTTCTTTGTGGTCTCACATCTATATGTTTGAGGGAAAACCCCAATCTTATAAATATTTGTGGAGGCCTTACCTCAGTTGTAATTAGGTGAACACTTGGACATGAACATGGTATGAGCTTGTTGTCAAGAGTGGAGTTTGTTCCTTGGAGGTTTCTCCACTATACATCGATGTTCTTTTTCATTTGTGTATTGGTACATATTTACTTTATTATGTGTTGGTTATAAACTTGTCCCCTTCCCCTTCTTGAACCTTGACAAAAAAAAACTTTTTTTAAAGTAAAATCAATTTTGTTCCCTTCTTCCCTTTCTTTGTCCTTTCACTCTAGGCATTTCTAGCTAATAGGTAGTGTATTCTTTCCTCAATGTTATTAATGTCCACCAATGACCATAAATAAGTCAAAGAGAGCCAGAGAGGTTAGCTCAATTTATTGTTTCCAATGTCATTGGAAATTTGGCTAGTTCCTTGCCATTAGGCGCCCACTTCGAATCTTCCTAGGTGGGGCACACTATTCTACACCATTATTGACTACTAGGGAAGCATCCCTTGGGTTTCTCCACGAGGTTTTCCATGGAAAGGGTGGATCAAAGGGACTATTAGGTACATTATAATCAATACATAGTGTGAGTGTAAATGAAACTCATAAAATCATATCTAATCTGAGATCTAAGACCTTGAATCTAAAGTCTAACATCCATTACTAAGATACAAAGCTTGGAACCCCAAAGAAGAAAAATCTTGTTAAGATCTTGAGAGCTTGGAAGAATGTCTCAATTGAAGATACTCGGGGAGAGTGTTAATGTCTCATAGTGCCATTACCTTTCAATGAAGAGAAGTTGTCAACCTCTTAGTTTGTACTTGTAATAAGTGGATCCCTCCAACCTCTCGAGGCCAAAGAAAAGAAACTTCTAATAGAATATTGTTTCAATGAGTGGGTCTATGGTGCATCACATTATTTGGAATAGGTTGCCCTTTATTGAGATATGGAAGAAGAGGGATAGGAATGTTTGTTATGATTGGATGGTTTGTCCCAAGGCCACACGTGAACGTCATGGTTGCAAGGGTCTTAGGGGCAGAGGTAGGATGTCTCTCTATGATCTCATGGATCTGGAAGATGAGGTGGTGCTACGCTCTACCTCTCTTTTGGCGCTTTTGTGTTTAACTATCAATAAGAAGGAGATGATCATCTTGGTAGTGTTGGGTGATCTGATGGAATAATATCAAAGTCCAAGAGCTTCCCTCATGAATAAGGTCAAGTATCGCTAGTCTAAATATTTGAAGAAAATGGAAAGGGATTTATAGGATTCCATGAAAAGGAAATGGTTTTGGCTGCGGATCTTGTAATAGATAGGGCACTAAATAATGAAACTCTCTTCCGTCTTGCGCTATTGTGAATGATAGAGTAGGTAAACATGGTAAACTCATGGGATATGTTGATTAAATTGCACTCAAAGCCATAATGCACTGACCTAAAGTTAGCTAAGAAGGATGTTGGGATCATGCATCCAGTGTCAAAAGCATGTATGTTGGTTCGATGATGATGCCATCCCTTTGTGTCAAAGGCTATCTTGTGTTTGAGTCTATGGGGTGGATATACCTAAACAACTATAATGTGTTGTTTGTGAATATCTTTTGTAATCGCACTCCTCAACTTTTGTTGGTTAGGTAGGAGTTCGTTATGCGCATCTAGAGAGGATATGAATGAGGGGCCTGTCAAGATTTTCATCGATTGTAATAAAAAGAGAAACAAGTTGAGGTAATGACCTCCAAGGAATAATAAGGTAATGGTACTAATATTGATTAGTGGCGAAATTATCAAAGCTCTAAATTTGATGAAGTAGTGAAACCAGTCCAAAAATTTCCTCTACCTAGAAAGGTGGGCTGCGAACTTTGCGTGAACGATCTGCTAGGGAATAGTCCTTTTGCTTTTGAAGATATGACAAAGTACGAGAATCAAAGCCCTCTCCATCCTTGATCAATTCTCTTTAACAAGCTAGGTCCCTAGAACTTTGAGCCATACAAAACTATGGGCGTGATAATGCTATTTAGAAGGTACATTTTGGATGGAATGTCCAGAAAGTGGTGTTGAAAACATTGTTACTTAAGAAGAGCTAGGGGACCATATCCCTTGTTGATTTGAAGTTGGAAAATTATGTGAATGTTGAGTTGTAACAGTAGAGCATTGTGGATATATGGGCCAGTATGGAGTCCTCACAAGAACCCTCTTTTCGTCAAATTTTTTTTTGGGGGCTAGGTGTTGATGTCTAAGCATCATTGTTTGGCAAGGGATGCCCCATGGAAGGACACTTGTAAGAGATGTACTAAGGATGACCCCATCATATCCCTTGCAAATTACGATGACAAGGAATGGATTCAAACCATTCCCCTATCCTTAGTATACAAGGGACACATTTCTCACACTTAGGGATGCATCCCACACAACACTCATGTAAACACCTAGGTCACTTGGTTCAAGTTTGATTTCGAGTTCAATGACCTTAAAATTCGACAAATTGAAACTACTAATAAAATTGAAATTGGTAATAATATATAGATGGACATGAAATTAAAAATTTAAATGAAAATAAAGATGAAATTTATAAATTTAAAAATATACATAATTAAAAAATCATAAAATATACATATTAATAAAAATAAATTATACCTAACCATAAAATATAAAATATAAGTAATAATAAAGTATAATTATACATAATAAAATTATTACATAGAAGATAATTTGAAAATTGTAATGGGGCCACACAAGAAATGGTGAAGGGTAACTTCTTACTTTGGTTGGTTGTTCGTGAATGTAGAAAAAATAAATGCTTTGTGAAAAAAAATATTTCCATTTGTTGGAATGTATTCGATTAAAAATGGAAATAGACTAGGGCTGAAGTCAATGAAAATGAAAATGGAAGTAGACCACTGTTGTTGCCATCGAACCTTAATCCTAGCTTTTTAGTGGTCAATTGTGGAATAGACATCGGTTTTGTATTGTCACTGGATAGACTTTGGTCTTTAACCTTGTTAGTGTGTCTTGGCATCATGTCTGTGGACAATGGATAGTCACACGTTCAAATTTCGCCCTCCAATAATGACATTATTTGTGGCTTTCTTGGAGGAGGATATTTGTGCATCGGGAGGAGAAAGTCTACACAGTTTGTTTAGTTTTTAATAATTTATTAACCCTATGAAACAACCTCCAATTTAAATTTGCAAAATGAACCTTAATGAATTCTATCGAACTGCAAAGATTTTATTCAATTTAATTTGACATTTTATGAATTTTGAACTTTGATCTTGAAGTTTGCTGTATCTGGTGACTATGGTAAACACAATGTTGCTTTATGAAAAAAGGATAGTGAGCTAAAAGGAAACAAAAATGATGAGATGAAGGATGTTGGATAAATCAAAGGAATGCCATTGGAAGATAGATTAGGGAACATTACAACTAGTGGATTTTAGTGAGAGTAAGGCTTAGTATTAGCACTTGGGTAGTGGATAATAAAAGATGGAAGAGGAGCACATGGTAGTCAATAGGACATGTGAGGGTGAGTGGTAGTGTCATTTTCATTGGTTTATTTATATGCAAAGGTTTTGTTGATTGAAAAAGGGGATGGAGACTAGGCAAGTTAAACAATGGTGCAGAGAATGAGATGGACAAAAATGTATACATTTGAGGAACCATCACTCTAATACGACTTACACTTAACATATACTTTTGTGTGCTTTATAACATGATGATTGATGATACAATCTACAATACATGAGTTGTCTATATTTATGTTGCTTATGATCAAAAGGGGTGATTACTCATTCAATAATGGTACCAACTCATTTAGGTAAACTATATGATTAAGTTTACAATTGGTTTCATAACTATATGATAAAGTTTACAATTGGTTCCATGTGATGAGCTTATAATACTCTGGAATTTTGCAATTCATTGTTGTAAATTTGACTATGCATCGTGCAAAAAATAGGAACAAAATATCTGAAAATGAGTATCTTATTAATGGTGGTCATTTTTTTTTTGTAAGCTTGGTGGGCCTACATCTTTATCATGTCCAATATATCACCCCGATTGGGGTAGGGAATTGAACCAATGATTTCACATCAAGGAGTGCCTTAACAAAGCTCCCGATCACCGTCTATCCAAGACCTCGTGGACATTAATGGTGGTCATGGAATACAATGTCACCAATCATTTTTTTTAGCTATTAGGAAGTTGCATAACCCAACAACCCGTTCAATAACATCTTTTAATCTTAATGGCTATCATTATTAAATATCAAATCCACATATAATGTACCTTTATTGCATTTCTTCATATTGGAGCATTCTACTCTCACATTCATCCTATTTTTTCTTTAGATTATGAAAATTCTCTTTGTGTGCATCCTCAAATGGTGAATGAATATTGTTCCTCTTGTATGTTCCTTTATGCTTGCACTATAAATGTTTGAACTCACATTAATTCTTCTCTAGTTTACATGCTTTCCAATTATTATTTATGAAGAAAAGTTACCTTTGTGTATTTTGTATTAATATAATATCTACATCACTTTTATACTGAAAAAGGCAAGGCCCAAAAGCGGCCATCACAGTCACTGGCAAAGCTCAAAATCAAGTTGTTTGATAACTAAAATTCCTATAAATCTTAAATGTTGATAGAAAAAGTATAGAAAATCAATTAAGTCTGAAACTAATACATAAGTACATATGGCTGATCTTAAACATATAGACATATAGATGTAGTCGACAGGGACTTGACATTGTGTTATGAATATAATATATGTAAAAATAATGTAAATATAAATAATAATAGCAATTATAATAATGATTAATTAATGATTAGTATAGAAGAGGCATGTCTCTAAGGAAATGACCATTCATGAAAAGGCACCTACCTTGACATATAAGTGAGCCCTCATTTGTAACAATCTCATCATCATATTCTCATTCATATATATATATATATATATTTGTATCCTCAATGGATATCTTCATTTTCCAAGTGTTTTGGAGTATATAACTTGTGAGTACGAACTTTGTTCATAACATTTGGTATCAGAGCCATGTTCTTCGATCCTGGCCTTTGGACATCAGTTCCTTGTTAGTTTCGCTGTCGTTCGATTGAGGCTTTTTAGCCACACATGTATTCAAAGGTTCTCCTTTCTACCGTCAAGCCTTTGGCCATTAAAACAATGGTTAAATTAAATTCAAAATGTATAAAAAAGTCATATATATATATATATGAGTTATAAAAAAAATTGTGACCCTTTGTAGTCATCTCCGCTGCCTGAAACATCATGCATCCGCCGTAGCTGTCTTGGCCAACAATCACCACAACCACCGCAGTAGCAAGTTGTGGCTAGTTCAATTGTGCCACTACCATTATGGTTGTCATCGAGCAGCTCCACCCCTGTCACCTCCTCCGACAGGCCACCACCACTACCACATGATTTATCCACAAGTTGAGCCACAGTAAACGTGTTATGTCGTCGCTGCTGTTGTCAGACTAAATTCACCTCGGTTATAAGTTGTCTATCATACTGTACCTGTAGCGTCCACCAGTGTTGTCCATTTGTGTGCTTTGGATCAACTAGTTTAGCACGTCATACTGTGTGCTCTTGGGGTTGTCCGTTTACATCAATTGTCAACAAAAAATAAATCGAGGTGCCACACTGATACATACAGTCGCACTTGTTGAAAAGAAATTAGAGGCTTATTATTAAAGGGGAAGTTTAACAAATAATATATATATATATATATATATATATATATATATATAAGTGAAATAGTATTTGAGGTTCTTTTAAAGGAGAGTTGAGTTATAAAATGAATTATTAAGGTTTTTTATTGAAAAAACAAGGAAAAAAAAGAAAAAGAGGAAAAAAAAAGGTGTGGGTTATTATCAAAAATAAAGTAAAGGTGTTAATATTTAAAAGGGACTTATGATATTTTGAAGAAGTGGGCCTCACACTTATTACGAAGAATACATGATCTTCATAATTAACAAATCATTTGACGAAATTATCAACGAGCGCAAAATGGAAACTAATAATGAAAGACTTTTAGAAACCTCACGTAACTGTGTTTTGCTGTTATTTAAAATTAGAGGGACTCTTGCAGGAAAATATATCACTATTTCTATCTCGCTCGCCGAAGAAAAAAATTATATAACCCTAAGATCACAAACCAATTAGTGATTCCTGAGTCAAATATAATAAAAAAATTAGACTGTTTTGGCAAAAAACTATATGGCATAACCAATTTATAATTAAACATTGGGGATTGTACATTTATATCAAAATTTTCATTTTGATCCCTATGGAGCAATCAAGATGACATTATTTTGGGTTCACCCTAGATGGAAACACTAGGGTCCTTCATCTTAAATACGAAGAAAAAGTTTTTAAAATTTTCCTGCAAAAAGAAAAAAATAACACTACATGACGTTACATTAAAGCTAGATTCAGTAACACTAGAAGACATACAAGATATCTCAACAGTAATTCTTCAAGAAAGTAAAAAAACTATATAAAATATGAATAGGGAAATTGAAAAAATCACCACTGACAAAAATGAAGAGGTTCCTTGACTTAAGGACCATGGTGAATTTTTTTTGATGCAAATTAAGAAGCTTTAGAAGGACAAGAAGTCCTTGGAAAACAAAGTACTACCACTTATGGACAAAGAACCATCGAAATATTCAAATATGGAAATTCAATTTGAAGAAAAGGAAACAAATACAAATTCCATTAACCTCACAGTTCATACTAGTCCAAACCAGTGTTTTAAAAAACGGAATCGGTCAGCTACCAGGCCGAGGTAATGACTCGGTAATGACTTGGTCGACTCGGTTTCAATGACTCGGTTTTTGTAAAAAATACATTAAATATTAATTTTTTTGTACAAAAACATAAATTTAAAGATTTTTATTCATGTTTCCGAACACAAAGCATTACAATATAGATAAGTCACAAAAGACAACATATGATCAAAGTAGGCTCATGAATATATCCATTATATCAAAATTGCACCTAGTGCACTGTCCAATACAGGATGATGATATGGAGATCAAAACAAAAAACATAACCAATGTCACTAACATCATGTCATCAAGGTACATAGAGGGATTGGTGCTCTTGATTAAATACGAGTTCCATACTCTAATACATGACAAAATTCGATGGAAACATTGCAATAAACCAATCCTGAAATCTTGAAAAACTGATAACTCTGTTGGATTTTGAATGAGATCTAAAATTCTACTTTCTCTATATGAAATCCAATGAGGTTGGAACCACTCTCAAACATCCTGAGTCATTTCATGGTAATGTTAAAAATTTAAGTAAAAGTATCTTCATTTTCATCCTTTTACTTTAAGAATTTAACATTACCATGAAGCTGCTCCAAAAACCAACTCCACAACTCTTCAGAAAACCTCAAACAAACCTAACAACAGAATTAAATTCGGTTTCAAGTCCATAAAAATCGATTTTTTGGGCCCACCGGCTGGCGGAATTGGCTTGGCCGAGTTAACTCGGACTAGGCCTGGTCGGCCGGTTTGTTACCGAGCCGGCCGAGCCGGTACAAAAACCGGCTGGCTCGGTAACAAACCGGCCAACTAGCCGTTTCTTGTGCCTGGTCGGACCGACAAGCCTAGTGGCTCGGTCGACCAGGCTTGGTTCGATTCGAATCGGCCGTTTTTTAAAACTAGGGTCCAAACTTGATTGAAGTCAAAGCATACTCAAACGCTGCGATTCAGACGATGAAAAATCCAAGTGAAGATTCTATAACCAACTCAAAAACATCAGTACTTGAAGTAAATCAAGAAATTGCCACACACATGATAATGGAAAATCAAATCACAAGAACTCCTTATCGACATTCGAATCACAAGAGTATACATCTTAATCAATCTGCATATATTTATCACTTAGAACAGAAACAAAAAGCTTATTTTCCAAAGAATATTGATGTCTGCACAATCCAGTGTCACGATAACAATTTATCCGAGCTATCAAATAATTGCAAAGTTCCACAAAAAATTGATTTAGGATGGTTAGATCTCTTCTCAGTGCTACAATTTTGTTCATCTCTCAGAGGATCCTATTATCTTGTATCATTGAAGATGACAACTCAAAGAAATCTGAAAAATGCAAACAGATTAGAAGACACAGAAACAAATGACAAGTCATGTTAGAAGTAAGCTTTAAGAACAAATCTTTTTAAAGAGGAAGGCGAATGTTATGAATATAATATATATAAAAGCAATGTAAATATAAATAATAATAAGAATCATAATAATGATAATTAGTGATTTGTATAGAAGAGACATGTCTCTAAGGACATGACTACTCATGAAGAAGCACCTGCTTAGGTATATAAGTGGGCGGGCCCTCATTTGTAACAATCTCATCATCATATTCTCATTATATATATATATATATATATATATATATATATATATATTCTCAATGGATATCTTCATATTCCAAATGTATGGGGCTCCAAAAATCAATCAACCTCTGCAAATCGCTCATCTCCACCCAAAATTTTTGTATTTGGACAAAAATTTTCAATGGAAAGCTCACATATATTAGATAGCTATTAACCCATGATAAATATTGAGTTTCTTTTCAGTTATTATTTAGAAACGATTTATTCTTTTGGCCTCTGTATTGCATTGTCATTTTGCTTCTCTGGGAGGAAACTGGGGAAAAAATTACAAGAAGCCTCGTTTTCATTTCCCAATACATTAGTATCTTATTGTTCCTGTCCTAAATTTACTTCTGCATCTTATAAGGAGACAATTTGACAGATTTGAAATTCTATGGTTGAAGAGTGTGTTCAACATAAGCTGAAATAAATTTTCCTCTCTTTTTTCGCTTACTAGAAAATTGCAATTGCAACAAACAATATTCTTGTAGTTTTCTTATCTGCCTTGATATATTTTCATTCATGAAAAATATGCAGATGGAATATAGTTTGAGATTCAAGTGTAATTGCTGGTAGTGCAATGACTTTATAAGTATGTTGGAACATTTTATTTATTATAGAGATATCATTGCCATATGTTTCAAATCATTATTGTCCTAAGTAAGTTGTATGAAAACGCTTTGAAAAGATATTTTAGAATGTCAATACAATGATGCCGGCGAGCATCCATCTCATTTACATTAAGGCATTCGATTCAGCCTTCAATCTGCTTACAACACACACATATGAGACTAATTCAAACTCAACAAGCAAGCAGATGTAGATGGAGGAATTCACACACCTTCCATTCACACAAATTATGTACAAATTGGCCTGATTCACAAAATGGGCCTTTCCTTGCCCTAGCCACACCAACCTGCCCATAGGCTTACAATACATTTCTCCAAAAATGTTTTAGGCACTTTGTTGCCTCCTCCACAGCTGCTTTATGAAAGATTGACTTTCATCCTTTAAATGTTCTTTTATCCCTGTATCTACAAATTCCCAAAAATGATTATTAGTCACATGAATGACTGCCTCCATTTTCCCACTGCTGTCTACAAACATGTAGTCTTTTGCCCCTCCATGTGCATTCGTTCCCTTTTCAACCTCTGCTTCATCTTTTGCAGTCGACGGGTGACATTTGCTGCTTTCTTCCTCTTTATGCTTCCTGTCGGCAATGTTCATGCAGTCCTCCTCAATCTTTGGATTGACTAGCCATTCCTCTAGCATTCTCAATTCTACATTCAAATTTGCATTTCCATGATTGCCATCTTTTGCTTCACATGCTAGAATATTCTCATTTATGTCATCATCCTCTTGTGTTGAATGAAATAAAATTTCATTCTCAGGTTCTCTCATCAACCTCCAACAATTTGATTTTCTCATTAAATTTTATCAACGTTGTATCCGAATGTTGTTCTTCATCTTCTCGATCCTTCCTTTGACTGTCTTTAGAAACCAACTTTTCCCTGTTCACTGCAACAATAGGCTCTTGTAACTATTCTCCCATAAATGCATTTGTCCATTGTGTATGATTTCCATTTTGATTGCCTTTAGAAGACAATTTTATCTCTGCCTTTCTTGTAACAGAATTCTGATTCTGTTTTTAACTTTTTCCACTTTGCATGCTTATGATAATATTCAGTGACTATCCTTCACCTTCAATACTCTGCAACACCTGTACACAAATTATCAGTTTTTAAAAAATAAGGCTTTCTAGCCTCCCTTGCTGTTGTTATCAAATCTTCATGCTCATCTGAATCTTCCAAGCTCTTCATGAACTCTTCCCAAATTTGATTTTCTTCTTCCTCATACTCTACTATTCCAAGTTCCTCTTCTTTCAACCAAAGACTCTTCATGTGCCTCATTTTCTTCCTCAACTTTCTTGCAAACAATTTCTTAACAAGCCATTTAACATGCTTCTTCATTCTCCATCCACATCTTTTGTCTTTTGCACTTTCCTGTAGTAGCTCGATTACTACACTAAGTTGTACCTTCATCTCAACTTTTTTCGGTCAAATTCCTCTTGACTCATCCTCTTCATCTTTATGCCATTTGCTTTGGCATTCTTCTCCATTCTATTGTGGTTTTCACTCGAACCCTTATTATGGCTATTAGTAGTCATCTTCACTCTTCCTTAATGAATTTTTCTTGTGCACTTGTGAGCTGCGCAAAACCTTTGCAATAATGAGTTTGTTTCACCCTGCTACAAGTACCTCACCAAGCTTCTCTCCTCTGAACTTAGTCTTTTGGTAACATTGGTTCTTTCCTCTGGAACTCCTAATCTTCCTCTGCTCCTCTAGGCTTCTGCACTCTATTCACTCTTAATGAGTTTCACTTGCTCTTCTCTCTGGAAAACTCTACCCACATTTGTAACTATGGAGTTGCCTTAACAACTTCTACCCAATCTCTGCTGGAAGTTGTTCTTCCCTGTGTTATGTAACCTTTGCTGCTACCTGCAACACAAATACTTGCCCAACTGCAAATCATAAAGACCATTCCTACCTAATAAATCTCAACAAATCTGCTTCTCCAAGAACTATGTGTTCTTTGCTTCAAATTGTTGTGAGATTATTTTGGCCACGAGTCTTCTCAAATTGCCTTCAAGCTGCCATTAACAATTCTTATACAGTGACAGACTTCAGGTGTTGGGTACCACCAATCATGCACCCTTCCAACACATTTAATGAATTTAACTTCAATGCACTTTCGACATGACTTCCACTTAGACTCCTACCAAGACTTCATTGTATTGAACCCATTTTTACTTCTCTCTTTACATCAATAATTTTACTTTGACTCTTTACAAATACATCATTGCATATTTTCCAATTTATGCAATATACTTGGTATGATCTTGATTTGACTTGACTTGATTTAACTTCAATTTGGACTTTTGACTTGAGCTTTTAATGATTTTTTATACATTTGCTTCACAACATATTCTCAATCATTCTTGATTTTATGTCAATGCTTTGCTTGCTTACTTGTCCTTCATACTTGCACTTCATGCTCGCTTGAATTCTTGTGATATTTTGAATGCTTGAGTAGATACTTGATTGCATTAGGCATGAAAGATATCAATTATGAACCTTGATTGTTGTGTTTAGTGTAAAACTAAATAGAAACGTCATGCATCATGACAAATGTACTCAGGGTGTACCTAAAATCTCCTTATTCAAATTTCAAGCGGGTTTAGGACACTTCAACACAAAAATGATTCATTTTATTGTTCTCACTACAATGATGGATCACTCTTTAACACTAAAGAGCATGAGAAAAAAATCTCTTTTTTATTGAAATACCTCCTATATCCAATCTCACTTTCAACTTCTGGCTTTGGCTTTGACTAGAAGTAATTTTCAACTTCTACACAACTTTATCCTCCAAATAATTCTCCAATTTTGCAAAGATTTTTGTAACACCATGTATTTTTACATTGAAATGAGAATTTCACAAAAAATACTTCGTTCCAAACGAATTACAGTACCCACACAACATACCTTCAATAACTATGAATCACCCTTAATAATAGAGTCATGGACCATGACATAGCCTTTATGATATGCTAGACGCTCGTGGCTTTGTCATACTAACCTTTCACTAACTCAAGTGTAGTCATTTTAAACTCCGCATAAATGAGGCTTTCAACAATAAAATTTTCACATAGTTACATGTCTTATGCTTATCCATGCTCCACGAGGGTCCATGCAGGTTGCTACAAACAAGTTGCTGCACGTTCCTGCTTTCCACGTTCCGTATGCAACTTTAACATAGGTTTCCACCATTCAAACCAGTTTTTTTTCCCAGGAAAAATTCGTAATTTTATTAGTGAAAACAAAATTACATGTTACATGTGCTGGTAATGTCAATCAAGACAAACTATGAGGTTGCAAATAAAAAGAAACAATGTTGCATGGGAAGAAAAAAAATTTAGGTTTTTCTTCCCTTGTTCTTTTCAACCTTCCACCAAGCATCTTGTGTTGGCGTAGCCGAGATAAGGGCGAGCTGATTTTCTTCAGTGATTGCTCCAATGTCGTTATCTGAATCTGAAGTATCTGAGGTGTGTTGTCTTTTATTCCCCCCTGTGTCTTGTGCCCCATGGTCTTTTGCCGGCTGAGTGCTGGTGGTGAGATTGAAAGGGTCTTGCATCTCTTGTTCTTTTGTCTCTGGTTCTGTAGTTGTCTGGTCGTTTGCCTTTGGGGTGTGGACGTCATCTTCTTCTTTTGTCTCCTGTTCTGGTTCGCTTGAGGGAAATTGCCAACCTTTTGGAGTTTCCCCTGTATTCTTCTTTTTTCTGTTATCTCTTTTTGCTTCTGGGCATGTGTTTTGCAGGTGACCGGTGTTTCTGCAAATTCGGCATCTAAATGCAGTGTTCTCGAAGTCAAGATGCTGCGTCCATTTTTGCTGTTTGTGATTCAGTTGTATACATTCTGGCAGTCCTTTACTGAGGTCCACTTCCACACAGATTCATGCAAAGGTGTAGACACGCTCCTCCAAACGTAGTGTGTCTGATTTGATGTGTCTTCCAATGATGTTTCCTATGCCCACCAAAATTGCTTCATTCCAAAAATGACGAGGGAGGTTGTATAGCTAGACCCAGACCGACATTCTGGTCACCTCCATGGTGTTTGCGTCAATCCGGGAACCAAGGAGTGGTGAAAAGCCCAGTGGATCCCCAAAACCACGGTCCCTCCCTCATGATGATATCTCTAGCCACCGAGGTTGTGAACTTGACAATGAAAAACCCCTTAGAACAGAGGTGAATTTCACAATCCAAAGTCCAATTTGAGAAAATCCAATGAAAGAGCTTCATGGGTTTAGGACAAAAGCTGTTAAATCTACATATTATCGCTTGTGATTCAAAAGAAGTTTGGTGTTCATCTATCTCTGGGATTTCTATGTTCAGTTCTGGAACGGAGTACAGTTGCTCCACAATATATGGTTTAGGTGCATTTTCTGCTGCTACAGATGGAATATCAGCTTTGTTTTTCCCCCGCAATATATTCTTGTATGATGGGCCTTTCTGGTGATCAGGTTTTTGTGGTTTTTGAGAGCTGGTTCCCTAAGAAAAACCTTGAGTTCTGTGTAGTTCAGCAGTGCCACCCCTCAATCTCAGATTGAGAAAGATAATGGAACCGGAAGAGATGGACGAAGATCAAGTCAAGATGATCTGACCCATTGATTAGGATTTAATCTGGGCCGTTGATTGTCCAATGAGAAGACTATAAGAAGGAGCTCGATGAGTACTTGGAGAACAAATCGAGTAAGAGATCAAAAGATCCATTTCTCAAGAGAGCAGCGCAAAAGTTGCTAGAGGAAGATCAAAGTGATTTCTTGTAGTGAGGGGCAGGGATAGTGGCCAGTGGAAGTTGTCCTGATCTGGTGAATATAGAGCAGAGAAGGCAGAGTGAGGTCCAGAGAGGCAGCACAGAGCCACGCTGTGTATCACAGAGCTATGCTGGGCAGCGTAGAGCCACGTTGAGGCAGTGCAAAGCCTGAGAGGAGATCCACAGTGTTTCTGAGGAGCAGTCTAGATCTAGTGCCGAGAACTGGGGTGTGAGAACACAGGGTCAAAAATTTGAGCATTCAACCAACAGATTGATCAGCCAGAGGAGTGATGCAGTCCCTACGAGTTGTGATGCAGAGGCAAGGCAATGACTATGGAGAGACAACTTGGGTCTAGCCATTCGGAGGGTGGATCAGTGTCGGATCGCTAGTGATAGTGAGGTTATTTCTCACTTCATTTCTGCCAGTTATATTTTCTGTATCGGATAGCCAGTAAGACATCCAAATATTTGTATTAAGAAACTATTGCATAATGATACAAACCCTCGGCTATTGCACCGTTTTTCCCGTATTGGGTTTTTCAGGGAAAATTTGTCCAAAAATAACAGTGTCGATTGTGTGTTTATTTCTTTTGTAAATTTATGTAGATGTTCTATGCTTGATGCAACTTTACTTTCACTACAGGAATCACATAAACAATCAAGTAAAGTGCTGATAGAACACACCAGCAAATCAACAGAAGACAAACCAAAAACAAATAAATGTGATGGTGCGTTACCGCAGTGAACAGGATGCTTCAACCAGCAAAGTCTCCTTGGTCAGCCAACCCAGCATGTGTCACAACAACCCTCAAAACAGCCACACGGTCAACTCAAAGTCAACCCTAGAAAAGTCAATGCTGCCCAGAAAAGTCAACGCAAAATAGCAACAAGCAACAGCAACAACAACATCAGTAACAACAACAACAATAGTAGCAACAACAGCAACAATAGCAGCAACAACAACAACAGCAACATTCTCTTCGTCCTTCTTTCCCACGTGTGAACCGAAAACTGCCTCCAAGGAGCTCGAACCAATCAGAAGAGGAGAGATGACGTGTGAGGATGAGATGAAATGTCCTCCAACGTTGACTCTATTTATATCAATCATTGAGGGTGTGTGACACATTTGCCGGGGGTGTAAAACCTTAAGGCCAACCTGCACATATTTTGAAAGTATTAAAAATAAATTCAAAATAAATGTTATGCTTATCGGATCAAGATGATCTTTATATCAATCTTGCACCTCTTCGAAAGAGAAACCAAATAAAAATATTGGTGTCTTCATCTGAGCATCACAACATGGAGTTTGGACCTAGTTGTCCAATTTTAACACTCCCTCTCAACTAGGGGGAACTCCATCCACCTGTGAAATCAAACATCATGTGTCATCCCGCCGTATCTTGCTTTGCTGGCCTTTTTATTTCAGAATAGAAGTGGTTCAGTCATAAAGACATCATTCCCGACTGACAGATTTAGCCCAGAGGTCTGAAACCTCTATAGGACTCACAAAGAGTCTCATACCAACCCAAAGTTGGTTTACTTGACCCGAAGTCAGTTGGAGGTCCGAAACCTCATATGGACTCAAAGAGTCACATACCAACTCAAAGTTGATTTATCTGACCCGAAGTCAGTAGGAGGTCCGAAACCTCACTAGACTTGATCCCAGATCAAGTGGTTGGACACGTGTCATCCTAGATAGAGAGTACGTCAATCCCTGATGCGTCCATCAGTCTTTGCTACTAGTCTTTAGCTTTTCCCACCTCATTGGCCAAATGAAAGGTACTTCCCATGAGTCTGGAACTCAATGGATAGGATGCATATGGGGCACAGATCATGAGAAGCGAACCAACTCAATCATCATAATGGTGAGGCAGAAGCACCACAAGGTTCGACAAGCCTAGCCCCGTGTGTGCTTATAGCTCCGAGAAGCTATCCCCAGAGCCCCCCAGAGCTCCAAGAGCTCATCGTCCAACTGGACCCTCAGAATAGGGTCGTTCCACGATTCCAAGATTCTCATGGAAGGTTAGGAACATGACCTTCCCCAAGGGTATTGTGAGAATATACGCAACTTGCTCATTAGTTCCTATATGATCGAGCCTTACGGCGCCTCGCTGTACCATATCCCGGATAAAGTGGTACCAACCATCAACATGCTTGGATTGTTCATGGAACACGGGATTCTATGACAAACGAATCCCCCCAGGTTATCACCAAGGATAACGGTGGCATCTAGCACATGCTCGAACAACTCACTTAAGAGTTGTCGCAACCAAGTGACTTCACAACAGGCCATACATGTTATAATGTATTCGGCCTCAGCGGTGCTCAAGGCTATCGACTTTAGTTTCCTGCCCGAAGCAGATCTACGTGTGAAGCAACATCCAAATGTGCTCTTGCGATCAACCACACTGCCAGCCCAATCGACATCAGTATATCCATGGAGTGTCATAACTCTCAGGAGTGTATCTTAGCCCATGGTCTAACGTGTCCCAGAGATATCTCAAGAGTTTCTTGGCACCAATCCAGTGAATGTTATGATCAACCATGTGTTGACTCAAAGTGTTCACTGCACAACATACGTGCAGACGAGTGTTCACTAAGAACATCAGGGCCCCTACGAGTTGACGATACTCAGTAGGATATGCTAACACGAGCCTAGCAACGCTGCCACTCAACTTCTTAAAGTTGAGCTCCATTGGTGTTGACACGGACTTGCAGTCCACCATACCAAATCTTTCTAGAAGCTTCACAATGTATTTTCCTTGAGAAAGGAAAATCTCGCCAGGTCTCTGCCAGACCCCCAGGCCTAAAAAATAGTGCATTAGTCCTAGGTCCTTCATCTCGAACTCAACAACGAGCTCCCTCTTGTACTGATGAATGAGAGGGTTAGCACCTGTCAAGAAGAGGTCATCCACATACAACACCAAAATGAGAGGCTTCTCCCTGTCAACCTTGAAGTAAAGGTTCAGATCAGCATTACTACAAGTGAAGCCCAACTTCATCAGGTAGCTATCTATCCTCTTGTACCAAGCTCTGGGTGCTTGCTTCAGCCCATAGAGGGCTTTCTTCAACTTGCAGACATGGGTGTCCTGATCCTGGACTTCGAACCCCAGAGGTTGCTCTACATACACCTCTTCCTTTATCACACCATGCAGAAAAGCAATTTTCACTTCCATCTGATGAAGACTCCATCCTTGTGTAGCAGCAAGGGCTATGATAGATCGAATGGTGGTATATCGTGCCATAGGTGCGAATATGTCATCATAGTCGATGCCTTCCTTTTGAGAGAAGCCACGGGCAACGAATCTTGCCTTGAAATTTTCAGCACTTCCATCAGATCCATGCTTGATCTTGTAGAGCCATTTCGAGGTGACAACTGCTTTGTCCTTCGGTCTTGGAACTACATCCCAAACATCATTCTTTATTATGGACTCATACTCTTCGTGCATAGCATCCTTCCAGACTTGATGATTTACGGCTTCCTCAAAAGATCCAGGCTCAGATTGTACAATAGTACTCATGGCTGCTAGATACCTTTGGTATCTGTTATCACCCTAATTTTTTTTTCTAAACTCTGAAAGTTTACCTTGTTTTAGTCATGGTGTCAATAGGTCGAGTCATTTCATTTATGAATTGGGTAAGTGATAGGTTAGAAGTCTCAAAATGTCATTTTCATTTCCAAATAATGTCTTTAAGTCTCATTCCATGCTTTAAAGGTCCCATCATCCATTTAGAAGTCATGTTTTTAACCTTTGAAAAAAAATCTTCTGCAATAAGCCACGAAACCGCAGTTTCGTAGTGCAGGCAGTTGAAAAAACTAGTTTTGCGCTACGAAAGCGCTGCTACTTTCGTAGTGCATATCACCGAAATTACACTAAGCGCGGATTCGTAGGGAAGTCATGTCAAAACATCAAATTTGTCAGAATCTGTTAGGTTTTCATCATTAGGAGTCAGTTAGGGGTCATCTCCAAAACGTGTAACCATTCAAACTCATCATTTCAATCGTAGAGATCTCATTTATGAAAGACAAGTTCAAATTTGAAAGACCTACATGCATTATTCACTCCAGTTTTCATGCAAAACAGTTCAACATATCTGTTTCAAGTTTTAAGCTTATGGTTATCTTAAACCAAAGCTTTTCTCATCTTCTATCAAGCGAGGCTGGTCTTTTGAATTCAAGCGAGGTTGATCATTAAATTCTACAGGAAGCAGACAGGAATTTTCTGAAGGCAAGTATGGCAGAGGAGAAAAAGAATCATAGGTCAGGACATTATTTAAGATTTGAACCTGAAAGCACAAGTGGAAGATCTGGAGATACAATTGAGAGGGTCTCAAGAAAGGTTAAAGGGGCAGTGAAACAGAGTGATTTGGGTAGCAAAACAAAGTGATAAATCCATTAGCCAAATCTGATCAAGATGAAGGAAAAAGTTGATGAAGATTGTATTTTTGAGGTCATATTCCTATGTTTTTGAAATGATATCAACACTTTTAAAGTTTAAACATCTCTAAGGTAATAATATTGAAGAGATTTTCAACAAAACTGCCTACACAGCAGTTTCGTAGCACAGCTAGTGCAAATTTGATCAAATGCACTACGAAACTGCTGAAGCAGCTTTTTCACCATGAAGAGAAAAATTCTGTTTTCTAGTTTTAGTAGTAAATTTCCAAGGAGGTTTCTGGGCAACTGAAAACGAAATTTTGAAAACTGAAAGAGGTTTTTCTTCCTAACATACCTAATTACAAAAACCTCTCTCCGTTTCTTCAAATTCATTATGAAGTGGGCGATACAAGCCTTTCTTTGAAGCCCTATTTTCAGAAAACAGAGTTTTCCTGTTTTACACATGTTTTTCAAAGACAGTTTGTGTACAACAGGAGAAGTATTTCAAAAAAACAAGAGAGTTTTTTATTCAAGACAAAATGGACTACAAAAACCTCCTTCAGTTTCTCAAAATACATCATGGATGAAAAGATAAAGGCTCTGTCCCAAGACCTGATTTTTAGGGAAAAAACAGGAATAACTTGCAACTGCTGAAGCAACCTTCTAGCACATTTTCACATCAAGTTTTGGGGGAAGTTTGATCAATTTTGATTTGAAATAGCTGGTAGGAGTGTACAAATGGCATGTGAAGGTTTCATTGAAGAAAACACGTCAAAATCTATTTGAAAGAAGGAGCAAAACACTGCGCTACGAAACTGAGCTGCTTTCGTAGCACAGGTTTATCCTTTGTCCTTTTACATTATTCGAATTATAATTTCTGCATAGATGGAAGATTGAAGATGTATGGTGAAGTTTTGGCAACATGACACATATACATATGATCTATTAATGATCAAAATGCTCAAAACAGATAAAAGCATCAAAGGAGCTAAAAGACAGGAAAACATGCTTCCTAATTTTTAGGACAATTTTATCATTAGCAGCACGATCACAATCAAAGTTGAAGGCAGCATCCAAATTCGACCTCATGGGATTGCAGGTGGAAAAGGATGAAATAAAGATTAGATAAGGTTGTTAGGAGTATATCTAAGAGTTTCAGTCCTACTAGAATTAGGACTTTTCATAAGCATTATAACTGTCAAATTGTAATAGGACTCTATGTTAGTTTTACAGCTGTGATTGTAATAAATACCATGTTTTGTGGTTAGAATAGGTGTCAAAGCATGGGAATTTGAATTCTCTAGTGGAGGATGAAAGAATCCTATATTGTAAATGTTCTATATAGAGCATGAGGTCGAATTCTACAAGGATTGGGCATTTTTATTAGCAAACACTGTGTTATTGTATGTCACTGCTTCTTCTTCACTTGATACAGAGATCTGTTTTGACAACTGAAGATTCATAAGGATTTTATGTTCATTATTGTTCTAATGGCCTTCTTCAATATCTCTATTTGCAGTGGTATTTGTATGTGATACTTAGAATTCGTTTAACAATGCTCTAACTTCCTTCATATGCAAATGGACTGTGTATTTCACTGTGTTATTGTTTTAATCATTGACTTAGACTCCAAATGCTTTGACTTCCATGCTTAATAGATTGTGATGTTTTGTTGAAGATTATTTTGACTCCATAGCCCAATGAATGTTTGCTAATTTGTGATACAACCAATTATATCATTTTATCTTTTTACCTTAAGAGTTAGCCATCTATCCATTAATCAAAAATCCTAAACCTTTGAGAGAGCCCTCTCAGGTTGAGGAGGCTAAGCCTCAACCAAAAGATTGGTCTGAAACAGTTACACAAAGTCCACTGATGAGTAGCCTATTAGGTCAGATTTTGTGTTAATAGTATCTACTCGACTTCTTGCTTTCACAGAATGTCCCCCCTTGGGGCCGTATGTCCCTCAACATTCTCGAGAGTGTCCCTGAGCCACGATGGTCTCTTTCCCAGTGAAGGAGGTGGATCAATCGGGTCCATCGGTCCTTCAACATCAGGCATCGTCTCATCCTTCGGTTCTTCTTGATTTCCAGGCCTTGCTTCATTATCTTCCTAGGATCTCGGAAGATTCCAGTATCGTATCTCCTCGCCAAACGCTATCCATTGTCTCTCGAGTGATACAGGAATCTGGGTACTGCCCTAGCTTGCTGGGATCTGATGCTGTTGGCTGATATATGATGTTTCTTACCAGTTTCTGCGGCCAGAGGGTCCAACAGAGACCCGGTAGGGGCTCACTATTCATATGGTGAGGGCCGCCATCATAAGCTTGTCCCACTCAGCAGAGCGGAAAAGAGACTATTAACGCTGTTCTCTCGCCATTACTTTCTTCAGGGAAGCATCTTCGTCAAAAGTGACATCGTGGCATATCTCCACTTCCCTTTGTCCAGGCACATAGACTCTATAGGCCTTCGAAGCTTCACTGTAGCCCACAAACATTCCTTTCTTCCCAGAAGCATCCAACTTGCTCCTCTTTTCTTTCGGCACATGAAAATAAACAGGACATCCAAAATGTCTAAAATGTGAGACGTCAGATTTCTTACCAGAGAAAACCTTTTCGGGAGTTTTGGAGTCTAGAGCGGAATGCGGGCTTCGGTTTTGTATGTACACAACAGTGTTTGCAGCTTCTCCCCACAGAAACTTTGGTAGACCTTGGTCACATAGCATGGCACGGGCAGCTTCCACAATGGTCCTGTTCTTTCATTCAACAACACTATTTTGCTCAGGAGTATATATATATATAGTTGTGGTCTCCCTCTTAATGCCAGCTTCTTTGCAACAGTTTTTGAACTTGTTTGTCTCATATTCAGTGCCATTATCGGTCTGTCGGATAACATCTCATCTCATTGCTCCCAGTGGACTTCCTCCAACTTGGTAGAGTGTATCAATTCTAGACCCAAACGTGATAGCTTCCTTGAAGCTCTTCTTCCACATGCGCACCTTTCCATCCATGAATGCCACATTGAAACCTTTGTCTTCCATGGCCGATAGACATAAGGTTCTTATTCAAATTTGGTACATAGAGTACATCCTGCAAGCGGAGGACTTGATCTTGAGACAAGTGGAGGGTCACAGTCCCTGTCCCTTTCACGGGATATGTGGCATTATCTCCAAGGACAATTTTCAGATTAGTGTCCTTCTCAACCATATCAGAGAGTGCTTCTTTGAACCCAGTGATATGCCTTGAGGCACCACTATCTATCAACCAGACATCCATAGTGTCGGGTGGAGATGCAACAAAGAGCACAGATACAAGAATGTATTCATTTCTTTTATCAACAACATTTGATTCCTCATACCTCTGATTGTTGTTTTTGTCATCACCATCGGGAGAATCCTTCTTGAAAGGACATTCTCTAGCATAGTGACCAGGCCTATGACAAGTGAAACACTTGCCCTTCTTTCCTTGGGCCCCTGGTTTTCCTTTGTTCTTTGGACCACCAAAGTTCTTCTTTCTAGAATGAGCAGCGTAGGCAACATTTCCTTCATTCTTGATTCTTCTTGAACGCATCTCGATAGTACTTCATCAAAGTCAGGTATCACATTATTATTTAGAATGGTAGTGTTGAACACATGCCATTCTGATGGGAGCCCTCCAAGTGTGGTGAGTACCATCTCTCGATCAGCTATTGTCTCCCCAATAGCCAGTAGATTGTTCCTGATCTCGGTCAACTTCAGAAAATATGATTGAACAGACTCATCCTTGCCTTTCTTTATATTCTTTAATTGATTCTTGTAGAATAGGACTTGATTTGCATTGTTGGCCTTGAACATGTTGACCAACTTATCATACATCTCTTTGGATGAGCCCAGCTTAGAGATGTAGGCAACCAGACTCTTGTGAATTGAGTCCATGATCATTAGCTTTGCTTTGATCTCCCCCTTCTTGTACAATTTTGGCAGCAACAGTTGCAGTGGATGGAGGCTCTTGGATTTTACCCTACACATAGTCCATGACATCTTGGTCTTAAAACATAAGATCTAATGTGATCTTCCAAGCATGGAAGTCATCCTTCCCAGTCAATTTGTCATCAGCCTTGAAGCCATTGTAGTTTGAGGAACCCATCCTCTTCTTCGGTGATTGCTACAAATTAGGACTTTGTCTTCACCTCAGCTCTGATACCATGTAAATTTATGTAGATGTTCTATGCTTGACGCAACTTTACTTTCACTACAACAATCACATAAACAATCAAGTAAAGTGCTGATAGAACATACTAGTAGATCAACATAAGACAAACAAGAAACAGATAAATGTGATGGTGTGTTATGGTGGTCAATAGGATGCTTCAACCAGCAAAATCTCCTTGGTCAGCCAACCCAACATGTGTCACAACAACCCTCAAAACAGCCACATGGTCAACTCAAAGTCAACCCCAGAAAAGTCAATGCTGCCCAGAAAAGTCAACGCAAAACAACAGCAAGCAGCAACACAAGCAGCAACAATAGCAACAACAGCAACAACAGCAACAACAACAACACCAATAGCAACAACAGCAACAACAACAACAACAGCAGCAACAATAGCAACAACAACAACACCCGCAGCAACAATAGCAACAACAACAACAGTCTCTTCGTCCTTCTTTCCCATGCGTGAACCAAAAACTGCCTCCAAGGAGCTCGAACCAATCAGAAGAGGAGATATGATGTGTGAGGATGAGATGAAATGTCCTCCAACGTTGAATCTATTTATATCAATCACTGAGGGTGTGAGACACATTTGCTGGGGGTGTAAAACCTTAAGGCCGACTTGCACATATTTTGAAAGTATTAAAAATAAATTCAAAATAAATGTTTTGTTCATCGGATCAAGATGATGTTTATATCAACCTTGCACCTCTCCGAAAGAGGAACCCAATAAAAATATTGGTGTCTTCATCTGAGCATCACAACATGGAGTTTGGACCTAGTTGTTCAATTTTACCATCTTTCCTGCGCTATATTTTGTTTATGCAACATTTTTATATTGGTGTAGGTTGCAGTGTGATGTATTCAATGTTTGCCGTAGATAACTGCAAATAAATTGTGAAGTTAAAATTAACAATTAGGTGAATATTTTTCAGTTGCTCCAATAGGATTCCAGTTTTAGAAATTTTCACAGATGCAACAACTGTTGCAATAAATCTTTGAGGACTTCGATCTCCCAAACTATAGCACAAAAGACAGAGAGAGTAGCACCAAAATTTCTATTTTCTTCATCTCCTTAAATGTGCCCAAAATCGAATCCAGAAACTCCTCCTTCACTTCGCAAATTTCTCTTGTTGCAGCTTCCAGATCGAATTTCTGTGTTGCAGTGAGATGGTTCCTACTGAGTTCGATTCCACTGTATATATAGGCTTGAGATGAGCTCGAATTCTTGGGTTTTAGGCTGACTTGATCACCTTAAGGCCGACTTGATGTGGAGGCTTCATAAATTATATTTGACCTAATACTTGACCTATTTGCATGATTCAAAAGCACAATATGGATCAATTTAAATATGCAATAATCCTATAGACTCAGAGTAAAACGTAGAAGTCCACAATAAGGACTTTGACCTAAAATAAATATGACCCAAGAATGAAACCCATGCTTTAATAAGTCATTTAATAATAATATAAAATTCTTTTCTTTATTATTTTGACAAGTACAATAAATATTGACTCAAGTACAATTTATGAAGACCGAAACTAGTTACATTCTTCAACACTCCCTCTTAACTAGGGAGGTATTCATAATTCAATAGTACAAGGTAGATCTTAACTATATGAACTATGAAGATTCTTCTTCCTACTTTACATGTGGCAAGATATCTTTTCATAATATATTCTCCAACCATAGACTTTTGTTATGCCCTCCCTCGTAACTAGGGTGAGTCCTTTGATCCAGGCTCCCTCTTAATGTAGGGAGATTAACTTTTTCTTTAGGTGTTGGAGAATCTTTCATGGCTTCCATCCTCCTCATCATATTGATCAACTTCTCATCTTTATGATGTACCTGCACAACTTTAGATAACAAGTACACACAAAACTATAGAAGCATAAAGTTAGCCATATTAGAATCACAGAAGCATTTTCAACTTTATACATATTAGATACCCAGACAAGAGACATGTACTATTCAACATTTTGCTAGGGACTTTTATCATAAACCCTAGACTACTTCACAATGTCTTTTATTCTATATAGGGCTTCAATGTTTCCTTCAAATGTATAATATACCTCAATGTTGCACGACTCGTACTTGTATAAGACTCATCTGACCATTGACTCATCGACTTGTATAAGACTTAGGAACGACCCATATAAAACTCGTCAACATGCAAAAAAAACTTAAAATATGGAAAATTGTAAGCAGAAAAAAGAAACTAATGATAATTCCTGTCCTCATAAGTTATAAAAACCACAATATATGAAATAATTCATAACATCATCTCATATCTATAAAAGTACACCATAACATTCGATTTTTGTAAGAAAAACATTTAGATACTGAATAAGAAAAGGAGTCATGATTCCATAATTAAAATAAAAAATGTTAGCAAGTTCAAAATTCAAATACATGTCATAAATGATAAATGATTGTCTCATAACAATCTTGAGTCTCAACACTCATGGACGACCACACCTATAATATGCCTTCGTGGAGCTCATGGTAGCATCGAAAGGCTGAAGCAAATGTGAGGCAGGTGTATTGGGAGTCTCCATTTGAGATGAAAAACTAGAGAGATCCTCAGTCTCTTCATCAAGCCAACTCAAATCAGGGGTCTCCTCCTCCACAACCCAATCTGACTCTAAATCAATAGTATCCAATAAAATTGGATCTGCATCCTTTAGTTGCACTTGTTTTGTGAGCATTCGAAGGTTGTAGTAGATGAAAACCAACTTCTCCAACCTCTCATGCAGCAACCTGTTTCTCTTTTTGCTGTGGATGTGCTCAAACACTGACCAATTGTGCTTACAAGAAGAAGCACTGCAGGGTTGATTCAGAACTTCGATGGCGAATTCTTGTAATTGCGATGCCTCAAAGCCACAATATATCCACCAATGAGCTGTAAAAAAATAACAACAAAGATTATCAATTTGCAATGCCAAACATATAAAAGAGAACTAGCAAAATTACAAGCTGAGTTCTAACAATTTGCACTTACAAGGAATTTTCTTGTCCTTGAGATGTTGGGTTGAGCTGAATCCAAACATGCCAGATGCTTCCTTGTACATATCTCATTGTAGGTTGATGTTGTCTTGAATATCTACATCCAGGAACATCTTCTCAGTGCATATCATGACACATCTCATCAACTCGGTATCTCTTTGAATGTTAGACCCCTCATTATAGAATAAGCTCGGATTGAGATATGCTCCTGCTGCATGCAATGGTGACTGTAATTGTCTGTCCCACCTGGAATCAATAATTTGCCATATAGGGAGATATTTAGATTAATCTCCCTTATAGAAAGTCTTGATGGCCTCTTTGGCCCTATCCATGCCCTCATAAATATATCCTATTGGAGGTTTCTCTCCATCCATGAATCTCAAGACTTTCACAAGGGGCTCAGTGAAGCTGACAATATCAATGACTTTGCCCCACTAACTATCACCAAAGACAGATGCTTTCATAGACAATGCTTCTGGTTTTGTGCTATCTTTCCAAAAGACCCATTGCTAGCCACAAAACATTCTTCTCAAAGTTTGGTACGCATACAAAAGTCTTTGGAGGGAAAGAAAGTTTGTAGCAAACCATGTGACAACTGGGCGACTAAGCTCACCCTATGTGAATTCCCTCATAAGTTTCAACACCCAAGCATGATTATAAATATACTTGGTAATTTTCTTTCATTCTTGCACAACATCTTGCACCTACTCCAACTTCCCAATGTCTTCTAGTATTAAGTCTATGCAATGGGCAGCGCATGGAGTCTGAAAAATGGTGGGATATTTGGCACAAAGCAACCTTCCAGCTGCTACATAATTTGCTGCATTGTCCGTGATTACTTGGACAACATTTGCAACCCCAACTTCCTCCACCACATCAGCCAACAATGTAAAAATCAAATGTGCATATTTTACATTTGTAGATGCATCAATGGATTTTAGGAACATGGTTCCTTTAGGTCAAGCTACAACAAAATTTATTATTGTTCTACCCCTCTAATCTGTTCACCCATCAGACATAATTGTACAACCTGTAATTTTCCATGAGTTTTTAATGCTCTCCAATTGTTCCTTGACACACTCAAGCTCCTCATTTATCTCTTTCCCCCGAAGTGCATTATAAGATGGGGCTTTGCATCCAGGGCCAGCACTTGCAATGGCATTTACCATGGGCTGATAAAAATATGACTTTGCATAGTTGAATGAAAGACTCTTATGGTACCAAATCCTCCTCACTACCATATCTGCCTCCTTCCTCTTCTTTTCATTAAAACTATCCAAGGTTGGTTGAGATCCTGGAGTTGTACGAGGAGTGAAGAAAGAAGAGGTTATACTCCTGTTTGCCACAACACTTGAAGAGGAGTTACCAATACCTGGACTTTGAATCTGTATTTCACTCTAAGATGAAGATCTACCTATCCCAACAATCTCATCCTTCCTTCTTTCCCTCTTAGAAGTTTCTTCTTTAATGGTTTCCAAAGCAGCTATCGTTTCAGTAGTGACTTCATCAGGGCAATTTTGACAACATCCCATTCTATTCCCAGGAATTCTAGCTAGGTGGTATTTTAGCCTGTTTATGTCTACATGCATTGTAGCATATCAATAATTGCACTTGACATGGTGGTCATTACCGACAATAATTCATTGACCATGTGCCCATGCCAGATCACGAGACTCTCTAGAACCCTTTGGTGGCATGGTGATGAAATCTGGAAGAAAAAAATTAAATTTTAAAAATCTAATTGATATTTTAATTTTTTTTTTTTTAATTTACAATTTTTTTTGGCGCTGTGGTTGAGTTTCTTAGCCACACAGAGCCGCTGTGTGGTTGAGAAACTCAACCATAGGGTTTGCAGGCTGAGGAGGCAGCCCGCAAGCCTTGTGGTTGAGTTTCTCAGCTACATAGGGCTGCTGAGAAAAATAAAAATAAAATTGAATTGATTACATAAAATAAAATAAAAATACATGCAAGCAACAAAACAATGAAACAAGGATCATGAAGCCTACTTGAAGCTCGGTGTGATCTGATGAAACCTCCTTCAGCCTCCTATAGCCTCCTCCAAGCCTCCTTTAGCCTCGTCCAAGAGCTCCTTCACTATGCAAGGGAGTCACTCACACACTCAAATGACAAGTGAATGACAAATGGAAGGGAGAGAGGTGCTTATAAAGCATTTTGTTCCCTCCAAATTCCCTTTTCCTCCACCTCATTTTCAAAAAAAATTTAGAAAAATAAAAAAATTGAGAAAAATCCAAAACATTTTGCCTTTTGTGGTGCGATGGGTCTTATAGGGGTCCAATAGGGTTCCTATGAGAAACCCGTGGGTCTTATGCAGGTAGGCAGGTTTAATGCGAGTTTGAGAGGGTAAGGGTAAAGAGCACGTGTTTTATGCGAGTGACCCGACTCGCTATAGAACTCGAGAAGACTCGTGGGTTTTATACGAGTGGTGCTTCACTGATATACCTTGCTACAACATTTAGTAAACCCTAGAATCAACATAGATCCACAAGATATCTATCAACCATTAGAATTCACATGTTAGACTTTTCACTAGGGATTCATACAAATCCTAGATCTCAAAATTAATTACAGCTCATACATGATCAAATTTCACTAGGTTTAGTTACAGACCCTAGATTTTCAATCAATTATCAAAAAATTTCATGAAGAGCTTCTAGAATTCAATACAGACACCACCAGTAACTTCCACTAGGGTTCAATGTAAATCCTAGATTCTTCCATATATAAATTCTCAACACACATTATATAGATTCAGATGAATATACATACTAGAGAATTTAACTATTACTAGGATCTAGTTATAAACCCTAGAC
This sequence comes from Pinus albicaulis, assembly GCA_034641835.2. Lineage (NCBI taxonomy): Eukaryota > Viridiplantae > Streptophyta > Pinopsida > Pinales > Pinaceae > Pinus > Pinus albicaulis. Next base: position 404,710,280 of record CM076576.1, read on the forward strand.
TTTCCAATCATCATCCTAGAACTTTCAGACTTTGACTAAGGCTTGATTCCAAACCCTAGAACTTAGGACCATTATAAATTAGGTCAACACACATATCTAGGAGATTATCCTGATAAGCATATCATATGTTTGACAATATTAACACATTTAGGAATATATTGACCTAGACTAGGCTAGGGATTCAATCTAAAGAACATATGCCTAGGGTTTCACTCCTAGGACTTTCCATAATGAGGATTTTGGTTGTAGACCTAACCAAAACCTAGGGTTTCGGTTCATTATCAAAGCAAACCTTTATGATATCAAGCTTCAAAGGTTCGAGATTTCAAACAATATCATTTCAGCTTCAGCAAGTATAGAGCTTCCATGATCATATCAAAATACCAAACTCGACATCAACAATATATCAATCAAAATAGCAATTTCTTCATAAATAGCCCTAAATAGGTTTAGGGTTTCACACATTATCAACATACCCTTAGGTTAGCGTTTTCTAGAGAACCTCCTTAAGGTTCTATTTATATAAGTAATTAGAGGTGTATAAGGTGGATAGATTCATCAAGTGATGAATTATCCGAAACAAGAGTCCTTTTAGGATTCAATAATGCTAGACATAACAACAATTAGTAACATAGAAATGGATATTTCAAAGAAAGTAACAAGACTTTATATTTCAATGCATACCTTAGATTCTTTGACAAACCTTTTGTCTTTTGTGGCCTTCTTATTTGATCCTTGAAGCCCTCTCCATGATTCTTTCAACATCCAACAGATTGATTCCTAGACAAGGAATAGAGGTAGACAATTGATTAGTATTTAATATAATCAAAATATTAAATAAGTACATGAAGACAAATAGAGGGAATGAGATACTTATCTTGAGGAGTAGTTGTGGGCTCCCCCCCAAACTTGAGGGAAAACCTAAAACTTATAAAACAAAGAAATATATTTCGAAGAAGACGTTAAACCTATACTACAAAAAATATACAAATAAATTATAGGAGAGAAAGGGGCTTAGTAGTGCAAGTCCCTTAATTCATCTTTAGGCTTTGCTTTCTTGGGGAATGATGTTTCTTCAACTATGTTTGCATGGTCTCTGTCTCTTTTCTTGCTCCTAGGGTTGTCAGGGCAATCACTCCTATAGTGTCCCATCTTGTGACAATGATAACACTCAATTTTGGACATATCAACCTTCTTCTTTGGCCCTTTATTCTTGAATCTTCCTTTATGATGAACAACATAAGTATTTGAGACTTCTTCATTGTTGGTTACCATGGATACTCTTAATTATTCTTGACTGCATGCTGTCCATAGCTCTTCAAAGGTGGGTGTTTCTTTCGAGCTGTTGAGACTTGAAGCAAAAGAACCTCAAGAAGGTGGTACTCCCAGAATGGTTGTAATCACTAGTTCTTTATTTGGCACTATTTCATCAATAGAAAGAAGCTCATCCCTTATTCTTGCTATCCTTACAAAGAAAGACGAAACAATATCCTCCTTAGTCATCTTATTAGTTCTTAGCTCATTTTTCAAACTTGCCACTTTTCCAATATTCTTGATGGTGAATAGTTTTGACAATGCTTCACACATTTCTTGAGTATGATCAGTTTTTGCTATGAAGGGGACAAGGTTTTCCTTTATGCCTTAAACCATCAAAGTCGATGCTACCAGTTCCAATTCTCCGTATTTTACCTTATCAACATCACTTGATTCTTTTGTAGGCCTTTTCATTTTTCCTTTGACCAAATCTAAGACCTTGTTCTTTTCAAGGATGATGTCAATCCTTTTCTTCCAAGACCTATAATTTGAGGCTCCTTCAAGCTTGTTCTCTCCCTTGCTAGTGTTAGAGATCTTTCTTGAAGGTACTGAAGACTTTTTCCTCTGGTGAACTTCTTTTGACTTCCTTGATCAAGTCCTTGAGACTGCCTTTTTCCTTCTTCTTTCACCAAAGCTCTGATACCATGTTAGAGAATCAGAAAGGCAGAAAGCTCCTCTTGTTCTTGATTATTTACTTGTGATCTTCTTTAGTTCTTATTATGTTCTTCTTATCTTTATTCTTATTAGTTCATCAAGCAAATATCAAAGCAAATACACATAGATCAAGGACACCAGATGTAGGCCAGCAACCAGGTAAAAATTCCACTCTTGGGGAAAACCTAGTCAGTAATTCTTCCTTCAATAGTGACTCTTGAGGCTCTAGACCTTGACCCGGACTTCCTCCACACCAAGTCAACCTTCCTTGTGATCCTTCCTGAATCTCGCAGCATCCGCAACAATAGCAACACTATGATGCAGTTTCTTTGACCTGGAAGTTTGACTTTGCTTCTTAAGACTTTGATTTGAGCTATAGACTTCGATTTAGGCCCAATACAACTTCTCAAAGCAACAACACTCAGCAAAACCAACTTCGACATTCTCTTCACTTGGCAGCAACACCTTTGCAGCACCTGTTGCAACAATTGTTGCAGTAAATCTTTGAGGACTTCCATCTACCAAACTATGGCACGAAAGACAGAGAGAGTAGCACCAAAATTTTGACTTTCTTCAACTCCGTAAGTGTGCCCAAAACCGAATCTAGAAAATCCTTCTCGTTCACTTCGCAAATTTCTCTTTTTACAACTTCCAAATCGAATTTTTGTGTTGCAGTGAGATGGTTCCAAGTGAGTTCGATTCCTCTATATATATATAGGCTTGAGATGAGCTCGAATTCCTGGGCTTAAGGCCAACTTGATGTGGAGGCTTCATAAATTATATTTGACCCAATACTTGATCTATTTGCATGATTCAAAAGCCCAATATGGATCCATTTAAATCTGCAATAATCCTATAAACTTAGAATAAAACCTTGAAGTCCACAATAGGGACTTTGGATTAAAATAAATATGACCCAAGAATGAAACCCATGCTTTAATAAGATTAAAATTATTTTCTTTATTCTTTTGACAAATACAATAAATATTGACTCGAGTACAATTTATGAATACTGAACCTAGTTACATTCTTCAACAATACTTAAGTGTTAAGGGCATATCAATACTTCAAACGAGGATCACCTTCAAATATCTAAAAAGACGAAGTCTCGTAAATATGTTCCCTACCTTTGTAGGGGTGGCCAAGTAGTTGACCCTATTAGGTGCTTCCAACCCCCAAGAGGAGGTGGAATTTCCAAGGTTAACCCTTCAATTAATAGGAGTTAGTGTATGTAAGTGGCAATGGAGGGGAAAGACTTCATGGCCAAGTGCCATGGTCAGGGGACCAACTAGTGGGAGTTCATGTCTTGAATGTATAGATGTAATGGAGGGAGCAATCGTGGATGCATGAGCTACCTTGCTCGGTCTACTTTTCCACCCCTCTAGCGCGCCTTTTACTTCTTTTTGATAATGCTTTGTATTTTGGTGCATAGCAAGGGTTAGGACATGCAAGGGTTCCTTTTGATGAGATGGAGCATCAAATGCTCATGAACTGGGTGATGGATAACGAGGAGGGTAGAGCTCATGATAGGTTATTGCCCACGTGCTATCTTATGTCCCGACCAATTTTTGAATTTTGACTTTTCTTTTTCTTTATTGCGGCCATCTTATGCTTCTCCATTCTTTTAGTTGCATCAAACTTCATAACTAAATAAGCATTAATAAACACTTATTAGTTATGAAGGGAAAAAAGTCGAATGACATGACTATTCACCTTTGTGACCAATCAATATGCCTATTTAGGCAACTGTCACGGAATCATGTAATCACCAATTATTTTTTCATTCAATAATAAATAAAATTTATATATTCATATCTGTTCAACATAGTTGCATATTGTCTTCTACTATAGTGGTATCAGAGTGGTTTAGTCCTCTTGCCAGATCGCTGCATCATCCCAATGACTCATTTCCCACTGGATGCTCTTTGTTTGCTGTACTTCGCCTTTCTATTCTTAACGTCAGTAAGTCTGCATTTCTCTACGAGCCATGCTGCTAATTCCACCTCTTTCTCGTGTCTTCGACAACCCTGTTCTCACGTCTGCCCCTTGCATTCCAATGTTCCCTTGTTCTTTTTGCCGCCCTGCTTCTGGTCCACCATCCGTTCCGTCCGACCACACTCGTCTACTGTGCGTTGTGCTGTTCTATTCCTTGTTTTGTATCTACCCCTGACACCATATATTCTTTGACAATGCCGACATTCCTACTGCCATCATTCCTTCCACGAATTGTTTTCTCCTTATACCGACCATCACATTTCATCAAGTCAATCGTCACGTTCCACCAAATTTTGTCCTCCTCGATTCATAATATAATTACACTAAGTGATTGAATTTATAATTATCCAATTTAATTTTGTAATTTAATTATATATAGTTATTAATACAATAATTAATAATTCTATTATTACTTGATATATATATATAAGTGGGTTTTTCCAAGAAAAAAACCAGCCTAGAATGGGGAATAACGATGAAGCTGACATAAATAAATGCCGAGTGGAGCTTGATAGAGTACGCCATCATCTCAACAATGTTGAAAAACGACAAACATTGTTGGGAGGAGGACAAAAGGATATAATTGAAACTTAGAAGCAATTCGTGGCAGATATAAGATAAACAATATAGAAAAAATGTTGCAAGGAATTCAGAGCCAAGAAAGCAGAGATTTTGATTATCGTTGGTGGGCCTTCTTAAAATTGAGAGAGAGACAAACATGAAGCAACTCTTAGGCTTAAGGAACAATAAAAAATGGACTAGCTAATACGAAGGATGAATTCTTTTTTTGTAAATACCTTAAACACTTAAGAGCTAATACAAAGTCCCAAATCTCAAATTAGTGAACAACCCCCAAATCATGATAGACAATTCGAAGAAGGCGATTGTGTCTTTGTAAGACTTCAACCCTACAAGCAATTATCTTTGAAGTAATAAGGAAGGAACAAGTTGGCTTCAAAATTTAATGGACCTTTTCAAACGATCAAAAAAATCAGTGAAGTGATTTATGGATTGAAATTACTAGATAACTATCATATCCATAATGTTTTCCATGTATCGTGTGTTAAGAAATTTCTAGGACGAAATCAATCAACTCAAACATAAATACTCGAAATTGATGACGAAGGAAGAATTGTTTTAGAACATGAAGGTATTCTTACTACTAGAGAGAAGGTATTACGTTCCAAAACTATTAAGGAATACCTCATTAGATGGGAAAAACTTCCAGAAGAAGATTCTTCATGGGAAACAAAAAGATTTCGACAACAATACCCATCGTTGCCCTTGCTTTGAGGACAAAACATATTTAAAGGAGGGGCAATGTTACGAATAAATAAATGAATAAAATAATAATTAAATCAATAATAAAAAAATAATAAACAATAATAAATAAATAATTGTTTAATAAATAACCATTAATAAACACTTATTAGTTATGAAGGGAAAAAAAGTCAAATGACATGACCATTCACCTTTGTGACCAGTCAATGCCTATTTAGGCAATTGTCACGAAGGCATGTAATCACCAATTCATTTTTCATTCAATAATAAATAAAATTGATATATTCATATATGTTCAACACAGTTGCATCTTGTCTTCTACTACAAAAAGGGTGCCAAATCCCAATGAACCAATGACAGTTAAACCTGAAGAATGGAGATGGTAACACAGGCTAATATGTGATATGGAAAATGTGAAGTATGGCAAAGGGAGAATGAACTCGCTATTTCAATCTAGGTCTTCCAAATAGTGCCCCTCTTATAACGCTAAGGCCTTAGGGGAGGTCCCACTAGACCAGGGCTAAATATTAACCCCCTTGGTAAGGTGAGAGAACAAGTTTATAGTCAAGATTGGTCAGTTATCCAGATCACCCCTTTATGCATACTAAATGCCCAAAACATTAAGTAAAAGCACTCGATTGCAAAATGATCAAAGTACCTGTTGAGTGGTAGCTCATGTTCATTCAAGAGGAATGCCAGATAGTGAGAGGTGTAATGATTTGTGCAAATGGTGGAGGAATTGGCATATCATCATTATCAAACAAATGTATAGGGTTGTTGGTTGGCCAAAATAGGAGAAAAGTTTTTCTCCTAGGGGGTTATCTACTTTAGTGGGAAACAATGACGTCATGTTCTAGCCTTTTGACATCCCCTTCATATGGTTTGAAGTGATGACATGGGCTTGGATGATGATGACGTATTGATGAGGGTTTTGCTTGACGATTGGACACCTTGTTGATGAGGAGATGGTCTTTTTGAGTGAGGACACTTTTGACCCATCGATGACACATTTTGATGGAGATATTCACTTTTTGAGGATGACATCACCCTTGGAGGCCCTTTTACTCACATGTATGGGTTAAAGAGAGACTTATTATTACGTTTTATCATTGATATTGCTATCTTTTAGGCCGACTTGTGACTTAATTAACTTGTAATCACATAATTTATTATTTTTAGGGCTTTTAGTCAATTTTACTCTAAATTAGACTTGGTTGCTCTCTTATAAATAGAGGGAAGTTGATTTGTAGAGAATCATTGTAACACACTCACTCATTGATTTAGAGAGTGTGCACTAGCATTTTCTTTTCTCTTGGACGCTATGGAGCATTGATTATTGTTTTGGTGAGGATATTATGATTCGAAGAATTTATCTCTTGGATGTTGAAGTGATTCTATGGTGATTTTGTGCAATTTTATTATATCTTCTTCCATTTTGCAATTGTTGTGGACTTAGGGTTTCAATGATTTTTTCATCTTATGTATTGAATCTTTTATGGCCTTAACATCTTTTGCAAAATTATCACCAAGTTTCCATCAAGAAACCTTAGTATAACATCCTTTCCTTTTATCTCCAATTGATTGAAAGTTGCTAGGGTTTTGATGGAGAGAAACTCTCTCTTGACTCTTGTTCCATTGGTCCTTTGCCATAGACCTCAACTTTGACTCCATATGCCTAGGATTGAGAAAGGAACTAGTCCATTTAGTGTCTCAATACTCGTTAAGAAAATTGAAAACCCTAATTTTTATATGTTTTCTAGGGTAAATTCGGGTTAGGCTATGGAAAAATCTGCATTTAATAGCATAGATTACCTTGGACCTCATATTCCTATGGCTAGGCTCTGTATGCATTAATTTGGAAATGCATTTTCAGCCATTGAGAAATTGCTGCAACCCATTTCCTAGTTTGCTCGTGTAATAACCTTTTTTTATTTATTGCTTATCATCATTTATAGGCTATTTTGTTTTTGCTGTCATAATTTGCATGTTGTAAATAGTGTCATTTAAAACCCTAATTTCTAACAGCAATTTGTAATTTAAAGGTAGCATGTGTTTGGGATCTATTTGAGCATTTCAAGGAATACTCAAGCCCTCTAGATTTATTCTTATATATTTTGAAATCGTTACCTTGAATTGTCTTTCATCTTACCAGAAACCCTACTTTATTGAACAATAGCCTTGGTTGTTTGATTCAGCAGAACACTGGGAGAATATTTAGCCTAGGAGTGCTTGGGTTATCTAATCCATGTGATCTGCTAGGGAAGCTTTCCTTGCAGGGATAATATCCATCCATAGAACAGGGGAATAGTTATTAAGATGGCAGTGGTGATTGATCCCATTGATGCCCTTGATATATAGTGCTCAGAGAGGCTTTGCACTAATGTGCTAGATTTTGCGGTAACAGAACTCATAGCCCCAACTCAGGGGTGACCTGCTTCTAAGAGAATTGGAGCACTAGAGTCTATGGTTGCATGGAATGTCATTCATTTGCAGCCAATTGTGTGAATATTACAAGATAAGTGTTTTTATTCACTCTGTTTATCTACTATTAAATGCTGTGCTTTACTGATGCATTTAACTGTGTTCTGAGTGTTTAGATGCTCCTATGTATGCTTAAATAGCTTGCATTCACATAAAAAAGAATTGCTGGTAGTTGCATGAGCATTTTTGTCATGTTGCACACATGGATTTTTAAATGGTGTCAGAGTGTTTAGCTGGGTTTAGTAATGGGGGTGTTACAGCCTCTGCATACCTGAGTTCAGTATGCAATCTCATTGAGCTCTTTAATGATTCATTCACTCTGAGGAATTGAGAGACGCATTTCTGCTTTAAAATTCCCTGGCATTAACCATCATACCTGATTTCACCATGCAATTACCCTTGCTCATCCTTTTTACCTTTGCTTTCTATTAGAAGGAAATTTATTTTAAATAGTCTAATTCTGATTTTATAGTTGTTTACTTATTTATTTTTTATGGAAGATTGCAAATGAAAAGGTTTCTTGTTGATAAGAAAATTTCCATCAAAGTACTTATTATACTGTCCACATAAGTTTTAATAATAATAGCTTTATTTAATTGTGCATTTGAAGCCTGTTGACTGTACAAATCTGTTTTGTTTAAACAGGAGGAGTTAAGATCACTTGATGGTCTTCCACCAGCTTCCATATGCTGCAAAGAGTAAGCTTGATAGATCTGTTTGTAATTCTGGATTTTTTGTTTCGAATATTTATATGTTATGAGATAAATGTAGCTAAAACTGCTCATCAAAATTCTAATCTATGGCTAATAGCACTCCTAAGTTTCTTAATTTATGATTTGAGAAAAGAGTGCCAATGAATCTGTATTATCTATGAACATCGTTGGAACCATGTATAAGAAGTATTATTATCTGTTGTACGCAGGGTTGAAGAATCTGTAAATGCACGTTCAGATCCTTTGCTTCCACGGTACAACCATTCAATTTGGCAACATATTTCCTAATATACTGTGCTTAACATAAAAATGTACATTGAGTAATTTATAATTTTTCATATTTTATTTTTCCTATTAAATATTGATTCTGATCGTTCTCTGTTATAGGAATAGGGATGCAGAAACTGGAAGGCCCTTTCAGCTCAAACAGATCTTGGAGTAATTCTTTTGGTCCTATCTTCTGAATATATTACCTTTTATGTTATTCATTCACATCTTCCTATCTACAAGGCTGTCATAATCTATTTTTCAATGTTTGATTTTTTGAGTTTGGCAATGTACATTTACTTCCAATGATCATATTCCCTATAGGTGATATTAACATTAAACATTTGCAACCGTATAGCCATGATGGTCAACAGTGGTATGTATAAACATTTTTAGATTGGACCTTGGGTATTTTGCAACAATCATGTAGTTCTTATTATGAATTTGTCTTGATAAGAATAAATCTACTGGCAACATAATGGAAGGTCAGAAACACTGGATAGTAACCTTGAAATGTAAATACAATAGACTAGAATTCAAAGTAGGTATCACACTAAGCTAGCAAATTTTCAGTGATATTCAATGTTTTCAGTTATTTTCTAAAATCATGAATGGAATTTTATACATTGCTTTGTTTTTTAAATATCTGACAATGCTGCATAGATTAGTTCAGAGAACAAAAAATATGTCAATAGTCAAGGTGGTTACATCATACATACAATAGGGGTGCCAAAAAAGTCCGGTCTACATGCTAAAAATGCTAGCAGATGATCCCAGTCTCCATATGGATGGACTCACATAGCTAAGTTACCGGAAACGCTGCCCCCAACTCTCGGAAACGCCGTTCGGCGTTTCAGATACAGAAACGCATACAAAACGGCATGGAAACGTTTCCGCCACGTTTCACCTTTTTGGAAACGACCAACTTGAGATCGGAAACGTTTCAAAGGGGTTTCAAGAAAATTTGATATGTTTCCAGAAAATTTGGACACGTTTCCAGAAAATATGGATACGTTTCCAAGTTTCCAGGTTTCCTTTGTTCCAAGTTTCCAATGTTCTAGGCACTTTATTGCAAGAATATATTCTAGGTTTGTCTGTCCAGAGCTTGTAAATGCAGCTGAATTCTTTTCAGACCTTATATCCACTAGTTACAGCTCATCTGAAATTGAACATTTATCTTGAAAAAGGATTCATAACATGATAGAGGTATTTGCCAACAATGTCAGATCTAAAGGATGGAAACCTGGAATTTGGAATGGAAACTCATAAGGTATCTATGAAATCAAGAAGGAAAGTTGTTACCCACAAAGTTGGCTGGTGGAAGTAGTTTCTTTGCATTAGGAAAAAATTTCAGCATTTCTTTACTAGTATCATACTTCACAATACTTAATTGTTTAAATTGTGGCATCTTGATTCTTGGTCAATGGTCATATTATCTTAGGTTGTGAATAAATGAATACAGCTAACTTCTTTCTATGAATTTCAGAGCATCTCTTGTTGTAGCTACTAGAATACAGTCCAATTTATAATGTGTAGACGTTGTTATTTACAATGATAAAATTTACATTATAGTCGGTGATACTAAATAATATTTCTATGAATTGATGATTGATGATTTGTTTATGTTGAATTCATGATGATGATTATGTATTTTTAAATATAGAATCTATATTCTAAAGACTAAAAGATGAATGATATTATGAAAATTTTATTTTATCATATATATGTATATGTGTGTGTGTGTGTGTTGTTTCCTTGTCGTATTGTATCCAGATTTTTTGAAAATTTTCCATATCCATTTCAAACCCCAAATTCGTATCCTTCCCGTATCTGTTTCAGTGCAACTTAGTTCTGCACAGGTTTAGTGTGAACAACATGCTATCAAACAATCTTTCATGTTGTAGCATTCCATCCTACAAGGGTGTCTGTCGGTGCCATATCTATGTGATTGCAGTTGATGCTCTTAGTTACCTGTTGGAAGAAGCAAGAACGCAAGGAAAAATCAAAGCTATCTACTTATCAGGTAGCAACCAACTCTTTAATGTCCACTTTGAATGACTTGGATCTAAAACCTGAATTGAACCAATAGTTTGTGGAAGGCACAATATTATGTTTGGCTATCTTTGCAGAAGCTGATGAGGCCGTTGTTAGTAAGGAGAAAACAAAGGTTTTTCTTATTGGGAAATAGGGAACTCCCCACTAGTTGAATTGAAAGTGGATATACATAAAACCTGGGGTGATCATTTTTGTTTTGGGCATCCCATTCAGCATGCAGTTTTCTCTTGCAAATTAATGGAGGTGGACAATGGGCAAATTTGAAAAGAAGCTTCTAACCCGGTTCATGCTCGTCTGACAACTAACTGGGAAAATTACATGGGTAGACAGAATATCAACATCAAAACATTTGTATTACACCTTCTGTCTATTCCCTTTCCAATCAGCTTATAAATCCCTGGAACACGTTCTCTGAAGTTTTCTCTAGGGCAAACAAGGGATGCTTTCATTGGTGGCTTGGGACATATGTACCATACACCAAGTTCGAAGGGGTTTTGGGTTCCATGATGTGAGAGCTTAAGGGTTGGCCCTTATCGACAAAAAAGGTGTTTCATTTGGTATAAAGGTATGACCCTTGGCAGATATTCCTGCGTCACTGAATTCAACAAACTTAACATTCGAGAGGGATTTAAGGTCCTTTCAAAAGATGTGATATGGTAGGTAATGTGAAGGCATTGTGATGGCAAGTTCAGTTCCACTCATGAGGGTGTGGCTTGCTTGACAGAGAGTCTCTGAATTTCCCTCTTGGCAGCTGGAGGGTCCCCTTGAAGCCTGGGATCTAGCTTCCCAACGAAACTGTACAATCCAATGTTCAGGGGATCTTATTGGTCTCTTGTCAAATTATGTAGGTAAAAGGTTGCCTAGTGTTGGAGAATGTAACTAGTTTCAGTCTTCATTATTTGTAGTATGTACCATTATGTATTTTTATGTAAAAAACAAAATGAAAGAAAAATTATTATTATTTTTCTAGATAAGCATGTTCTTCATGCTTCTAGGTTTTTGAGTCAAATAGTCAAAGTCCTACTTTGGACCTATTGTAAAGAAAAAGAAAAAGAAATTTTTAAATGTAAATTTTGGGATAGAAACCCCTATGGCTGCCAAGTCGGCCTTGCCCCAATGGACTTGTCTATTCGCACCCCTTTGAACTGTATAAACAGAGGATAGATGGATCTCATTTGGACACACACACATGGATGGTTTTGGTTTGAAATATTGCAGAAAAGATGGAGAAGATGAAGAAGGCCGAAGTCTGGAGAAGATCTGCCTTGATACATCTCTTATTGTTGGTTTCTTGCTGGTGAATCTGCTGGAAGGAAGAATGATTTGTCTTGGCATATAGAGGTGGATATTTATGTGGTTATGGGTCTTGGATATTTCATTTGATCTAATTCTAGAAAAAGATATTTTTCTGGGTTTTACCCTTTGGAGGGGTTTTGCCCTAGATTGGAGCCTATATGTTTGTTCTATTGTCTTCTGTGATCTTCATGTTTTATGGTAATTGCTTGTTGAAGAATGAGGTTCTGAATATCACACTTTGTTAAATTATTATTGAAGTTTCCTCTGTATGGGTTTTTGTAACTAAGTATTATCGAATTGCAGTGGAGTGAACAAGATTCTGAAACACTAATCCTAGTTTTATGCGAAGATTGGCTCGTTGGCATACTATAGCTCATTATTCCCACCTGTAATTGCTTGCACCACTCTATGACTGGACAAGGACATTGCATATAATTAGTGCATCTATTTCAAAGGCCGTGACATGGCATCTGTGATATTTTTAGCATAATGACATGGACTTGTATAATGGTTACGAATCACATAGTTTTATTTTGGTGGCATCGAATAATCACAATTATTCATGCGACAGGATTTCGACGACATATTACACTCGATGGCTTGCACCTGTAATTTAAACTTTGATTCAAACTCGCATTACAATAGACCATTGTGGTTCAGATATACAGTGGACAGAAAATCACACATACTATTCTATGGCTCGATGTATGTTCGACGTATCATTACACTTGATGGACTTGTGGCTCGATTTGTAATTTAAGTGGCTTGTTGGCTCGCATATAATTTGTACATGGCTCGCTTCATAGATTGCACTCGCATTTTATTATTACAATGAAGCTTAAATTACAATTAAGCTCGAAGCTCATAATATAGATATCTAATATATTTTGTGATAAAGTGACTCTCATTCCTTAAAGACACACTATAGTGGCACAATCTATGGGCACACTCAATTATGAAGGATTTCTTATATAGATTTCACTTTGTGGTAAAATTTCTCAATGACATCATGATTCACAGATATACTTAACTATAAATCCTGACATTGCTTCCCTGTCGTAATACATTATGTATGCCTCGCTCTTTATAACTGTGGAACCAGGTCTTGTGGCACGATGACTCTTAGCGACATCACTTACACTATGGCCGACACTTTGTTGAAATTATGGGATGCTTTGTAGCTCGAAGGTGCTTCTCGTATTTATGAGTGTGACTGTTGAGATAAAGAAAATGTAACACTATAGAGTTATAAATATATGTAGCAAATAACAAGCCAACAAGATGATCCCATATTTCAAAGGCTGGTAACTTTAGTGGCATCAAAGCATCAATGCATTGGCAATTCTAAGACTCGAATAATAATAATGTTCAGAATGATGACATTACTATACGAAGCACCGTTCTATGGCATTAAATCATTTGGCCATGGATGGATAGTATTATGAAGCTTTTAAAAAGAAATCTTGTATTAATACATGAGGCTAGTAGTTCATCAAAAGGGCTTGGTAATTGGGAGGTACATTTACTAGATGATGATCAGTCCTGGCACTTGAAGAAAGTCCAAATCGTTGCAAGGAAGGAGGTTGAGTCACCGTGTTATGACATAAAGGAAGGGACCCAATCTATGAACTTGGGAACCCCTCAAGAAGCAAGGACTTTGCAAAAAATCTCCATGGTTTATACCCTAATATGAAGGGAAAAATAAAAATCTGATGTACTTTTGTTAGAGAGTAACCAACACTTGAAGAACTTGCAAAGAAGTGAAGGACAAAATAATTTCGAACTAAATGTAGTTCGAATGAAGCAGCCTTCGGTGATCATGGAAGATAGAGGTACGTAATTTTGTCTATGAGGTATGCATAATTGTTATACACATGTCTAGCTTGTGATGGATATACTGAAAAAGAAGGCATGAGGTATGAACACTTTGTTTTATGGAATTATAATAAAGGGTCTGAATAGTCGTTACGGTTTTTGCAAGCATACTTTGTATGATAGAAATATAGGGCTCGTAAATATTATGTTCTTGGTATCTAGGGTTTTTAAACCCTAGATGGGATTTGGATTAGAAACCCTAGAAGAGATGAAAAACCCTAACCCTATTTTTTGGTTATTCTCTCTATAGATACCCTTGCAATTGAAATAAAATTCATCTAGTGTTTGCAGATAATCTAGGGTATATGGTAAATCCTAGCGAGGGTTAAGTTGGATAAATTTTAGGATGTAACATCAAAACCCTAGGGCTGATGTTTCTGATAAAAGTAATTTTTTTTTATCAAGGGTAAGATCAAGAAATTTAGGGTTTGTATTTAAGAACCCTAGGAGTTCACCCTCCAAGGTACCATAGAAATCCTAGATTGACAAAATTGACATCATGCTCTTGTATTTGTATATTGTGCTTGGTTGTAGTTGTCAGTGAACTCGCAAGTACATAATAAAGGAAGCAAGATGAGAAGGATGGCAATGGAAAGCAGTTCTTATGCTTGTTAATGATTTTTGAAAATGATGAGCATGATGGAAAGAGGGAACTGTGAGGACCTTGAAGGAATTGATACTAACAAATTCATTGATGATTAAAAGAGTAAGCATGCATTGTTGCATTTTCTAAAAGAGTCTTTGCTGTTATGAAGCATGGCATCATAGATAGAAGCACATGATAGTATAAAAATTAGAATCTACTTATTTGATTTTCTTTGGGAAAGATTATCTAGTTTAAAGAGAATTAGAAAATTGGAATCATATTGCACTGTTCATCCAATCATTTTTCTAACATCATGTTAGGAGTCATTTTGCAAAGAGGGATCATAAAGATCCTATAAGAATCATCATTTTGGAAGATTCTTCGTAATATCATTATGACTGGTGTATATTCCATCTAGTATGGAAACAACACTCTTGAAGGATGAAGGAATGCAGATGGTCAAAGTTCTAGTTACAAGAAACAACCTCATTCAGAGGGGATGGCTAGATGATTGTATGAAAAGCAAAGGTATGCATATTATAAGTAACTCTTCAGAAAAAAGTTCATATCTATAAGAATCTTGTAAAAAGAGTTGAATATAAGATGTGCTCGGTAAGCTTTCCATATGGATGCATGATGTCTGAAAGAAGAAATGTGACATGCTTTGGTATAGAAAGAGATCAAGACTCTCTCATATGATTGCATGGCATAAATATAACAATGTTGATCAACATTAAGAATAACCTTTGAAAGAAAAGAAAGGGAATTAACAATAACAACTCTAAGGAAGATATAGTATCTTGGTAATCAAGTTTGATCCATGGGCGCTCCGATTAAAATGAATGCATTCATGTGGAGATGGATCATGCAAAAGGATGTTGATAGCGAAGAACTTAAGTAAACTAATGTTTCGATGAGAAGGCCATCATGATAATGTAAGTCTAATATTAACATTTTTGTTATTGGTTATCTGGCTAACATACTATTTTGCTGCCTGGGAGGATATTGCAAGAATACATGATGACAGTTGAGGCAAGTTCAACTATATGGATTGAATATATGGTTTTGGAAATCATGTGGTCAAGATGTTCGTTCACATTATCATCTTGAGATTAAAAGGCAACAGTGAGAAGATAACTTGAAGTTCACTTTTAGAAGGAGCTATGATTGGATTGAAGTTGGTGAGGCTCAATATAATGCCTTCATTGATGATAAAGAAAGGAAAGCGATATGCAAGGTCGATGGCTCGAACCCTGTCACTAGATTGAAGGAAGAGATGCCAAGGAAAGAAGGAACCATGCAACTATCTCCATGAAGAACTGATAACTGATACTCTTATGGGAACAATCTAGAGAGCTTGTGGTTATGATCTCCTCTCTAGTTGAGAGGGAGTGATGATAAACATCACATGTGCATTCTCTTCTTCATGTGTCATGCACTTGACCAGGACTAACAATTGTAAGTCTAAGTGAAGGCCATGGAGAGAGAATGGTGGAGGATTCAATAAAACATTTGCGGTTTCCTTAAGGATAGACAATCCAAGAAAGGAAAGGTACCGACACTCTTTGAGGATAGGACAAGTATCCAAGATAAGAGTGGTCGAAAATGACCAATATTTTTCAAGGATTGAGGGTTAAAATACCAAGATAAGAATAGTCCTAAAAGGACATGCTCGGTGAACATCCGGATGGGCATGTGCCTTAGATGTAGCGTGGTATATCACATAAAGCCTCCCAGCATAATGCTTTCGTTTGAAGTTGAGCTTGTCAAGTTAGGCCTCAATTGTAGTGTTGGTCATAATGTTGATGGTTATAGATGGCTTACCAACCTAACTCTTCTTATGAGAACTCTTTAGTTTGACAATATCCTTGTACCAGGTGTACAATTATGAATACCTTCCTAGTTAAGAGGGAGTGTTGGAGAATGTAACTAGTTTCGGTCTTCATAATTTGTACCATTATGTGTTTTTATGTAAAAATCAAAAGAAAAGAAAAATAAAATTATTATTATTTTTGTAGATAGGCATGTTCTTCATGCTTCTAGGTTTTTGAGTTAAAGAGTCAAAGTCCTATTTTGGACCTATTGTAAAATAATATATATATATATATATATATATATATATATATATATATATATATATATATATATATATATATATATATATTTTGGGACAAAAACCCCTCTAGATGCCAAGTCGACCTAAATGTCAAAACGTCTCTACCCCAATAGACGTGTCTATTCACACCCCCTCTTATTTATATAAATAGAGGGTAGATGGAGCTCATTTAGACACACTTTGATGGTTTTTGTCTGAAATAATGCAGAAACGATGGAGAAGATGAAGAAGGTCGAAGTCTGGAGAAGATTTGCCTTGGTACATTTATTTTTGGTTTCTTGTTGGTGAATTTGTTGGAATGAAGAATGATTTGATTTGGCATCTAGAGGTGGAAATATTTGTGGTTATGGGTCTTGGATATCTCATTTGATCTTATTCTGTAAAAAGAGATTTTTCTGGGTTTTCCCCTTGGAGGGGTTTTTCCCTGGCTTGGAACTTATATCTTGTGTTCTATTGTCTTTTTTGATCTTCATATTTTATGGTAATTGCTTGATGAAGAAAGAAAAACATGATAACAAAATGCTAACAATTTCACATGTAATTAATCATGTAATGGAAATCTAATGTTAAGTTAAAACCTCTTGATTTCCAACACCTAGGAAAGTATTATTTTGTTGGAAGGATTTTTGTAATCCACACACTCAATAGTGGCACACATGGAGGAATCTTAACTACATACGAATGCTTCTTGGAGCTAACATGTTTGCCTTTGAGGATCTTTGTATGTTTCTAGAAAATTGTTTATATAGATGCATGGATAAGACCTTGTTTAGAGGGATTGGAGATGGAAAAGTAGGAAGCCTATTTATATCTATGAGGTGAAGAATTATTTTGAGCTAGTTAACCACTACTTTGATCATGGGCCCCACTTGAATAAAAAATGGGGGCTTGGTGATCCAATAGAACAATCATTAAGGAGGTGCTAATCCATTTGGAATTTATTTGTCTCTTTTAAACATAAATTTTGGGGGTGGCTATTGCTTCATCAAGGATTGGTTACCAAGCAAAGGTTGAACAAAGTCGGCATTACAAATTCAGCATGTGTATTGTGTGGTGAAGATGAGACAGTTCAACATGTTTTTTGGATATGTCAGCCTACCAAAGTTTTTTGGGATTGCTTTCAAATTAAATTTCATTCTTGAGCTCCACTCTCATAGTAGGGAACACATGGATGGTCCAGAACAACTGTGAATTTCTTTCACATACAGTTTGTTTAGTTGCAATTGGATTTCCAGGGAAACATCATTGTAAAGTTACTTTCAATGCAGTTCCTTGTCCACTTACTCTTGGGGATTCCCAGTGCTTTGAGCAAGATTTGGCTCTACTACTATGAGTCTAAGTTGCACTGAAATGGATATGGGAACAGATACGGATATGAGGTTTGAAACGGATACGACAAGTTTTCAAAAACTCTGGATACGATATGACAAGGAAACGACACACACACACACACACACACACACATATATATTATATATGAATGATAAAATAAAAAAATCATATTATCATTCATCTTTTAGTCTTTAGAGTCTAGATTCTATATTTAAAAATACATAATCATCATCATGAATTCAACATAAACATCATCATCATCAATTCATAGAAATATTATTTAGTATCCCTGAATATAATGTAAATTTAATCATTGTAAATAACAACGTCTACCTAAGTCACAGGACACGTCCTCCAAGGTCACGTGTCCCGTATTTCGCGTGTCGGACACGAAATACGACCTAAAACGTGTCAAATACGTTTTTGGTCGCGTCCTCCAAAATGTGATACGTGTCCTTCGAATTGAAAACGTGTCCTTCGCATTGAACACGCGTATTTGAGGTTTAGAAAACGTGCCCTAACGTTTTCCCCGATTTTGGACATGTGTGACACGAAAACATAAAAAAAACAGCTGACACCAAAGTATTTTTTCATTCTGTCACTTTTATCCATGAGTAGCTGTGACTGCTGGAAGTGGAGATTTGTATGCGTGAGTTTGGAAGTGGAGATTGTATGCGTGAGATCGAGCAGTCGCTGGAAGTCGAGATTCCTTTGGTCGAGCAACGTCAGTGGAGTTTCGTTTACCGTCGCTGGAAGTGGAGGTCAAGATTCCTTTGGTCGAGCAGCGTCTGTGCAGTGTGGAGTTTCATTTGGTTCAACGTGCATGGTGCTAGCCTCCAGGTAAGCAATTTGTGACTGATAGTGGTTAGTGGTTAGCAATTTTATCCCTCGGTTCTCCTTTGTAACCATGCTGATAGGATAGACGCCGAATGGAAGAATTCAAATAAAATAAAACAGCATCCACTGTTAGTGGTTAGCAATTTTATCCCCCGGTTCTCCTTTGTAAGTTTGTAACAATGCGGATAGGATATTCGATAGACAGAAGAATTCAAACAAAATAAAACAGCGTCCGTCGTCGACTCTTCATTTTTATTTAAAAAAATCGACCCACATACCTCCTCTCTGCTGCTAATAACAACCCCTTCATGGTTTTAATGACTATTTAGTATTTCTTATGTGCTTGTAGCCTTGTATAATTGTAATTTGTTAATATTAATTTATAAATTATATATATATATATATATATAAAACGTGTCCCTCGTGTCCTGTTTTCGAGGTCACGGTGTCTCGTGTCGAATAATCGTATTTACGTGTCCTCCGTGTCTCGTGTCCTCGTGTCATGTGACTTAGACGTCTACACATTATAAATTGGATTGTTTTCTAATAACTTCAACAAGAGATACTCTGAGATTCATAGAAAGAAGTAAGCTGGATTTATTTATTCACAACATAAGATCATATGACCAAGAATCAAGATGCCACAATTTAAAAAATTAAGTATTGTGAAGTATGATACTAGTAAAGAAATGCTGAGAAATTTAACTTAATGCAAAGAAATTGCTTCCACCAGCCATCTTTGTGGGTAACAACTTTCCTTCTTGATTTCATAGATACCTTATGAGTTTCCATTCCAAATTCCAGGTTTCCATCCTTTAGATCTGGCATTGTTGAAAACTTGTTGGCAAATACCTCTATCATGATATGAATCCTTTTTCAATATAAATGTTCACTTTTAGATGAGCTGTAATCAATGGATATAAGGTTTGTAAAGAATTTACTTGCATTCACATGCTCTGGACAAACAAACTTGGAATATATTCTTACAATAAAGTGCTTAGAACATTGGAAACTTGGAACACTGGAAACCTGGAAACTTGGAAACATATCCATATTTTCTGGAGACGTATCAAATTTCTTGAAACTCCTTTTTGAACGTTTCTGACCTCAAGTTGGCCATTTCCAAAAAAGTGAAACGTGGCGGAAACATTTCCATGTCGTTTAGTACGCGTTTCCGTATCTAAAACGCTGAATGATGTTTCAAGGAGTTGGGGGCAGCGTTTCCGGTAACTTAGATGTAATGGAGCAATATGTTCTTAGGAGCTGGGTGACAGCCATAATGAGTGAGGTAGATCTTATGCTAGGCTTTTGCTCACATGGTAATGTGTATGTCCCGACCATCTTTTGCATTTTGATATTCTTTTTATTTTATTTTGTGGCCATGATATGCTATTTTTATTTTTATTTTAGTTGTATCAACCTCTCAGGGAAAAGTTTTGAGCCCTACTCAGGTATGAGGATGTATGGGTACCAAATCCCAGAGAACCAATGGTCAGTTGAACTTAAAGAATGGATGTGAGATAAGGGCTTGTAATGTATGATGGAAAGTGGTAAGTATGGGATAGGGATAGATGGAGCTATGCTATCTCAATCAAGGCTTCCCAAGTAGTGCCCCTTCTATACCCGTTGGGCCATTAGGGGAGGTCCCACTAGCCTATGATCGAAGATTAACCCCCATTTAAGGTGAGGGAACAAGATCACGGTCAAAACCCCTCTTTCTTCTAGTTCACCCCATAATCCATATCAAATGTCCAAATACAAAAATGCATAAACATCCAATTGCAAAATGAATAAAGTACCTTTTGATTGAAAGACCACCTTCGTCCATGTGCTTTTGCCAGATGAGTGAGAAGCATATGGCTGATGCAGGTAGCGTAGATATAATGGCATGTCATCAGCTAGTAGTGGCTGTCAAGGGCTGCATGGCTGGTCGGTTAGATGTGAAGGATAGGAGAAAAGTTTTCTCCCATAGGGTTTACCCATTTTGGTGAATAACAATACCATAACTATGAATCCTATCAAACATGAGTACATTACCATTTTGGTGAGAACCTTCTAGAATCTGAAGTTTGCTACCTGCATCTCCAAGAGGCAATGTTATTGCTCCTTCCCACAAGGCTGATAATTTTATTCTTCTTATACATAATCAGCTTGTATCATAGTGTTTTCCCTTCTAAATGCCTATTTGTAGGAGTAACACATTAAAACTTGACAATTTGAAAGCCTTATTTTCCTCAGGTTATGGTGAAGCATGTGGTGTTGCTATGATCTGCCATGCATGTTAGAAAGTTGGAATTCTAAGACCTAACTCTTAGCAGTCAACAATCAGTAGAGGAGAGAGACTTTTAGGTTTAGATCATCTTTTTTTTTAACCCTGTCTCATACAGTCTCACTGCTAGCTTTCTATTCTGTTTGAATTCACATGAGACATACAGTGGTAATATTTTTTTCCTCTGAACTGCTTCCCCCAATTTGCATGTTGGCCATTCTCTTTTATTTTGCCGAAGTGCTGCATGCGTGTCCCGGGGCTAGACATGCGCACATGCCCATTGTCTATTAATATGTCTACTGAACACTCTGGAGACCACTTCACTTGTGGGATCTTTTTGGGAAGGACTGCTGCCCTCTTCCATTCCCACTTTTCCCTGCTTCTTGGCAACATCCCTTTGCACATTATGTTTATAAGCATTCCAAGGCCTGCAAAATTTTTGTATTCGATATGATTTAGGCGTTCATGAAGGTGTTTATTCTAATTTGGTTCCTTTCTTCTGAACAGTGTAAGGTGTCCATCAACTTCATCGTCCTGCTGTTGTTGTATGAAGTGCAAGGTTCAGTCAGATGCCTCTTGCTGCTCGTGTAACTTCTTGAAAAAATGGAAGTGTTCCTGTCGGAAATTGTCGTGCAATTCATGCTGTAAAATACCTAGTATATCATGTGGTAAATGTTCTTTCATGGAATGCTCTTGTTTCAAATGTGTCAATTGCTGCTGCCCATGCAAAAGGAAATGATGGGTGGTGACACTATTTCGGTCTTCCTGATTTAATGGAGACAACTTGTGATGTAAATTTTTTCAATAATAATAGTCTCTGATCAATGCAAGTATTCAGCAATGTTTATATTGTTTTTCATCATTATGATATGGAATGTAAATCATAATAACTGGAAAGTATTCAGTAATGCTTGCATCAATGTTCATGAATATGAATTGAAATGTAAATCATGAGTTTTTGTTGTTGTAGCAAATGCTTGTTAATGCCCGTATTGGAATCTTGAATTGAAATTATGGCCTTTGCATGGTGAAGAAATGAATACCACAAGTTAGGTCCCAACTTCTATTCCCTAAATTTTTAGCAACCACATATTTTCATTTTTAACTTAAATGGCATATATATATATATATATGGTTCTAGAGCATTGCATTTACAGAGCAGACATTGTGAATTAGTTCTACACGTTTTCTCAAGGTAGTAGGTATCCTAATGTTATCCAGGGTTTCCCAACTCTACTGGCAGCTGGCTTTCAGTTTGCAGCTTTGTTACATGCCATTATTTAGAGATTTACAGTAATTACTAATTTTTGGAGGGCATCCAATGGTAATTTACATTCATGAATGGTCGCCCAATCTTGGAATGAGTAGTTGCCTATTACTATATTTAGGACTGTTGATTCTGATTCCTGCAGAATATCTTCCAACTATTTATAAGATTCTAATGTAATCAGACTGGTAGAATGTATTTAATACTTAAGTTGGATGCAAAGATTTTTTATGCCTGTACTAAATCTATCTTGTTATGCATCAAAACGTTACCAGCATTGGATTTGAGAATGGATGTCTTATAGATCAGTGTAGATCCTTCTTAACTCCATATCATTTAAGCACCAGGAGCAATCAAAAAGATATTGAGATACAAATATCTTTGGTGTTTAAAAGACCTCTTAGTCTGATGTGTGTGTGTGTATATATATATATATATATAATTTGGCATTATTTTCTTAAATAGTTTGGTTTGTATTTCAAATTTTAATTTTATTATTTTTATTTATGGGAATGGATGTTACACATCTCATCCACACTGGGTTGTTATATTTTTTTAAATATTATATTGGGTTGATTTATGTCACATGTTACAACATTGTTAGGCATTGATGTTACACATCTCTCTCATACTCGGCTGTATAACACCTCGTTTTTATTCAACAAATTTGTACTTAGATTAACAAGCATCATGTAAATATATTTTGAGGCCTGTAAATAAATCTTGTACTAAAATCTTGAGAGTCCTAGCATTGGATTTGAGAGTGGATACCTTATATAGACAATTTGTTGAATTGACTGGCATTTAAAATTTTCTACATCGTCACAGGTTATGTTTATCTCCAAGTATATTAACATAGCTGCAGTTAATTCGACAGATCGTCTATAAGACATCCATTCTCAAATCCAATGCTAGGACTTGCATGAATTTAGTACGTATTTTTAAAATTTTCTCCATTGTCACAGGTTATGTTATCTCCAAGTCTGTTAACATAGTTGCAGATTTTGACAAACCTTGTATCCCATGCCTAATCATAAACAATCTCTAATGTATAACAAACAATTGGTGTTCAGTGGACTTTAATATGACAGAAATGGATGATACGGATCTTCCTTATACTGGGCTGTAAAATGCACTTTGCTTCTCTTGGTGTAACTATCTGTCCTTGGATTACAATTGGTGTTCAGTGGACTTTAATATGACAGAAATGGATGATACCTATCTTCCTTGTACTGGGCTGTAAAATGCACTTTGCTTCTCTTGGTGTAACTATCTGTCCTTGGATTACTACCATTATGCAAAATATAGTTTAAGCCTGTACTAAAATGTCATGAAAAAATTAGTGGCAGGGAATGAATGTCTTACAGATAATCTGTCCTTAGATTAGCTGGAATTTAAAATTTTCTCCATTAGCACAGGAGTTTTATTGACCACATATTTTGCAATTCCGCGACTTGCTGTTCTGGTTCAATCCTATGGCAAGAATGCAAAGTACCTCGTCGAGGCAACTTATTTCTGTAGTCGTACTCAATTTGTTGCGATTGAAAATGTTGTGTCAGCTCTGATGTGAGCAGAGAAATATTTATTGAAGGGATTCCACATAAGAGTTGAAGGGATACCAAAGACAGCATCTTAAAAAAGCTAGAAGCTCGATCTACCGTCACGTAGTTGATATTTTGAATCTTGACCGTCTCATCCATTAGTGTTTGTAGTTGAGGATGGTTGTAAATGCGGATTCTCTATATTTGAACATTGTTGCTGAGTTTTAGTAACCACAGATATTGTCATTCTTCAACTTGTTTCCTTCAACAATGCTTGATAAGTATGTAGAGTACCCTGTTGAGGTAACCTATGTCTGTGGTTGTGGTTGCACTCTAGTCGTTGTCATTGAAAATGTAGCATCAGCCTTGGTGTAGGTGGAACAATATTTAATGACAGGGATGCCACATACTGGTCGAATGGAAAAAGGTAACAGAATACAACACCCTTAAAAAGCTAGAAGTTAGGGGAGACAGGTGTGGGATTTCGATCTTGAAGGAAATAGGAATTATGGTTTTCGTGGGGGATAGAGGTTCCTACAAATAGTGAGGCAAAAGTATTGGCACTATATCAACGTCTATTTTTGCTCAAGAACAAAGATGTATAATATCACTGTATTGGGAGACTCTTTAATGATAATCTGCTATGTGCATTTTCATTTGACCTTGCAAGACTCGTTTGGTTTGACCCATTCAGAGATCTTAAGCAATGGCTTAAAATTATGAAAATATTGTGCTTTTCCAGGGTTTTGAGAGATCACAACCCTTGGGGAGACCTACAAGCCAATGAAACAATGGCAATTGAAGTTGGAAGGTTAAGGACAATTCACAAGGGGAATTGGTCTTGTCTCACTTATGATTTATAATCTAATATCCGATGTTTTAATGAGTCTACCATGGAGAGACAATTGGTGAGACATGGGGATAGTGAAATGACGAGCATCAAAGCTTTTGTGGGCTGGCGTACCATCACATTCATGCTTGTTTGTGTTGAACTTTAAATCACTATAACAATGGAATGGAGGTATGAATATGGTTTTAATTCCATGAAGTCTTGGATTTTTTTTATTGTTTTCTATTAAAAACTCAAAGTCGTCCAAGGTGTGGTTAGTTATACTCATTGCTTAATTTGATCTCCGCTTAGTATAGTGGAGAGATTGAGTTGTGTGGAGCCTAAGCATTTCAATTTGGGAGCAATGCATTTGTGGGAGAAATAGAGTTGCGTGGAGCCTAAGCATTTCAATTTGGGAGCAATGCATTTGTGGTGCTTGGAGCATTTTAGCCAACATTTGGTGCAAGTATTTTAGAGCCACAGACAATTATTGCTGCATTTCTGAGTGATGTGCACTGTGTGAAAATTCTTGAAACTACTTAACATAAATATCTACTGCAGAAATCTGGTTTATTTCTACTTGTGTTTTTACATTTACAAGTTATTTTCAGAAATATTCAGAAAACAATGAAGTAAACACACTACAGATCTACACATACATACATATCAAGTACTGAAGAATTAAGCACACATGACAAATGACACAAGATTCTTCGGACAAATGTCCCTGGAAAAACCCAATGCGGGAAAACCGGTGCAACAACTCTTAGAGGGTTTTATTATTATGTAGAATTTTGAATACAATCAAGGGCACCAATAGTGGTTTGCCCAACAGAGAAAATCTCGGCAGATGTACCTATATCACTTGAAGACAGAAAATATGGCTGATTCAGCTGATGAAGAACCCCACAAGTGCTTTATGCAGTCTTTGCATCACCCTTTAGTGTGGCTGCTTCACACCTTTTGGATCTGCTGAAAGCGAACCCTTTCTGGCCCATTGGAACCCTAGTGTTGCCTTTCCCAGCTCTGTATCAACCCTCTAGCCCTGCGTGAGCCTCTGCGCTACTCTGGTTGGGCCTACATCACCCCTGCTGGGCCTGCGTTGCCTCTGTGCACCTTCTATGGACTGAGTGAGGCTCCACGTTGCCTCTACGTGAGCCTGGTTGGGTTGCATCACCCCTGCTAGGTCTTTGCGCTGCTCTGGTACAAATCTGCCTTTCTGCTAATGTATTTTCGGCCTCGGATCTGAAATCCCACTGCCGTTCTGCCTCTCACTGCACTGCAAGCTCACTTGAAAATTCTCAGCAAACCGCGCCCCAAAATTTTGACTTAGCTCAAATGCTATCGCTCTGTGTGTCTTCTCCAACTAACCAAAAGCCTTCCTTTAATACTTTTCTCGTTGAAAACTCAACGACCATGATCTAATCTCTAATCGACGACTAAGATTAGAAAAGACTTGATCCTTGTCACTTAGAACATTATCACCCACTTGTTTAAATTAATTCCCTTTAATTATTTAATTTCCCTAAGTTAGACTTAGGGTCTCAATTAAAATAATTAATTATTGGAATAACTTAAGTTCCATGTGGAATTTATGCAAACGATTTCTGGGTCTTGGAGATCTCATAAGTCCTAGCCCCTCCAAAAAGTTTTGGAGCTAGAGCACATCGGATGCTACTAAAAAATAAGCACTCCCTCTTAGCGAGGAAAGTGCTCTAGCGATACTTCAACCTGAAGCATCACTATGATCCACAACATCAGTCCCCTACGCTGTTGATGCTTGGCTGCTACCCCTCATCCATTACGCTGCTGCCTTCTGTACTACTGCCCATGACTCTGCCACAACCATTGCCTCATCTGTACTGTAACTCCCTCTCAAACGCTGCATCATGCTGCCCATAGCACTACCACTGCTAACTGCCACACTACAACTCAGTTGTTGAGAAGTAAACAATTAAAGGACATCACCCAAAGTATTGACATACAATTCAGTTTGGTTGCATCTCGATATTGAAGCATCCTCCGTTGTTGATCAATGTTGACCCTCTGAAGCTCTGTGCTACTGCTGTTCAGCATTTCCTCTGCGTTGCTGAAATCCCATCAGTGTTTGCGCTGCTGCCACTGCTCTTTGCTGCTCAATAATTCAGTGTCCTAGCTCTGCCAATGCTGCTCCATTATCCTCCGCACCAACTAACTCCAGTGATCCTGCTACTATCATTAAGGGCTCTCATAGCTCGTATGTGATCTAATAGTTTGGGCACCCTAAGGATCCTGCATGACATCTGTAGTTCAAGAGAACTACAGATCTATGTCACCCCACCTCTTCTCTCGAGGCACATGAGCACTCATAGCCACATCGTCATCACTTCTATCATCCCCCTTGGCTGCTGCAACCTTGGAATCTGAATCTTTCTTGCCTTTATTCTTCAAAGGACAAGTATTGGAAAAATGTCCTAGTTTGCCACATCCGAAGCACCAGACCTTTGAGAGGTCCTTCTTCTTCTTCCCTTGCTGCTGCCACTGCCCCTTAGATGCAATGGCTGCATCTTCCTCCTCCTCCTTTATCTTGGCTCCTTCGTTGTTGCTCCCCATCTTCGACATTGTCTTGATCTCCTCTTGGCGAAGAGTTGCCCACATGTCTTCCCAATTTGGAAGTTCTTCTCTGCCCAAAATACTTTGGACAAAGGTCTCCCTATCATCGATGACTGCATTCAGGGTAGTCCTCACCATGAGACCCTCATTAGGAGTTGCCCCCGTATCAACTAGTTGATCTTGAATTGCCTTCAATCTAAGGAGGAAGGGGTCGATTTCCTTTCCCTTGTGCATCTGAAATAGTTGTAGCTAATTCTCTAGAGGAATCTTCCTCTGGACAGAGGTGCCTTGATACATCCTGGTCAACGTTGTCCACATGTCATTTGTCGTGTTCTTCTCGACAATATGTGGACCACATGATCCTTCACCCCGTCCATAATCAAGCGCTTAGCCCTTGCTTGATTTTCCTCATAATTTAATGGATCAACATCGACAGGAACAACTACAACCCTCTCAGCATAATATCTGATGTGATATTCTTCAAGGACTAACAGGGTTCTGGCCTTCCATATCGCGAAGTTAGATGCTCCATCGAACCTGTCCTGATCCCTCAATCCATGAGAGATCATCTCTGCTCAATGGTGTTGAAGCAGATACTCTTCTCCCTTCTTTTCCTGCTTCTCTGAGCAAGAGACTCGGATATGAATTTCTTGGTGATAGAAACCCTCTAGAGAATATGCTCTCTTTGACAAGTGATTTCTCTAATGGAAATCCTCCACCAACTGCTGTCGAAACAACCCTCTCCAATCACTACGTTGATCAGATCTTAGACTTCTTGGTGAGAAATTCTGTTGAGGAACTATTTCCCCTTACTTTGTCAACCCTACTAGACACTGTTCTACATAGGCAAAAACAATGCCCTACCAACAACTTCGAAGAACAAAACCACACCTCCAGTCATAACAATTGGCACATCGTCACCCCTTCTCGGATTGCTTCACCCTCTTGGGTCAATGTCAGCCTCTACGTCATCTCTGCGCGAGTTAGACAAGCTCCGTGTCACTCTTCTGGGCCTGCATCAATCTCTACGTTAGCTTTGTGTGAGCTAGACAGGCTCTGTGTCACCCCTGCTGGGTTTGCGTTGCCCCTCTGGTGCTGCACTGCCTCTTTTTGGATCTTTGTTGTTTCTGATACCTTCTTGCAACAAAAAACTTAGTCCCTTCACTGATGGATTCAACTTCCCCCAATCTGCAATTCCTCTGATACCATGTGAAAATTCTTGAAACTACTTAACATAAATTTCTATTGTAGAAATCTGGTTTACTTCTCCTACTTGTGTTTTTACATTTACAAGTTATTTTCAGAAATATTCAGAAAAATAGTGAAGTAAACACAATGCAGATATACACATACATACATATCAAGTAATGAATAATTAAGCACACATGAAAAAGGACACAAGATTTTTCAGACAAATGTCCTTAGGAAAAACCAATGCGAGAAAATTGGTGCAATAACTTAGAGGGTTTTATTATTATACATAATTTTGAATACAATCAAGGGCACCAGTGGTGGTTTTCCCAACAGAGAAAATCTTTGCAGATGTACCTCTATCACTCAGAGACAAAAAATATGGTTGAGTCAACTGAGGAGGAAGAACTCCACAGGTGCTTACGCAATCATTGTGTCACCCTTTAGTGTGGTTGCTTCACACCTTCTGGATCTGCTGAAAACGAGCCCTTTCTGGCCCACTGGAACCCTAGCTTTGACTTTCCCAGGTCCCCATCAACCCTCTAGCCTCTGTGCTGCTTTCGCTGGGCTTGCGTAACCACTGCTGGGCCTAAGCCGCCTATGCATCACCTTCTCTGGAATGCGTGGGGCTCTGCATTGCCTTTGCATGAGCTTGGATGGGCTGCGTCACCCCTGTTGCATCTCTGTGCTGCTCTGTTACGGATATGCCTCTCTGCCAATGTATTCTCGGCCTCAGATCCGAAATCCCATTGCCGATTTTCCCCTCACTACACTACAAACTCACTCGAAAATTCTCAGCAAACCGCGCCCCAAAATTTTGACTTAGCTCAAGTGCTACTGCTCTGTGTGTCTTCTGCAACTGACCCCAAGCCTTCCTTTAATACTTTTTTTGTTGAACAATCAACGACCGTGATCTAATCTCTAAGCGACGGCTAAGATTAGAAAACACTTGATCCTTGTCACTTAGAACATTCTCACTGACATGTTTAAATTCATTCTCTTTAATTATTTAATTTCCCTAAGTTATACTTAGGGTCTCCATCAAAATAATTAATTATTGGAATAATTTAAGTTTCGGGTGGAATTTCTCCAAACGATTTCTGGGTCTTGGATATCTCATGTGTCCTAGCCCCTCCTCAAAGTTTTGGAGCTAGAGCACATCCAATGCTATCCAAAAATCAATACATTGTGGGTTTGTAGATTTGAGAATGGGTATGAGATGTGAGCAAAAAGTATTTGAAGCCTAGTATGAGTTATCACTGTATTAAAAAATTGAAAGAATGGAAGGAAAATTGGAGTAAAATGAAGCTATGGAAACACAAATCCAAATTTGACATATTCTCATCAATGAGAAGTGTTACCACACAAACCGACACCTTTTCTCAAAATCCCAAATATGGCTACTAGTGTCGTGGGACTTAAGAGGTTGGCCACCCTCCCTTCAACAACCCTCCCTTGTACTTTAGACTCAGTAAAAGTTTTCTAGTCAAGGGGGGTTTCACTATAGGTTAACTAGGCTCCCTTTCTGTAATGAAAGTGTGAGTAACGAGAACCTATCCATGATTGTGATGGAAAAATGATATAAATATTAAAGATGGTTTTGGGGTGATGAATGAATGGGATACTAGTGCCTATCTTGCTTGGGCTATAGGGTCTAAGCTACCCTTGAGAATTTGTTCTCTTATTTTTTATGCTTGAAGTCCCCAAACATTTTGGGAGATTGCTTGGTGATCATCAAACTTAGATAGATGAAATATGCAAGTCATATGGAATGCTAATTTTAAAGAACTTAACCTAAGTATTACATACTTAAATTTAAAATCAAACACAGGTTGAGGAAGTCAAACCCTAAGATATTCACCCCAAATACAATAGATCTAGCTTAAAACTTCGCAACGAAATGAAATAGATTGCAAGTCATTCTCAATTACATTGCTTTGTAATATCTCCTTCCTCAATAAGGACTTGTAGTCTCAAACCATCTTACACATTCTTGAACAAACATTAAACAATAAGACAATATTGTACAATAGGTTTGTAAAAGTGGGGAAATCTTCTTTCCATTATTCTCCACTAATCCAATTCATCTCGTGAATGGAGTGAGAAAATCCTTATATAATTTTTAGCTCAATTGTCTTGTATAATAAAATATTATTTTCTTAAGAAAATAGTAAAACATATATATCACAACTAATTAGTGGGGTGACTTAGGTCAAGAGCTCATAGAAAAATGTTCAAGTTTGCAACAAGAAACAATGAAATTGGCATCCAGAAGCAACATTACAACACCTACACTAGTGTAGGCCCACATGCAATGTAATGATGGGTCCAAACGATACATTAATGTGAAATTCAATTTATTTGATAAATTGGAAATGTGTCAAATTTAATTATCCCTTAATTAAATTGGACAATAAAATGCAATCTTATCTCATAATCACTTGTAATAGTTAACTTTGTGTGATAAACTCAGTTAGCTCATAAATTTCAAGTTGAGGGTAGTTGGTGAGGCATGCAGAGTGATTCTATGTGTTTTAGAGTTCAAGTTGCAGTTAAGTGCACGAGTTTAATGCATGAGAAATTAACTAACTCAGTTAAGTGAGTTAAAGTCAGTTGAACTAGTTGTAACTGTTTGTTGCATTAGTGAGAGATCAAGTGAATTAAATCAGATTTAATTCACATGCAGTGATCTGTCATGCAACTGATGATTTACTATTAATAACTGCATGCATGTTAGTTCTAGTGGAGACCCAGTTGAGACAAAGGTTAAAGGGAAGTTGACTATTAGTTGTGTTATTAGCAAACTTCTCAGATGCAGTTAAAATACCACAAGATTTCCCATGATACTTGTGCAGTCAAAGAAGGCTGAAATACCTAAGGAATATGGATTGCATTCCTCATGAATTGCATGAGTAAGGCAGACTGAAGACAACCTAAGAATTGGCTAAGCGTTGGCCCGATTATTGTCTGGATCAGTGTGAGACGATAGGCAGAGTGCAGGAGACTCTTGTGAGAAGAGTGCATTGTAATTGTTTTATGATTCATTCTGGACTATATAGTAGAAGATAGAGGGGTTTTGATCAACAAGCTTTCCCCGGGAAATTATCTGTGTTGTGTTTTGATTTGTTTCTTTCTTTACTTCTTGTGATTGGCGATCATGTTTATTTTTCACAATTGATTTGTAGAAGGATTCAATATCTAGATTTAGTACATTTCTTGATCGGATTGAATCCATTGATATAAATGTGTTTGTATAATTTCTACATGGTATCAGA
The DNA here is from genome assembly GCA_034641835.2 of Pinus albicaulis. Classification (NCBI taxonomy): domain Eukaryota; kingdom Viridiplantae; phylum Streptophyta; class Pinopsida; order Pinales; family Pinaceae; genus Pinus; species Pinus albicaulis. Next base: position 404,742,046 of record CM076576.1, read on the forward strand.
GCACAAGAAATCACTATAGTGGAGAATAAATTGAGTTTGTGACTGAATAGAATTCGAATTTGCAAAAGTATTCTTGGTGCGAGAGGCGGATCATGATCGAAATGGATTTCAATGGTTTGAGATTGGAGTATGCACTAGAGGGAAGTTCCAATTATATTGCGTTGAAAGACATGATGGAAGCAGTACTAGAGGACAATGGGTTGAAAGAATTCATTGATAATGACATTCCAAACCTTGATGCTTAACAAAAAAAGGTAGCAAGGGCGATGAGGATCTTATTGGAGGGAATATGAGACCACATTGTCTCAAGTCTCCATGGAAAAGCAAATCCATATACAATGTGGAAGGCTTTGACAGATTTGTTTCTGAGCAACATTGATCATAGAAAATTGGCACTGAAAGACAAGCTCAGGAAAATCAAAATGGAGAAAGACGACACTATTCCGAAATATTTAACGAAGTTTGTCCAAAGTCAAGATTAGCTTGGGAGCGTCGTGGATGATGACTTGGTGCGCCTAACTCGTCTAGGCCTTCCCAAGAGTTGGCATAGTTATCATGACTCTATCAATGGGACGGAAAAGCTACCAGATTGGGAACGACTTTGGTCAGATTTGGTGCAAGAAGAATTCAGGTGGAATACCAGGGATGGATCTTCATCTAAGGAAGATGATGAAGCATTAGGGGAATTTTTAGGTCTAAAATGGGCCTCCTAAGGAAAATGTATAATCAAAATTCACTTTATGAGAACCAATCACATTTTATGGGATGACATCATCCCTAATGGTTGAGGTGGCATTGCTTGAGTTAAAGGTATTTACTTGTCAAATTCTCAATAGTTGATAAAAACTCACGGTTAACCATGGTAGTGCTCTAAGTACTTTTAAAGTCAAAAAGTAAATACACTTAATAAATTTCATTTCATATTTTTTGAATAAAATATTATTATTGTCATTTCATATTTTTTGAAAGAAACAATGCATATCCCTACACAATCTTTATGTCTTTACACACTTTTCAATAAATATTATATTTATATATTTTCATATATTTATTTTTAAATTATATATTCATTTCATTTTATTTAATATTGCAAATTCAAATTAATTATAAGTTAATATCTATAAGTACAAATGAAAAATGCATTAGTTGTTCAATGATAATGATTTTTTCTTGAAAAGGTAATTCTTATTTATAGTCACATCAATACAAATTTTTTATTAATTTTATTTTGGTACAACTTTTGAATTGAAATTAACTATGATTACATGGATTATGGTGCAAAAAGTGAATTTCAAATTCATAAATATTATTTTATTGGTTTAACTATTATTTTATTATCTCCTAAGGAGGCCCATTTTAGACCTCGAAATTCCCCTAATGAAAATTGTGCCTTGGCTGGTAAGACGAAGAAGGGGAAGAGAAAGAAATCATATTCCAAATCTGAGACTAGTGAAGAATGCAAGGAGCGCGACATGTCCAGAGTGAAGTGTTTTCACTGTCACGAGCATGGAAACTATGCCACTAATTGTCCACAAAATGAAAATAAGAAGGCTTCAGGATCTGCAGTTGGTGAGGCTTTGGCCTCACAATTTGAGCTTGACTTCTCGCTCATTGCAAGCATGGTGTCAAGTGCAATGGGATCAAAGTGATACTTGGATAGTGGTGCATCTTTCCACATGACGGGAGACAATGAACTCTTCAGTAGCTTGGAGGAGAAGGACATCCAGATGCATATCGAAATGGGTGACGATGGAAGGTATAATGCTACCGAGATTGGTACAGTTACTTTCCAAAGACAGTCAGGTAAACCATTTTTATTAAAAGATGTAATGCTTGTTCTAGGCTTAAAGAAAAATTCAGTTTCAGTCACAATGTTGGAGGATAGAGGCTATGATGTGATTTTCAGTGAAGGGAAAGCTTTCCTGCGACAGAAAGCCACAGGAAAAGCCAAGAATTTTGGGATTCGTGTGAAGAATCTCTATAAAATTGATGTAGATGGCTACACAACATTGATGGGTAAGACAGACAAAGTGGTGAGACGGGATGAGGATGAGTTATGACACAAGAGATTGGGCCATCTACACCACAGAGCTTTGAAGGTCATGCAACATAATTCTACGGGGCTTCCAAAGGGTACTCTTGCACAGATAAGACACATGCAAGGGATGTACCATGGGGAAGTGTGAGAAATCCATGCGATTGTCCCTTGAGAGGGCGCTGCATTTGCATGCAGATGAGGAACTCTTGGTTCCAAAGAATGAACCTCAAGATGTGGAGTAGCCACATGCGGAGGATCATGGAGTGGTAGAAATCACTCAAGCAGAGAAATTTCGAGCCAGATGGGCAGAGGGAGTACATGCAACTATACCTCCAGGTGTGAGGTGGGGTGATGTGCAAAATTAATCCCAAGAAGAAATTTGGGCAGGGTCCTAGAGATGGTGCATCTCATGGTTTGAACCTGGCTACTAGGGGCCCACAATATAGCAGTAGTAGGATCAATTATATTGATGCAGTGAGATGTTAGGAGGAAAAAAATCAGAGTGACATGTGTTAGATACTGGAGCGGAACAGAGTTGGCAGCAGTGCAGAGAGCATGGATGCAGATGTCAACAACGCAGAAAGTCTAGTAGACATGTGCAGTAGGTACCAATAGTCAGAAGACTCTGATAATAGATGCATTATATTGATTCAGTTGTTTGGAGGCTATTCAGTTTCTGAAGTGTTGAATGCAAAAGTTTCATGTGCGAGAAACACTAGAGAAGCGTTGCATGTCGCATGCAAGAGGTGCATGTGCGTATGCAATGACATTCCTTTCTTGTTGAGAGGGAGTGTTGAATTTTGCAACAAGAAACAATGAAATTGGCATCCAAAAGCAACATGACAACACTTACACTAGTGTGGGACCACAAGTCATATAATGATGGGTCCTAACAATACATTAGTGTGCAATTCAATTTATTTGATAAATTGGAAATGTGTCAAATTTAATTATCCCATAATTAAATTGGACAACAAAATGTAATCTTATCTCATAATCACTTGTAATAGTTAACTGAGTGTGATAACTCAGTTAGCTCATGAATTTCGAGTTGAGGGTAGTTGGTGAGGCATGCAGAGTGATTCTATATATTTTAGAGTTCAAGTTGTAGTTAAGTGCATGAGTTTAATGCATGAGAAATCAGTTAACTCAGTTAAGTGAGTTAAAGTCAGTTGAACTAGTTGTAACTGTTTGTTGCACTAGTGAGAGATCAAGTGAATTATATCAAATTTAATTCACATGCAGTGATCTTCCATGCAATTGATGATTTACTATTAATAGCTGCATGCATGTCAATTCTAGTGGAGACCCAATTGAGACAAAGGTTAAAGGGAAGTTGACTATCAGTTGTATTATTAGCTAATTGCCCAGATGCAGTTAAAACACCATAGAATTTCCCATGATACTTGCGCAGTTGAAGAAGGCTGAAATTCCTAAGGAATTGGGATTGCATTCCTCATGAATTGTGTGAGCAAGGCAGGCTGAAGACATGATGAGAATTGGCTTTCAGTGTTGGCCCGATTTTGTCTGGATCAGTGTGAGATGATAGGCAGAGTGTAGGAGACTCTTGTGAGAAGAGTGCATTGTAATTGTTTCATGATTCCTTGTGGAATATACAATAGAAGATAGAGGGGTTTTGAGCAGCAAGCTTTCCCTGGGAAATTGGCTGTGTTGTGGTTTGATTTGTTTCTTTCTTTACTTCTTGTGTTTGGTGATTGTGTTTATTTTCTGCAATTTATTTGTATAAGGATCCAGTATCTAGCTTTAATACATTTCTTGATCAGGCTGAATCCATTGATATACATATGTTTGTATAATTTCTACAAATTTGCTTGGATACAATGTTGCGCAAAGCTCCACAATGAAGGCTTTTTTTTAGAAACAATCACCTTCAAATAATGAGGTGGTGAAGTTCCAAGAAAATTATTTGTTTTCCATACGTAAAGCCTCATTTAGGAGGGTCTTCTTCAAGGAATGTATACCAATGCCAAGTGTAATGCTTGAGTGCTTCCTCTAAAAACCCTTTAACCAAGAAAACTCTAAAATTATCCTCTAGCAAGCCCTTGAAATTTGTGCCTTGTGGAACTATTTGATTGAAATAAATACATAGAATTATGCTTTGTGCTCACAATTAAACCTTCACCATGCTTGATTTCACCCTAAAAGATAGAATGAATGTGCCCTTGAAGAATGTGCATCTATACCCACTTTGACCAAGTCAACTTTGAAACTCTCACGCTAGAAGGGGTGCCCTTGACACTTGTGCAAATGGGTCTTCATAAAATTCATGAGATCTCAAATTATTTGCACATTGATACCCTTTGACCATGTCAAACCATCACTAGTCACTTCACATGTGTGAAAGGCGTGAATAAAGTTATGTTGGAAGTGGATATATCCTCTTAGTGGAGCGCGCCACCTAGGGATTTGTGCATAAGTGGATGAGGTGGATGGATGACATCAAAGGTCAAAATCCTAGGGCACATGGGTATTAGTTATTCCTATTCAAATCAAATGATGTAATCGAAAAAATGGATTGCAATTTCTATTGGATTAAATGCACTAGAATCAACAACGATTGAAATCAAAACGCTTAGGATTCTACTCCTTTAACGACTTAAAATACATTTATTTGAGTTTAATTAACCACACATAGGAAACAATATATACATCAAGCATAAAGAATAATTTTCATATGCAAATGGAAACATAAATTTCCAAATTCTATTAATCCAAATTATTTATACGTTTAAGTAATCCTCCTTTCTCCTTGGCCTGATTACACGGTGATGGCCTTCCCTTCTGACATCCCCTTTCTCCATCCCTTTTAGTATGAAAAATAAACACTTTTATCTACAATACAAAAATCACCTTTTTTGGGCAGTTGTTTCCAAAAAATCTAAAACTAACTTGAGCATCACTATTTTTCAACTCATTATGGTAATTACATTCATAAATAAAAGATAACTGCTAATTACAAATTTGGAAAATCTCGAAAAACCACTAAAATCCCAATTTGAGGCGTCATATGAAGGAATTTTTGTTGAATTTTCTTAGGGCTATATTTTTCTTTGCTTTAGATAATTTCATTTTTATCATATATTGAATTCATCCCACAACTCATAACATTATTCATATTTACCATAATATACAACAACATTTGCAATTATATACAAATAACAATATCATCATCAATGCAATGAAACATAAAGGAAAAACAGAAGAAAAACACTCACACATAGAGACACTAGGATTGGTCGGAGACCAAGGAAAAACCCACTATAGGGAAAACCCTTTCAAATTCTTCTTCTTATTAGATTGTGATAAAATGTTCAACAAAGAGAGTACAATGACTCATATCTTCAACCACAAAACTATCCAACAAAATCAACTAATCAACATCCAAGAGATGAACTAAACAATGCTAATAATAAAAACCCTACTTCAGAAGCTTGCGGTCAACTGTCAATATTTGTGGTCAACTATCAAACTTTGTGGTCAATGGTTAATATTTGTGGTCAACTATAAAAATCAAACCCTAGTTTCTAGCCACATAGAGAGTGTACGTGCGTGCGGTTGAAACCCTCCAACCACACTCATGAGCTTGCGTGCTTATGGTTGTGACAAAAAATACCTTGTAGCATGCTTGCGGCTGGGAACCAGAAACCCTAATCACACATGCGAGCTTCAAACCCTGCATTTTCGGACCTGTACAAACCAATCTCCGCGAACTACCTCAGACCTGTGTGAGCCAAAACAAAGTAAGACTAATGAATGATGATGACGATAATGATATCCAAATGAGGTTGAGGTCACTTGTATTTATAGGCTTCCAAGGGTGTCCAATTTCTCTTTAGGACCAACCTTTTCTTTTGTGCACATGTGGGCTTCACTTCAAAATACACTTTCCCTTGTCCAAATCCAGTACCTCAAAGATAAAAATTGGTCCTATTGAAAAGAGGAATCTAGTGCCATGATTGGAATTTGTCACTGAGCTGCCAGATTAATAACTATGGCCTTGGAAAAGTGCCAATATGCTAATTACATGCATCATTCTTCTCTAGTTGAAAATAATGTAGCTCTTGCAGGTTATTTTCCTCAAATTTTTGCTAAGGAAAATCTACGAGATCTCTGACCTTTTTTCTGCTAGCTTTAGATTCCAAATACTAAAATTGATATCATGTGGAAAAATATAAAGTATTTCCAAATATGTACAAATTCATCTTCGATGGCTTTGTAGTCTTAGGGGGGAAATTGAGTCCTTTCTCGACAACTTAAATGACTTCTTTGCCACTAGAATGGATGCATATGTGATTGAACGTTCTCTTAATATTAGACACATATTATTTAGCTCTCCCTTTAACCGAGGTATTTCTGACCAAGATACTGCTAGTGAGATACATAATTTGCTCATAGTAGGGAATAACTAGTGAACCCAATTGGTGTATGTTAGCTTTGAGAGCCTCCGTAGCAATTTCCATGACGTGTTTTCTAAGATTAACCCTATTGTCCCTATTGGATCCTCTTCTTGAAAAGCCACATTGTAGACCATGCCACTCATGCCTTGTGCATTCTAACAGTATGGAGCAATACATATTTATCATGATGAAGATCGCTTCTTTTGTTGGACAAAGGCAAAACCTCACATCTCATTCTAAACAAAAATATTGGAAACTAGCATTGGCTCATAATTTCTGAAATACTAATTCTCTATAATATTCTCTATGCTCAAGGAAATTACAGAAGTCCCCCTAATGGCAACACACATGCAACTTGTGGCCAAATCCAATGATATGACATTGGCACTGCATCCCATTCCACCGAGATTATAAGTCTTGATTTTGCTGCGAAACCAAACCAAAATTTATTCACAATCATTGATGGTAGCGATGGAATTAGATTACACACATTGCAATTCACAATTAGGACACCCATTTCACTAGCATGAACACTAGTTTTCTCCAACACATCTTGAACACAACCAAACATCATGATCTCTGCTTCTCGAAAAGAATCCTTGTGTGACAACCTGGCCATGTCATCCTAAAATTATAAAAAAATGGTAGGCATAATGTAGAAGCCCTTGGTACTGATTTGGTCCCCCCCCTATTACATGTTTTTCACTACTCTCTCTCCCAACTTTGATATAACACATAACCTTGTTAAAATGATCTTGGTCAATATGAGGACCTTGCTACACCTTTTGTAAAAAGATCACTGACAACATGAATTAAACACCGTGATTTTTCTTTTTCAACTAATTCATCATGGATAATCTCATGAAAAAAGTTACGTGACCTAACACAACAACACTGGCCTTGATTGTAAGATAAGGTGAAGTGAGCAAGCTCCATAGCCTGATCAAAATTAGCATTTTCCCATACAATAAAAGGGGACTTCCCTCTAAGTTTCAATGTCATTGGTTAAGGTTTCTCTTGGAAGAAAACTCTAATATTGCTTTACCAATATCAGTTGATCTCATGAAATCAACTTTATCACCATCCATGTGACTTGCAACTGCAGCTCCTAGAGCTAGACCATATCCAAAAATGACATGCAAGACTCTTGGAATTAGATCCATGTGATGTTTAATATCCTGCTTTGGTCGAACACTGTTAGGTAACTAATTTGGTATAAAATCAACACATTCTTCTAGAACCTTTGTAGCTTCAACAGGTATTGGTATGTCTTCTCCTTCTTCTCTCTACACTATTAACACATACCATAATCTTGTCACCTTCATTTCCTTAACAAGTTGTCTTTCAGATAACATATTCTCAACTTTCCCTTCATCCTTAAGGGGTAGTAAGGCGACTTTAGATTCACCCTTCCAAAATGTATATGTATTTTTCTCACCATCATGAATGTTTTTTTTGTCATATTGCCATGGCCTCCCAAACAACATATGGAATGCATCCATTGTGATGACATCACACCATATTTCATCTTTGTAAGTTTTGACTATAGAAAACTCGACCAAACACCTTTTTTCAATAATCAATAAGGATGGTGATGCTTATCATAGTGTAGGTTCACTTTATCTACCATCTCTCCAGTAACCGTATTCCCACAATTACCACTATCAACAATAACTTGACATACCCTTCCTCCCAAAGTGCACCTAGTTCGAAAGATATTCTTTAGAAGACAATAATCTTCATTGCTACTACTCAACCTTTGCTCCTTTTTTGGAATCATCATTGATTTATTCATCATGATATTATCCCCTACATCTAGTGAAATTTGAGATTTATCTCCTTCATTATTAGCTTGGGCCAAGTTCAATATTATGTTACTCTCCTTATTTTTTCTCTTGCATGTTATAATTTGGGCATTCAAATGCTCTATGACCCTCTTCACCACACCTGAAACAAAAAATGAGTCTTCGCTATTTCCCAATCCTTTTCTGCCATTATAACCTCTACCCTTTTGAAATAATCTTCCTATTTGTTGATTTGGGTTATAACTTCTGATTTCTTTACTCCTTGAGATGATTCTCTTCTAATATAGTTTGAACCACCTCACATTGGTGATGATTTACCCCTCCTTGCTCCTCTATTCCTTTGAAAGTATTGTTGGTTTTGTTTTTCCTTAGTGTTTAAGGCTAATTGGTATGGCTATTCCATGTTCCTAATCCTATGCATGCTCAATTAATCTTGGATAGAAATTTTTAGATAGTTCACCTACCCCGCTATAGAAATTATGATGTAGAATTGTAACTTCTCATGAAATTTTAATCTAAATCACAAGACAATCCTACTCTACTACTCTGCGAAATTCAATTCACAATTTATAACATTAATCAGAAACACCCAATAAGAAATAACACACATGAACACAATATTTTTCCAGGGGAAATAAATCTGCTAAAAACCCCTTTTCGTGCTTGCATTAATATGATGAATAGAGATGTATTAAAATTGCTTGCTCGAACTAAGCACAACTTGCAAGTGAATAACCTATCTCTCTGCTCAATGAGAATCTCTGACCTAGACCTAGTCAATTTTAGCATCTCCTTGATCCCCTATTCCTTGCATAATTCATGATGAAATTAAGCCCCTATTATTTAGGAATTTCCTCCAATTGACTATGCAATTCCCAAGTTTAATCATCTGGTTTCATGCAAAAACTGTACACTCTAGAACAATCTACAAATGATGTTACACTGCCTTAAAATATCCACCTCAAATGGGTAACTCGAATTCTCTCCATGCACTAGGTATTTTGGGTTGATTGATCAGTTAACTAGATGATCACTAAGTTAGATTGAAATCGCACTACTCAACTGACCTTCCACTAGTTCCTCCAACAATTGGAACTAGTTTACCTGAACACAACTTAATATAACTGAATTATATTGCTATAAATTAGCAATCACTCATGCATAATTGAACTCCAAGTCCTATAAATCAAATTAATTGAGTTAACTGAGTAACAAGATCCATGTCACCTCAGTTAACTACCTCCAAGTTTTATCTCAAATTTGACCAAGGCAAAGTCAAAATGATATTTTCTTGCTGCATTTTTCAACATTCTCTCTCAGCAAGAAGGGGATTATCAACCACCCCTGCACCTGTTGAATTTACTTCATGTAACACCTATCAGTGTTGTTGCTGTTACTGCAACATCTGCAACTGAGAAAAAAAAAGACCAAATCAACTGTGTCTACAACTGTCTATTGGGAAAATTGTGCTACTATTGACTTTACTACTAAGCCTCTTGCTCTATTGTCAAAATTGATCTGCACTCCTCAGTATTTTACTGACACTGATCCTCCTAATACTGAATATTGTAAGCCCCTATAGCAAGGTAATGATCCATGAGTAGAACACCTCAATGGACCGTGCCCAAATATCTACAATTTTGGGACTAGGGCTCTACATCACCTCACTTCCCACCTGAAGGTATGGTTGCATGCATGGTGTCATCAATCTCTAGCTTGTAGATATTTTTCACTTTGAATCCAATCTGACTCAATTTCCCAATGGTTACATTTTTAAGGAAGAATTTCCCCTTGCTGAAATTAACATCATAGCCACGATCCTCCAAAACGGCTACAAAGATCAGGTTCTTCTTCAACCTCGGTACTAACATAACGTCTTTCAAATAAAGATGGGAGCCTAAATCCCTCTTAAAGGTTACAATACCAATTACTTTGGCACTATACCTCCCATAATCTCCAAATTCTATTTTCATTTAGGGATCCTTCTCCTCCAGGCTACTAAAGTACTCTTTTGATCCTGTCATATTATAAGAGGCACTAGAATCTAGGTACAAATCACTCCCCATCACAGTGTTTGACATGCAAGAAACGAGGGTAAAATCTGGCTCAAATTGAGATGCTAGGGAATCTCCCGTTTCTCCTCTTGTAGGCACCTTGTTGGATTTATTGTGTGGACACTTTGTTGCATAGTGCCTGAATACCTGGAAGTGAAAGCACTTGATCTTGCTCAAATCTTTTTTCTTGCCATTATTTTGGATGGAATCAACATCTCCTTGGGACTTCTTTCCCTTTGCCTTCATTAATTTGACAACTAGAGAAAAGTAATATTCCTCTTCTTTGGATGTAATGGGGACATTCTGGGTTTCCCCAACTATCTCCCAATACCACAGGACAAAACAACACCCACAAGCACAACTATGTGCTATAGAATCCAACTCTTCAAATTCTGCAATTTAATTAAACATTTCATTCAAGAGAGAATATGAATATTTCCTTCAAAAATGCTATGATAGGTCTCTCTCATGACTTCCTACTCTTTCCAAACCTCATTCAACTTACACGGGCTTCAACTTATCAATGGCACAACCAACAGGCCGAAACATGCTCTCAAAACCTCATACACAACCCTAAAACCTCATTTTTGTAGGCACTATGAAATATTTTCGTAGCACCACAAAAATTGTCTTTTCACATTCTAGGGAGGCTAAAAGGACTCACCCTCTACAAGGATGGTTCTCCACAGTTTAGAATCTCTCCTTAACAACTTCACATGCCTTCCTTCCTTTGAATTACACTCTTGCTTGAGTAATGGTAGAATTCCAAAACATTGGTGCTCTATTTTTCTTTTGGGAAAACACTCCACTCACTGTAAATACCACACAGTATCTGCTCCACGACACAAAGGACACTTCCCCCCCACCCCATGGGTTTGGAACAATTACAACACAACACCTATGAAAAATTCAAATTTGAAATACTACTGCAATGATAGATTTATTTCACCTACTTATTTATGATAAGTTATTTACAAATTTCTTCCAGTAAATTATAAAATAAATACAACTGTAGTGATCACTCTAATCATAAGAAGATAATAGAACATAACACATATAACACAATATAAACAATCACATGTACACATTTATTTTTTGACAATTTTCCCTAGAAAACCCAATGTGGGAAAACCGATGAAGCAGATGAGGGTTTGTATTATTCTTCAACAATGATTATATTTTACAATAAGTAGACGAGAAGAATTCTTAAGAATACATTGTTGGAAATATTGTCATTGATGGAAAAGGATCAGAAAGGAGTTACACCAGAATTATCATTGATGGCAAAGGAGCAGAGAAGCAACGGTTATAAGGCAAAGGAGCATATCAGACAATGTGCAACAATGGGCAGCAGAGAGGCAAAAGAGAAGCCATAGAAATATAACCTAAAGCAGAGAGAAGCACCATACATGCAAAGGAGAAACATGGAGAAGCTTTAGCGTGATTACTTAAGGAAAAGGAGCAACAAAAGAACAAAGACAATTAAGGCAGCGAAAGGCAGCAAAGGTAGCAAAGCGGGTCAAGTCGTGAAATGTAGCCAAGGTAGTGAATGCAACTAAGATGGCACCAAAGGTAGCGAATGGAGAAGAGACAATAAAGAGGCTGAGAAAACAGAGGCAATGAATGCAGAACAAGTAGTGAATGGAGCAGACACAACAAAGAGGCATAGTGAGCAGAGGCAGGGAATGCAGCACATGCAATGAATGGAGCAGAGACAACAAAGAGGTAGAGACAGCTGAAGGCAATTGGATTTGCTAAACACATCGAGGACCCGAGATCCTGCGCATAGAAGAATCATTAAGTGGCGAGAGATGAGAGGAAGAGGCGAGAGAAGCAAGTGTCAGAGTCACAAAGCGGGACAGTGTAAACAAATGAAAAATCGACTAAGGCAGAGAATTGTTTGAAGAATTCCAAGGGGGCGAATGAACTGTCAGGATTAGATCGGAAAAGTAAAGGCGAGAGATGGACGACGGAGATCGAATCGCGTCAGGAGTGATGTCACAAATAGAAACATTTAAGAGTTAAGTGTTAAGGTGCTGCATGGTGAGTTAAAGAAATTACGATGTGAAGTAGAGAAGGGACACGTGGTGGCATGATGCAATATCACAAATCACACGAAATAAAGTTAACCAATAAGTTAAACGGTTATAATTTGCAAAATACAAATCACGGAAGATGACGTGGCAGTGATGTAAAGATGATGTGGCAGTGACGTAAAGATGACGTAGCAGTGGCGTGAAGATGACGTGATGATGACGTGGTAGATGACATGGCCTCGACACCACAGATCGCAAGAGTTTATGATGACATGGCAAGGTAACATGGAGGTGACATGGCAGGGTGGTGTGGCATGTGTTAGAGTCGGTCTGTTCATCCCTCCGTCAGAGATCAAAATCTCTTTTGTTGCATTTCATTTTTAGGTGTCTCATTCAGTTCAGTCATTTGCATTCCATTAGGAGCATTGATCTTCTGACAGAAGGGTCTTTTCACTCATGTTTCTCATGTCTTGTACCTACTGGCTCAGGTCTATTCATAAAAGTCCATCAAAATCATTTTACAGTCAATGACAATCAATGTTTGGTCTTTTAATGGGCAAAGAGTCTGTTTAGGGTTTTCAGTCTCATTAGGTTTAGGGTTTCACAAATTTAGTCTTCAAAATGTCCAATAATGCTAGCAGGCACATGAGGGAGGTTCAGAATAAGTTTTCATTTCAAAAATTCCATCGTCATAATGTTAGATCATGATTCTTCTTCAAAACCCTGTTTTGAAGAAAAATCGTCCATTTTATCTTTTGTAATAAATGCCATGTAATTTTTAAAAGTTTTTTTAGTTGTGAAGGTCTTCAGGTGCAGCCTTGGTCACCTTTGCCAAATTCCATGTCAGCTATCCCTGCAAAAAATAGACAAGAGTTTCGTCATTCAACTCAAAAAATTAAAGTGGAAACAAGAAAAATAGAGTTTACATTAAAATGTGAAAGTGCCAAAGTTCTGCAACATAACAAAAGTGGGTTGGTCAAAATGAAAAATCAAAATGCATTGATATATAAGATATTTTCCACATTCAAATTTCATTTGCACGCCAAAGATAAGAGAGAATCCAAGTCAAGTTTGGAGGAGCGAAAGCTTGTGTTTGAAGCCGAGACTGTGGTGAAATTGCAGGCGCGACACACAGGAGGAAGGTCGCGGCGCATATGGTTGCCGCGCCGCATAGAGCCGCCCACTGTAGTGTTTTTTTTAAACGTGCGCGGCGCACTCACCGGTCGCAACGCACTGGGTTGTGTGCGCGGCGCATAGGGCCGACACACACAAAAAGACTCTGCCACTGTTCCACAAATTCAAATTGATTCAAACTCCCATGCTCAGAGTAAGTTTGTGATGACTTTGAACTGCTATTAGCTTGAGTTTGGTGTGGGTTCAAGATTGGTTATAAGAGTTTGAATGGTGAAAACATAAACCCTATCATTTTGTTAAAGCTTCTCTTTAGGGTTTTAAATTGGTGTTTTAAAACAACTTTGGTGCCAAAATAATCCAACTCCATTCCCCACTTATGGTTCCTTTCCCATCACTGTAATCCTATCATCATTATCAATCCCTTATTCCCTCACATTCCCAAAATCACTTATTCCTAAAGTCCTATTATCCTTATCCCTAAACCCTACCATTCCCTATCACTCTCCCTCTCCCATATCATTTGCAAAAATTCCTAAATCCAAAATCCCCAAACAGTCAAGTGACTGTCCTCACACTTCAATTTTCACTTGAAAAAGCTCCACTATACCCAATGTCCATATTTACCACAGTCCTTTCCTATTTTGGCACACATTTGGCAATTGGAGGCAAATACACCAAATTCTTATTCTCACCTCATACAAATCATCATACACTTGGCATAGACTTGTAACACCATGTAGACAGACGCTGGAACTTCATATGAACAAGACAGTGATTCTACCACTGAGCTGCATGCACTGAGAAGGCCTCGTAAAGGTGGAAAACATGTGAGAGAAGAGCCCACCTTATTGACTCAGTTGCAGGCCTACCCACTTGCCATGGCATGTTTTCGAGAGCAGTCATTATATCAGTACTGTGAGATGATTTCTCAGAATCAACATCATCAGGAGTTAGCCCAGTTGTTTGTTTTACATTTGCATGATGGTCAGGTTACTCTTGCTGGTGTAAATTTCACCTTGACACCCGAAACCATTTCTCAGGCAACAGGAATACCGAATGTAGGTGAGGAGTTGAAAAAGAGACAACAGGTGGACATAATGCATTATGAACCATACATCAGGCCTAGCTATGTGAGGCAGCTCAGCAGGGTATTCCCATTCTGTTTTCTGAAGGAATCCTATGCGCCTTTGATGAGACTCATTATCAGATACTTCAGTTGTGAGGGCCGGTTCTCACGCCTCTATGCATACTACATCAGATTATTGATGCATTTCACGAGAGTGAGGATGATGAACATTCCGTATTTCATGCGCCGCAACATCGAGAGGATGAATACTCTTGTGCAGAAGAAGACTCTCGAGCAGCAGTACAACAATATTGATCATTATGCGCTCATCAAGATCATTGTGGTACATCAATTTGGATTGCAGGGCATTGCATGGGAAGATTTCATTTCCCGTGACTTCTTCACAGCCCCTCAGTCTCCTCCAGAGATCGTTCATGAGCCAGGTGAACCTTCCCATCAGTTTGAAGGTCACGAGACAGAGCCTATCAGTGTGCCAGTGTATGTCACTTATCAGAGAGGCACGAGAGTATTATTTGCAGCAGCTCGACGAGTAATATCTCCACCCGGGGTTGAAGGGGTCTCGTTGCCGTCATCAGCAGCACAGGTATAGGTACAAGACAGAGGAAAGAGGCCTATGTAGGATGAAGGCCCTTCAGGAGGCTGTGATACTGATTTCATATTGATTGATGAGGATTTGAGCTCTCCAAACTCAAAATTGAGAGAGATCATTTAGGAGCAGAAAGCTGAGATCGACACATTGAACGAGAATTTGCAGAGAGCTCAGTGGATCATAAACTATCTGAAGCAATGCAACAAACAGTTGGAGGATCAGCATACGATCATGGAGTTGCAAAACATCCATGAGAACCGGCAGGCTGCCAGAAGAAGCCCATCTGAGATGACACCTATTGAGCGGGAGATCGAGGTTGATAGAGACTTGGCTTGAGAGGGTCAACATTCATCTTGAGAAGCTATTGGAGAAGGCAAACAAAGAGAAGAACATGCTTAGGCACATGAAGAACCACTATTGGGCGCGCACGCATGTTTGCAAAACGAAGATTAAAATCTTGAAGGCAAGGCTAAGGAGGGCACTGAAGCATCGCAGAAGGCATGATAGGCTCCAAATCTTGGCCGAAGCTTCTTTGGTTAAACATAGCATTTGATCAGGGACCTTCAGCCCAAATTTCAAGGAATTTGGAAAAAACTTTGTCAATTTTGAATTTTTTGGTCACAAAACAAGTTTTTTTGCCCGACGCGTAGCGCCACTTGGCGCGCGCTTATAATTGGAAGCTCTTTAGAGGGAAAACTTGGTATTTCTAGATTTTTTATTAAAATTTATGCATGCTTAGGAATGGCCTAATAATTTCATCAAGTTCTGGGTTGCCTAAAGGGTCAAAAACACCCTAGAAATGGCCTTTCTACCACTTTTTGCACCCACAGGAAGTAGTGTTGGGAGATTGAACTTTTGGAGGGGAAAATTGCAACCAAATCCAGAAATTCCACTTGGTTTGGAAAGTATACAGGTAGGGATTTCCAACGAGCTATCATGAGCTCAATTTGGACTTCAGGAAGGGCCTCAAAATCAGCTCCAACGTTGTGCTACACATAGAGATTTTGGGCGCGGCGCATAGAGGATTTTGGCTTATTTTTCACTCCACAGCCTCGACTTCACTAGTTTTGCCGTCACTTTTTCATGTAACTCTTGATGTACCTTGATGTAATTTCATGACCATGATTTAATTTTGGCACATTTCTACTCATCTTAGTGGATTCATTCACCAAAAAGTGAAATTTAAGTGAATGAATCAGTTTCCTATCATATAAAGGCAAGTTGTTTCATTGCCTATTTTTCAGTTCCTAGTTTAGATATGGTTGAAACAGCTCCTAGAATGATGATCTCGATCCCTAGAGGCACGGAATGGGTTAGGCTTGTCTATGTCATGTATTTTCTCGCTCATTTTCGTGGTCAGACACTTGGGATTGCTTGGCACTTCTACCAGACATTTCATTTCTGTTAATTTTTGGCAAAACAATAGACTAGGTTTATAAAGATTTCCTTTTGGGATCCATGGCTCTGTGTTTTGATGGTGTATTTCTCCTTGTAGCTGTAAGTTCACTGATGTTTATGTGTATAATTTTCCCTTGTCTTGCTTCTTAAATTAAACAAATTAATGTTTAAAGGTGGAATCCAGTAGCTTGCTTTGCTCTGCCTTTAGTTTTGTTTAATTTTTCATGTTTTCATCTGTTTGAGGAGGAATCTTGAGACCCTCTTTCCCTCTTCAGCTCCTCACCGATCTGATCCATCCATTCACTCAATCTAAAGCATGAAAACTATTGCCTTCCTTGCCCCAATCAGAACTCTGCAAAAACTAGGCCTAATCCTCGCACCCAAAACTGCCTTTCCCTTTGATCCAACAAAACCCCCAAAATCAAACTCAAATTCCTTCATTTATATACCTAGCCTAAAATTAGCTTTTATTTCAGTCATCTCAAGCCCCATTGATTATTTTTCGCTGAGATTGACCCAGAGAGAGCCCTCTCCTGTTCTGGTAGGGCTAGCTACCAACGAGCTGCTCCATGCTGGCCTCGAACTCGCTCCTTTAGTTTGAGGATTTATGCACAACAACATGATGACATGATTCAAGCCAGATAGCCTACACTGAGCTAAGGGAGCAGCAAGAAGGTGACCAGAGGGCGGTTGTGACTAGTGCAATGAGCGGGACATGAGACATAAGGGCCGTTGATATCGCATCCGGCACAGAGGTGCTGAATCCTCTCTAATACATCATAAATAATGTTATTTTGGCTGCGTTGGTTGCGATGTTGTAAGTTTCAAGCAACGCGACGCGATGAAGGGAGCCCACATGGAAGCACCGCGCATGAGCGCAGATCACATGGTTTTATGGTATATCGTAAAGTGGGAAACCTACGGGCAAAGGTTTGTGATCAATTGTGATTGGTTTAAAGTACTGTGGGAACCTATAAGCCTTGATCCGTGTATATACGCGCTGTTTGATTGTTAAACGTATGTATGTTATATATATGTGTCGTTCGATTGTTAAACGTATGTATGTTATATATATGTGCTATTTGATCATAAAACATATGTATGTTGATAAAACTTAGATTTGTAATCCACCACATGTATAAAGGGAGTGTTATGTGGGGCCATACCCCATAGTTCACAAATGAGTGGCATGAACGCATAACAAAGGAATAGGAACTCGTGGATAATAGTCTTGCAACAGTAAGGCAGATGAAAAGGTTGAACGCGGTAGAAAAGACATAGGTAACAGAAGAAACAAGACAGTTATGCAGCAAAGCTGGAATAAAATGGCATAAACAGAAAAGACACAAGGACAGCAAGCAGAAGAGGCCAAACACACAGAAAAGCGAAAAAACTGATGGGCTAAGTAAATAATTGATTGTAACTGAAAATGTATTATTATTTTTATATTGTTTGTGATTCAAAAGCAAGTCTTCGGTAGGAAAATAAAAACTCCAATGTAATACTGAAATGAGTACATTGTATTGTAACATCCTGAATGTGCTGAGCGAGAAAATGAGAAGGTGGAAGGAAAAGAGTCATACCTATTCATTTCGTATTCTCTATAAATGATGTTATTGTAATATGCATAAAGAGGTTAGATAGTGGAAGAAGTAAAGGAGCGGATAGAGAAGCTGTGAATATCCATAGATGATTTAAAGAAGAAAGTATGAAGGTTGGAAGGACAATGCTGAAGAAGGAGAAAAACAAAGGTGATATCCTGTGCAAATCAACATATGATTTATCAGAGTGAGGAGTTGGTGCTTCCATTTCAAGTTGTAGCTTGATAGATGTCTAGTTGTAGCTGGTTGAGGTAGGAGCCTCCTGTGAGTTGTATTCTACATAAAATACATGGGAGTTGGTGCTTCCATTTCAAGTTGTAGCTTGATAAATGTCAAGTTGGAGATGGTTGAGGTAGGAGCCTCCTATGGGTTGTAGCCTACGCAAAATACATGGGAGTTGGTGCTTCCATTTCAAGTTGTACCTTGATAGATGTCCAGTTGGAGCTGGTCGAGGTAGGAGTCTCCTGTGGGTTGTAGCCTGCAGAAAGCATATGGGATTTGGAGCTTCCTTGCAAGTTGTAGCTTGCAGAATTTGAGGTAGTAGCCTCCTGTAGGTTGGAGCCTATAGAAAATCAGTGGTGAGAGGGAGTTGGATCTTGCATTTCCATCACAACAATAATAAGATGTGGTTTTCTCCCTTATGGGTTTCCACTTAAATTTGTTTTCCATGTGCATGATGATTATGTGTTGATGTTCTGTATTTAATTTGCAAAATACTTGTTGCTCACATACTAAGATTTTTGTTTCATTATATAATAAGTTGATCATGAAATTAAGGTGTAATTAAGTTTAAAGGATTTTTTTAAAAGTCCATGAATGTATTAAACCGATTCAAATTTCTTTCTCAAATAGCTTAACTAAGGTTCTACAATTGGTATCGTGAGCCAAGTTCCTTCCTCGTATCATTTTTTAACAACTATTATAGATCCTAGATCCCTATATTGGCTAGTCAAGGATTCTCAAAAATAAAGCCCCATTGTTTACTGGAACAAACTATGCCTTTTGGAAAATAAGATTGAGGATGTACATAAGAGCCCATTTTGAAAATGTAAAAATAATGAAGTGAAAGATGTAGCGCTTCTTCTTGCAGAGAGAAATCACAGTAATTGTGAATAACATGAAAGCTCTAGGAGAAACCATTAAGGAATGTGTGATAGTGAAAAAGATATTGAGATCTTTACCATCCAGGCTTAACCCTAAGGTTTCAACCATAGAAGAAATAACAAACTGGGAAACCTTGACCATGAACCAATTGCTTGGAAACTTGACAACTTATGAGATGAGACTTCCATAAGGGAAGTCAAACATGAGGGAGGCAGCCTTTAAGGCAGATAAGTGCAAAGAAGAAAAGGAAGATACATGCTCTTGCTCTGATGAAGAAGAGGCCAAATTTGTCAGAAGATTGGATAGAGACACAGGCAAGTATAAAGATAAACTTACATTTAAATGCTTTAACTGTGGAAGAGTGGGGCACTATGCATCTAATTGTCCTCATAAGAAAACAAAGAACCAGACACAAGAGACAGAGAAAACCAAAATAAATAACTGGCAGAAAGGGAAGATATTCAATAGAAAATCATTTTATGCTCAGCAAGATAACAGTGCATCTGAAAGCTCAGATGAATCCTCAAATGAAGAAGGAACCTCTGAATTTGTGTTGATGGCCAAGGAAGAGTCTGAAGGATTCCTTTTGGAAGATGAGGAAGAAGGTGAGGTAGATCTTGAGGGGGAGCTAACGAGTGCCCTGGAGGAAATAGACAGACTTAGACTCAAGTGCTAAAAACAGAAAGACATTCTCCTGAAATATGTAAGGGAAGAACCAGATTCGGAAAACCTCATTTAGTTGAAAGTAGAACTTGAAGAAGCTAAGAAGGTGGAAGACATTCTGCTAAAGCAAATTAAAGATAAACATCAGGAGCAAGAGAAATTGGAAGAAGTAGTAGTATGCCTGAGAAAGAAACTAGAAAACTCCCAAAGGGAATTATCTATGAACACTCCATGAATGAAAAGCTCTGAACAGTTGGACAAATTTATAAATGCTCAAAGATCTCCTCTCATAAACGCTGGGATAGGCTATGAAGGAGAAACCAGTGAGTCCAAGGTAGTAGATAACAAACATCATTTTCTAAACAACTCGTAAAGGATAATGAAGCGTATTTCAAAATATTCCTACAAAAAAGTAGAAGCCAACAAGAACACGCATTTGTAAAGAAGCTAACAAAAACAAGCAACATTTTCTAAACAAATCGTAAAGGACAAAGAAACAATCAACTGCAAAAGGCCCATACACTCATGAATACGAATTGAATAAATTCAGAAGCTGCCAAAGGAGGTTCTTTCCTCCCATGAGAAGTATCACTTGTTTTTCTTATCACAAAACTGGACATATTGCAACATACCGTAAGACAAAGAAAATCCAGTCCAACTAGTAAAGGATGTAGAAAATGAAAATACTAACTCAAGAAAACAAATGGAGAGGACAACCTTTCACCAGGTACACTAATCGATTCCATGGCTACTTTTTTTCATGCATTGAATTTGGATATAAATTTGTTGAATTTAAATTTCATTCAAAAAGGGGAACAAAATGCCATACATCAGCTCAACCTTTCTTAGGTAAAACAAAATGTTATTCATTCCACAAGCTTGGTCACAAAGCAAGAGACTGTAAGCTGCCATATACATTAAAGAAATTTAGACAGATGATGGAATCCAATAAAATCAGAAAAAATAGTGAATAAAAAAGAAGTGCAGACATTATGAAGAACCCCAATAAAGTATGAAAGGAAAAGAGAAAGGGGGAGCCCGTTACTTCAATAACATAATGAATCCATCATAGTTTCAGGGGAAGCTTCCCTAGGAAGCAATGAAAATATCCAACTAACAATAAATAAAAAGCAACATCCCAGGGGGACAACAGTTCATAATTAGTCCCCATAAAATTAGTCTAAGAAGAGCTCCATGGAATAAGAATAGCTAAAAGTTTAGGAAGGGAAAGGAAAATTCCTCTAACAAAGAGCTATAGAGGAAGAAGAATACCTAAAGCATTCAATAGCCAACAGGTTGATGGAAGGAGAGAAGGCAACAAGCAGCCATGGTGGTAGAGGGAGCATCAGCCATGAACATGTAAGCTAAGAAGACAACATCACACTAAGTGATGAATGATTAAAATCACAAAAATTATGGTTTGAGCTATAGAACTGGAAAAATCCATAGAGGATGATCACACTGTGCATCACACTACAAGAGTTAGCAATGACACGAATTTAAGAAGGATGAGTAAGAGAATATTTTATCATCATTATATCATTCCATCCTTCATCTATGGAAGGTCCCCTTGGAGGAAAGCTGTTAAATGAGTGATCAAAATATGAGTGGTCTACCCTTGTAGATTCCAAGTAAAGAAATTGAAGATGCCTTCCCGAAGATCATTATGTTAGAACACTTGAATTTTATATAGAGTAGCAATGATTTTGCAACAGTCCTAGAAAGGAATATGCAGTGACATTCTTTTAAACTATAATGAAAAAATAAGAAAAAGGTTAATGATGCCAAGATCAGATTTAGTATATTGATGATTGCTGTTAAGAACAATGGAGAGCTCAATAGTAGAAACTATTAAGGTTTTCTTAACTATGGGTGCATGTGCAAGCTGAACTGAAATTACTACATAGTTTATCAAATTAGTATCAATTGGTATTTGGATCAAGCATCTTGCCTATCAGCATAATACCAAGTGTTATCAGTGAAGCAGTGGCATGGTACATGTCCTCAGGATTAGAGTATTATGGCAGAAGTACATCAAGGTAGTATACCCAACGTTATCTGCATTATTAAATCATAAAAAGGTCAATGAAAGTGCAACATGATCATTATATTGTTTACAATTGAAGTAGTATATTGAGCATTGAAGCAATATCTATTTCTAGATATAACTGCATGCCTTCCTCAAGTCAGTACAAACATATCTTCAAGGCCTCTTTCTTAAGATCATTCATAAAACTGTGTGAAGTCTGTTTGCTGAGATTTCAATTAAACAACTTGAAGATGTTTTGCTGAAGATCATCATGATAGAACAATTAAAGTATCTGAAGTATGACGGACTAGTTGTGTTAATCTTACATTTGAAGCTCAAGAGTCTCTTATTGTTTCATTTAAAGCATACTTTAGCAGAAAGGATTTGCTGGTATTTCACCATTAAAGAGAGGTTGATTATTGACATACATACCCACTTATGTCATAAATAAAATTGCATAGTTGATAAGTGAGACTAACCAATACATTGAATGTATCTAGCCTCAAGGGTTTTTTTTGAAAGTACACTGTACAAGCAGTAAATTCATTTGGTCTCTTATATTGAAATATATTGTCTAATCTCACATTAAGTTGTAAGCTCTGGTTTGATTCATTGTTCACATTAGTAACAAGGACCTTTTAGCTGTTAAGTGTAATATCCCTGTCAACAACCTAGCTCATATCACCACCAACAAGCAGTACAGGTGAACCACAACTATAAAAGATATATTGGCATCATCATATTTGAATATATGTGTACTACAAATATGTATCTCAGATGAAGATCATAATATGGACTGAAGTATATTTGGAGCAGACTTTATATGTTGTATGGAGCATTCTCAGTATTTTAATATTGTTCCAATGATGCATCTCTAATCATGTAAGTTTGTTCTATGAAGTGTCCTTATCATCACTTTTAGTTGTATACAAGTGCAAGGAGTCTCTGCTTTGGGATGATATTAGGTTACTGTGTATATACAAGTTCAATGATTCTCAAAAGTGTTCTCCCAACAACTCTTGTACACCAGTATGGAGCAACAAGGTATAAAGTTAAAAGAAGAAGGCCTAAACACAAATCAGAGAGAGGAAATGCAAAGATATAATCTACACTGGGAGATGTGCAACCCTTTTCCATTGATGTTAAAGGGGGAGGAAAAGTAAGCAGAAGAAGAAAGGCTCTTTTGAAAAGCAAGCAGAGGAAGAAAAACATTTCTCAGAATGAAAGGGGAAGGAAGTCTAGGGGGAAGTATTGGAGTATTGGTGGATGTGTTGCCATAAATGCCAAAGGGGGAGACTGTTGGAAGTATTTTCATTTATGGAAAAGGATCAGAAAGGAGTTACACCAGAATTATCATTGATGTCAAAGGAGCAGAGAAGCAGCGTTTATAAGGAAAATGAGTAGATCAGGCAATGTGCAACAGAGAGGAAAAAGAGCAGCCATAGATGTATAACCTAAAGTAGAGAAAAGAAACAAAGAGGCAAAGGAGCATCATGGAGAAGCTTTAGCGTGATTACTTAAGGCAAAGAAGCAGCAAAAGAACAAAGGAAATTAAGGCAGCAAAAGGAATCAAAGGCAGCAAAGCGGGTCAAGTCGTGAAAGGCAGCGAATGTAGCTAAGATGGCACCAAAGGCAGCGAATGGAGAAGAGACATAAAAGAGGAAGAGATAACAGAGGCATCAAATGCAACAGATGTAGCGAATGGAGCAGATACAACAAATAGGTAGAGACAACAGAGGCAGCGAATGCAACATGGGCAGCGAATGGAGCAGAGACAACAAAGAGGCAGAGACAGTTGAAAGCAATCGAATTTGCTAGACACGGCGAGGACCAGAGATCTTGCACATAGCAGAAGTAGGAAGAGGCGAGAGCGGTGAGAGTAAAGAGGAAGAGGTGAGAGAAGCAAGAGCAAAAGTCACAGAGCAGGAAAATGTAAACAAATGAAAAATCGACTAAGGCAGAGTATTATTTGAAGAATTCCAAGGGAGGTGAACAGAAGGTCAGGATTAGATCACAAAAGTAAAGGCGAGAGATGGATGGAAGAGATAGAATCATGTCAGTTTCAATGTCGCAAATTGCAACATTTGAGAGTTAAGTGTTAAGGCATCACATGGTAAGTTAAAGCAGTTGTGATGCGAAGTAGAGAAGGGACATGTGGTGGCACAATGCAATATTCAAAATCGCATGAAATAGAGTTAACCATTAAGTTAAATGGTTATAAGTTTCGAAATGAGAAGTAAGAAAGATGATGTGGCAGTGACGTAAAGATGACGTAGAAATGGCATGAAAATGACGTGGTGATGAAGTGGCAGTGATGTGGCAAGATGAAGTGGCAGATGTTGTGGCCCCGATCCCACATATCGCAGGAACTTATGATGACATGCCAAGGTGACATGGCGGGGTGACATGGCATGATGACATGGACCTTGCTCGCATACCACACATTGCAGTGCTTAAGGGATAGCAGGAAGGCGACCACAAGTTAAGTTAAATTTTTTGTGATGCGAAATAGAGGGACACGTGTTGACTTCGCACAACATCGCATCCCACAAGATATAGGGTTTAACTTCAAGTCATCGCAAAGAATGTTATTTTGGTTGTGATGCGGTAAGGTTCAAGCGACGCAATGCGAAGAAGGGAGCCCATCTGGCAGCACCGCGCACGAGCACAGATCGAAAATCGCATGGTTTTATGGTATATCGCTAATTGTAAAGTGGGAAATCTACGGGCAAAGGTTTGCGATGAATTGTGATTGGTTCAAAGTACTGTGGGACCCTCTAAGCCTTGCTCCATGTATATACACGCTATTTTATTGTTAAACATATGTATGTTACATATATGTGCCGTTCAATCGTTAAACGTATGTATGTTATATATATACACTGTTTGATCATAAAACATATGTATGTTGATAAAACTCAGATTTGTAATCCACCGCCTGTATAAAGGGAGTGTTATGTGGGCCATACCCCACAGGTCACAAAGGAATGGCATGAACGCATAACAAAGGAACAAGAACTCGTGCATAACAATGTTGCAGCAATAAGGCAGATGAAAGGGCTGAACGCGCCAGGAAAGCCACAAGTAACAGAAGAAACATGGTAGTTATGCAACAAATATGGAATAAAAAAATAGAAACTTTGAAAAGACACAAGGACAACAAGAAGAAGAGGCCAACACACTTAAAAGTGAAAAAACTGATGGGCTGAGTAAATAATTGATTGTAACGGAAAATGTATTATTATTTTTATATTGTTTGTGATGCAAAGGCAAGTCTTAAGTAGGCAAAGAAAAACTCTAATGTATTACTGAAATGAGTACATAGTATTGTAACATCCAGAATGTGCTGAGCGAGAAAATGAGAAGGTGGAAGGCAAAGAGTCATACCTATTCATTTCATATTCCCATATGGAATGCAAACAAATATGAGGTTATCTCTATAAATGATGTTATTGTAATATGTGTAAAGAGGTTAGATAGTGGAAGAAGAAGAAGGAGCGGATAAAGAAGCTGTGAAGATCCATAGATGATTTAAAGAAGATATGAAGGTTGGAAGGAGAAAAGTGAAGAAGGAGAAGAACAAAGCTTATATCCAGGAAAATCATCATATGATTTCATTTTAGAGTAAGGAAGTTGGTGCTTCAATATCAAGTTGTAGCTTGATAGATGTCCAATTGTAGCTGGTTGAGGTAGGAGCCTCCTATGGTTGTAGCCTACAAAAAATACATGGGAGTTGGTGCTTCCATTTCAAGTTGTATCTTGATAGATGTCCAGTTGTAGCTGGTTGAGGTAGGAGCCTCTTGTGGGTTGTAGTGTACAAAAAATACATGGGAGTTGGTGCTTCCATTTCAAGTTGTAGCTTGATAGATGTCCAGTTGGAGCTGGTTGAGGTAGGAGCCTCCTGTGGGTTGTAGGCTGTAGAAAACAAATGGGAGTTGGAGCTTCCTTGCAAGTTGTAGCTTGCAGAAGTTGAGGTTGTAGCTTCATGTAGGTTGGAGCCTACAGAAAATCAGTTATGAGAGGGAGTTGGAGCTTGCCTTTGCATCACAACAATAACAAGATGTGGTTTTCTCCCTTAGGGGTTTCCACTTATATTTGTTGTCCATGTGCATGATGATTATGTGTTGATGTTCTGTATTTAATCCGCTTAATACTTTCTGCTCACATATTACGATTTTTGTTTCAATAATAATAAGTTGATCATGAAATGAAGGTGTAAATAAGTTTAAAGGAAAGTTTTAAAAGTCCATGAATGTATTAAAATGATTCATCCCCCCTCCCAGTTTAACTAAGGGTTATACATACACCTGAGATTAATTCTTTGGATCCTCCTGGAGAATTTCTAACACCTAGAAGGCACCCTGGCTTCCTCTGTGTCACTCTGTGTGATCTTATGCACAGTCCCCATGCTTGAATGTGTCACTCTACGTGGGAACACAACACTGTTGATGAATGTTGGCCTCTTTGACCCTCTACGTCCTCCTCTTGCTCTTATCTGTCACTTATGTCTTCCCTTTCCTTATTCTACCTCTTCAAATTTGCCTTGCAACTCTCCCTCTGAAATAGAATTCTATTCCTTCAAAATCGATTTCCTTCGGGTACTAAGTGTATGCCTGGTTTGCTTTCCAAATGACCCTCAAGCCTTCTCTTATAATATTATTGTTGATGAATCAACGACCCAGATTATATTTCTAATCAGTGGCTAAGATTAAAACATGACTTGATCTTCATTCTCTAGAGGATTCTCAATCTGTTTTATTAACACCCTTAATTATTTAATTTCCCTAAGTTTAGAGTTAGGGTCTAATTATTTTAATAAAACACGAACCGAGTGGAATTTCCACACACGATTTTTGGGTTCTTTGGAATATTAATGTCCAAGCCTCCTCACAAAATTTGAGACTTGGAACACTTTCCAATGCTACAAAAATAAACACTCACTCTTAGCGAGGAAAATGTTCAATAAAAATGCCAACTGCATCTTCTCAGACCTGAAGCATCTACTGCATTGCTGATGTCTCGGCTGTTGCCCCTCATCTGTTGTGCTGCTGCTCTCTATACTGTTGCCCATGACACCATCTTTGTCACTGCCTCATCTATACTGTAGCTCCCTCTGAATTTTGAGCCTATCCATTCCTCCTACTGGAATGGATTCTTGACCATCTCCTCTTTTCTTTGAAGTAAGAAAAATTATTCTTACCTAGAGCTTTCGTGAAGATATCTACCACCTGCTCTCCTGTAGGAATGTAACTCAATTATACAGCCCCCCGTTGGACATAGTCCCTGATGTCAATGTTCTTCGACCGATCATGAAACATATGATTTTCAAAGAGCTTGATGCAACTCTGATTATCATACAAAATTTTGGTCGCTTCCATCCTCTGTTTGAGTAAGTTCATGAGAAACTTACGAAGCCATATGGTCTCACACGAATCTGTGCTAGCTACCATATATTCATCCTTGGCTGAGCTCAGTGCCACATACTTCTGTTTCCTACTGCACCAGGAAGTCATTCTTGATCCAACACTGAAATAGTACCCACTGGCACTCTTCCGATCTACTGGAATTCCAACATAGTCCGCATCAGTGAACCCACTCAACTCGATGCCATTTCCCTTGGTGTACCTCAATCCAAACTCGACTGTCCCCCTCAAGTACCTGAGAACATGTTTGGCCGCTGCCTAGTGAGCCCTCCTTGGTTGTACCATGAATTCACTAAGGGTATTCCCAACATAATATATGTTTGGTCTAGTATTGACCAGATACATCAATGATCCTATGAAATGCCTATAAAAGGTAGGCTCAACCTCATCATCCTCGAACGTGTCAATTTTATTCCAGTTTGTGATCATTGGTGTAGCCATGGGTCTACAACCCTTCATCTAAAATCCATTTAGAATATCTGTATTATATATTCCTTTCCCAAGGAAGACTCCTCCCTTATGCTGCCAAACTTCCAAACCAAGAAAATAGTGCATCTGCCCTAGATCCTTCATGTCAAATTCTGTAGCTATATTTTCCTTGCAGTCTTTGATGAGCCTAGATGATCCAGCCAGAAACATATCATCTACATATAGCACTAATATTAATGGCTCATACCCTACTATGAGATAGTAGATATTGGGATCTGCGTCACTCTTGACAAATCCCAACTGCTGTAGGTCGCTGTCAATTCACCCATACCAAGCTCTAAGGGCTTGCTTTAGTCCGTACAAGGCTTTTTTAAGCCTACACAGATGAGTTTTTTGCTCATTTATCAAAGCCCTATGGTTGTTCTATGTACACTTCCTTTTCTATCACCCCATTCAAGAACGAAGTCTTGACATCCATCTGATGAATCTCCCATCCCATCTGCGCTACAATAGATATGACGGATCTGATGGAAGTATTCCGAGATACTGGGGTGAAGGTTTCTTCATAGTCAATCCATTCCTTCTACGCGTACCCCTTAGCCACAAACCTGACTTTAATTTTCTCTATACTGCCATCTTCAACATATTTAATCTTGTAGATCCATCTCGAACCTACAACCGATCTGTCCTGATGTTTAGGAAAAATTTCCTAGACATCATTTTTCATGATAGAGCTATACTCCTCCACCATCGTATCTACGCACAACTAATGCTGAGCTGCCTCTTGAAAACTAGAAGGTTCTCCAACCTATGCTACCAATACGTGGTACATGTCAGGTTGTCTGCGTTGCCTCTTCTCATTTCTAGGAGCTCCAAAAACTTCTCTGCATCCCTCAAAGTCTGTTGTAGTTCTCTGCTCATCCTTCCACTAGTGGTGGGTGGATTTACCTACTCTCCCTCTTGCACTTCCTAAGAAAAAAATCTCCTTAGGATCCTTGTCCTTGGAGAGGCACTAGAGCCATCTTCCATAGGTCGCTGTGGCTGGACCAACGGATCCTCCTCAGATTGCATAGCTGAAGACATTTCCTGGGATTTCTTGAAGGCTCTCTCCTCCATGAACTTCACGTCCCGTCTTACTACTATCTTCCTACTCTTGGGAATATAGATGTGGTAAGCCTTCACATTCTCACTATATCCCACAAGGTATATTTTCTCTATAGTTCGATCCAACTTCCTCCTCTTCTCATCAGGTACATGGAAATACGCTATGCTGCCAAATATCCTGAAGTGGCTCACCTCAGGCTTGCTTCCAATGAAAACGCTCTCAAGAGTAACCTTACCCAATGCATTATGAGGAGCCCTGTTCTCCACATAAAAAACTGTATTACAAGATTTAGCCCAAAGAAATTTGGGCATTTCTTGGTCATACAACATTGCCCTTGTAGATTCGAAAATAATCCTATTTTTCCTCTCCGCGAATCTATTCTACTTTGGATTATACAGAGCGGTCCATTCTCTCTTGATGCCTTCCTTTGCACATAACCTTGTGAATTCCTTGTCATTGTACTCTCCACCATTGTCTGATTAGAAAGTCTTGATCAACTTTCCTATCAGATTCTCCAC
Organism: Pinus albicaulis; assembly: GCA_034641835.2. Lineage (NCBI taxonomy): Eukaryota > Viridiplantae > Streptophyta > Pinopsida > Pinales > Pinaceae > Pinus > Pinus albicaulis. The sequence continues at coordinate 404,771,477 of CM076576.1, forward strand.
AAGAGCTTTAAAATCCTTGAACCATTCAAAGACCTCATCTTTGGTCTTTAGAAAGAAGATCCATGCATTTCTGGAATGGTCATCGATAAAGGTGACAAAATACTTTGCACCACTGGGAGAGTTCGTGGACATAGGTTTGCAGATGTCTGAGTGTATCAATACCAACACACTCTCGGCCCTATTGCTGCTTCTTGGATAAGCTTCCTTAGCATACTTTCCTAATACGCACCCTTTTCATACATCGTCTTTCTTGGTGCTAATTTTTAAAACTCCCGTGACATTATTCTTGAGAATTCTCAAGGCTCCATGATGTAGATGACCCATTCTTATATGCCATAACTCATTAAAATATTTCTCATCGGTATTTCCTTTCAAAGCCATTAGGGACTCGAGCTATAACTTGTACAGTTTATGGCTCCTGACTCCAATTTGTGACTCCTTCTTCCAACTTGGGTGCTTGACGTAAAATTTGTTGCCAATAAATTATACATCATAACCCTTGTTCTGAAGTTGAGACACAAAGAGTAAATTCATACCCAACCCTGGTACATGCAGTACGTTGGTGCCCCGAAGCTTGTTTCCATCTTTTGTTTGAAATATTATGGTGCCTCTTCCAACAGGGGTACATTTTTCCTTGTTTCCCATAGTGATTTGAAAATTCATCTACTCCTCCTGGTAGCTTGAGAAGCATTCTCAAACTCCCATCATATGAGAATATGCTCCACTTTCAATGTACTAGATCTCTGGAGAGGCCATGCTTGACACACAAGCAAATTCCTCTTCAAGTCTGGATTCTAGAACTGAAATTTCATGATCCCTATGTTCCTCCATGTGTTTTGGAGAACTGCGTGAACCCTTCCAAGCTATTTCTGCATCAATGTAGGATCTCTATTCCATTTCAAAATATCCTCTTCTGTTATTCGTATTTTTCTCTAAAACCATGTGAAAAATTCAAATTTGAAATACTACTGCAGTGATAGATTTATTTCACCTACTTATTTATGATAAGTTATTTACAAATTTCTTCCAACAAATTTTGAAATAAATACAACTGCAGTAATCACTATAATAATAAGAAGATAATAGAACATAACAAATATAACGTAATAGAAACAATAACATGTACATAGTTATTTTTGGACCATTTTCCCCAGAAAAAGCCAATGCGGGAAAAATTATGCAACAAATGAGGGTTTGTATTATTATTCAACAATGATTATATTTTACAATAAGTAGACGAGTAGAATTCTTAAGAATACATTTGAGATGAATTCTTTGGATCCTCTTGGAGAATGTTTGACACCCGGAAGGCACCCTAGCGTCCTTTGCATCACTCAGCGTGATCTTCTACGCAGTCCCCACGTTGGACTGTGTAACTCTGTGTGGGAACTCAACGCTAGCCTTTGTGACCCTCTATGTCCTCCTCTTGCTCTTATTTGTCACTACTGACTTCCCCTTTCTTCTTCCACCTCTGCAACTCTGCCCTGTAACTCTCCCTCTGAAATCAAATTCTATTCCTTCAGAATCGATTTCCTTTTGGTACTGAGTGTATGCCCAACTTTCTTTCCAAATGACCCTCAAGCCTTCTCTTATAATATTCTCGTTGATGAATCAAAAACCCAAATTAGATTTCTAATCAATGGTTAAGATTAAAACATGACTTGATCTTCATTCTCTAGAATATTCTCACTTTGTTTTATTAATACCCTTCAATTATTTAATTTCCCTAAGTTTAGACTTAGGGTCCCCATTAAAATAATTAATTATTTTAATAAAACATGAACCGAGTGGAATTTCGACAAACTATTTTTGGGTTCTTTGGAATACTGATGTCCAAGCCTCCTCACAAAATTTGAGAATTGGAACACTTTCCAATGCTACAAAAATCAACAACACCAACATTGCATGATTAACAGACATAATAGTTAAAGGTACAAGGCATAATCTCTATCAACATGTTATATGGTCTCAAAAATGTACACCAACAACAGATGGCTTCTAAAATGCATATGTGGCACTACCATGTACCAGCAAAAACAACTCATATCACTATTTAGACTAAGAGCATATCCCAAACACATTCCGCAACAACTATGGCCACAATATGAAGTTACAACGTTGATGATCTGAAATTGATTGTTAGTTATTTATTTTCTAATATCAGTTTAAGATTTAATATGAATGTGCTTATGTTTGCTTCTTATACAAGAGTTTATAGATGTGTTTATGATTGATAAACCAACAAAATTGATGAGATTAAGTGTATCTCATGAACATAAAAGCATGGAAACTAAATTTTGAACAACAGCATATAAACACACAACAAACACAAACAACTGAGTCAAATACACATGGTTTTGATGAAGGAGTTCACTCCTCCTGGGCTACATCTCCTTGGTCCAACTTCCATGGCATGGGCCTTTGTATTAGCTTCAATTGTGAAAAAATTTTGTTTACAGTCTCCTGTTTCCTCTGAAACCTACTCCAATGGCTCCAAAACATCAAAATCTACCAAGAATGACTCCTCCTGACCCAAAATTGGTCAAAATTTGCCTCAGTTATGGCAAAACCAAAATTTCGTACAATTTCTCCACTAAATCTGGAAAATGTCCAAATAAGACCACTAAAACTGGAGCTCCGTTGCATTTGGCAGACTCTTCCAATACCATTGCCAAGTTAACTGATAGATAAGCACGTATTAAGTGTTAATTAATTTGTAGTTATTGCTAAGCATGGTCTTAATGTGTCAACTCTTCGCTCAGTCATAATGTAGTGGTCATATTACGAGGGGGCTGGCTCCCTCCTCCACCCATTGGTGAACTGTATAAAACTTAAGTAGGTGCACATGCCTATACATTGTAAGAAACATTGTGTAGTATGACAGTTATGGCAAGTGCTAGTATGGGAGAGGTCGCGGGGTCGACCCTGACTTCCGCCGCTCCTCAGTCATATAATTTTGCAATACCAAACCTTTGTAAATTGAACTTTGGTTATAAAAAATGCGCCCACTCTTTACTTTGGATATAAAACATGTATTGCACCAATCTTAATTTCCATGGGGGAGGGAACGTGGAAGCGTCCAACTGCTCCACGTGTCCCTTCTCCATTGGCTTAAATTCCACTATAATATAAAAATAATAATGCACCATATATGCAAATTTCAACCTTAGAATAGGAAGAAAAATTTCAATTTCCCAAGCAACATTGGCAAGTATTACTATGACACTTGTCACAATGTCATTAGCTAAAAATTGGAGAATATTCCTTGGATATTCCTAAGGTGTTGACTGTACTTCCAAGTCATCAGTCTGTCACTGTTCTGCACATTTTTTTACTTGTATGAGAAAACAAACAACATGTCATAACTTACTCATACAGAGTCGGATTTTGACGAAATGACTTGTGTTGGAACCTTGGAGATGAGCTCTATCCGATTGTTCTAGTTTGGAGCATTTCTGAGCACTTTTATTTTTGATCTAAATTCTGAGCCTATAATCATTAATCCCCACTAGAAGAATTTTAGACCCCAAAAGATACTCTCAATTGTTCAATAGGTGAGGCTACAACTCCCTCACCCTTTCACTCTCCATCCATTTGGACTTGGAAGGATTTTTTCCCTTGAGTCCCACTCTAAGGTATTCAACATTCCCTCTCCTTGAAGTTCTGGTTCTTCTGTGAAGTATGAGATCTTGCTGAATTTCATCAAGATATTATGGCGAGAAATCATATATTTATGGTAGCCAAATATGCTCTCCTTGATCATTATTCAAAGGAGGCTCAAAAAATATCAAATTATCAACATTAACGATATAATATATTTTCATATAAGGAGGAAAATCAAGCTTAAATGCATCACTACCAATATTTTCCAAAATTTTAAATGGACCATAATGGATTGACTTGAGATTTTTACCTTCCCCTTGCAATATTTCTTTGCTGATATATAACCAAACTTCATTTCCAACTTGGAACTTGTGATCAACATGATGTTTATCATGCCTTGCCTTGTAGCTTCTTTGACTCTTTTCAAGTTGTTCTTGCACTGTGTGATGTACTAACTGAATTTTCTCAATGTACTTCCTTATCTTATCTATGTCACTATGACCATATATAGCGACATCTTTCTCAAAGATGAAGTCCAAAGGCGATCTTGGAAAGTACCCAAGACATGCCTCAAATGGCAATGTGTTTGTGGAAGAATGCTTTGCCCTGTTGTATGCATGTTGAATGTAATGAAACTGTTCATCCCACAACTTGGGATGTTTTCTGAAACATCCTATAAGAAGATGAATTACTGTCCTGTTTAGCACCTCGGTCTAACTATCTGTTTGCAGATGAAATGTTGTACTCTTATTCAACTTTGTGTCCATCATGTCCCATAATTTTGAACAAAAATTCCCAACAAACCGGGAATCTTGATCACTTGCAATAGAAGTAGGAAGACCAAAATTAACCCATACATTTGAAAGAAAATAATATCTTCTTGTTCATGTGTAATTTTTTTTTACATGGCATCAAAAGACACATTTTTCTGAACCTATCTACAACAACATACAAGTAATCAAGACCTTTCCTTGATATTGGAAGAACCCCTACAAAATCCATTGAGATACTCTCCCAAGGATGTGAAGGAGCCGGAAGTGGAGTGTACAATCCAAGTTTCCTATTACTAGGCTTACTTATTACACATAAAGAACATCCTCTAATAAGATGAGATACACTATCAATCATGCTGGTCCAATAACAATACCTTTGGAGATTCGCTACCGTCTTGCCTACACTGAAATGTCCAACAATCAATGAAGTGTGCGCCTCCCTTATGATACTGTTTCTTTCTCCCTGTGGTATACATAACTTGCCAAGTGATACAACAAACTGTTATGCACATGATAATCTAACTCTTCATTTTGGTTTTCTTGAATCAAGCTTTCATACACATCTTGAAAATCACTATCATATGCATATTGTTTAATGTAACTTTCATGCATAACTGAATTGTGCTTGAGTATAATAGATGAATTTACAATAGGCCTAGAGAGAATATCAACTACCTTATTGTAGATTCCCTTTTTATACCTGGTAACCAAATGATTTTTTTTTAGAAATCCCATCCATCTGAAATTTCTTGATTGCTGCAACTTTGACTGTGATTGTAAGTACTACAATGGATGATGGCCGATATGGATAATGGTCTCTTTCCCCATAAAATAGTGCTTCCATTTCTTTACACTTTGCACCAATGCATATAAAGCTTTGTCATATGTGGGATTGTTAGTCACAACTCCATTAATTTTTTTAGATTGAAACGAAATAGGGTTATCGTGCTCCATGAGAGCTGCTCCCATGGCGTAATCACTTGCATCTATTTGGAACTCAAATGGCTGTCTAAGATCCGGAAGAGCCAATACTAGTGCTGAAATTACATTTTTCTTTAAAGAATCAAATTATTTTTGTTGCATATCTCCCTAATGGAAGACTTTCTTGACACTTGTCAATGCATGTAACTGAGCTGCAATGGAGGAAAAATTAGCAATGAATTTCCTCCAATACTGTGTTGCCCCAAGAAAGCTTCTTACCTCTATAACTGTATTGAGCTTGGGAAAATTCAGAATGACCTCTACTTTGGAAGGGTCTATATTCAACTCACCTCCTCCAACAATGTGTCCCAAATTCACTAAAGAAGTCTTGCCAAACTCACACTTTTACATCTTTAAAAATAATTGCTCTTTTTTCAAGACATCAAGTACCTTGTTCTTTTTTGATTTCCTAAATATCAAAATATCATCTAAGTAAACAATGACGTAGTAATCTAGAAATGGTCTTAGTACATCATTCATGAATCTCATGAAAGTAGTTGGAGCATTTGTTAGACCGAATGGCATAAATAGCCACTAAAACAATCCTTGTCTAGTTTTAAATGCAGTTTTCGAAATGTCCTCCTCAACAATTCTAACTTGATGATAACTACTTCGTAAGTATATATTAGTTAAATAATTTGCATACTTTATCCGATCAAGCAAATCATCAATGCGTGGGAGTGGATAGCGATTCTTTACCGTGATTTTATTCAGTGCACAGAAATATATGCACATGCACCAAGTCTCGTCCTTCTTTGGTACGAAATCAATTGGTGAACCACATGGCGAAGTAGATGGGCGTATGATACCTTTGTTCAAAAATTCTTGGATTTGCTTCTTTATTTCCAAACTTTCCATAATTGACATGCAATACATATCAATGTTTGGAAGTGGAACATCCTGTTGCAGCTGAATCTCATGCTGAATTCCCCTATTGGGAGGTAACCCACTTGGTTCTTGAAACATCTCGCCATGCTGACTTACCACATCAAACAAATCAGATTTTAATTTTTCATCACATCCTTGAAAATATTCATATTCAACATCATCCTTTTTCTTGATCATGAGAAGCACAAAATTTTTACTTGCATTAACTAGCCTCTTCATTTTCCCTGCATTAACTAAAGAAATATTCAGCCTTTTGCGATGAGCTCTCACAATATACTCCACCCCATCCTTAAGAAACTGATATTTGTTCTCATGGAGATAAAACACCGCTTTCCTGTCATACAAATATGGACTTTCCAAGATAGTCCTGGAAATGTCAAGTGGAACCACATCCAACTCGACTGCATCAACAAAATTTGTAGTAATAGAAAATCAAAATATGCATTTCCTTCTAACCTATAAATTGGAATTATTAACTATCCAACCCAAAGGGTATGGTTTATGATGTGGTACAGTTTCAAGGTTAATATTTTTGTCTAAGTCTTCTGAAATTAGGTTTGCTTGTGACCCACTATCAAACAATGCATCAATCTTTGTATGATTTTAAATCACTCTCACATAGAACAATTATATCCTTGTGTCTTCATTTGGAGTGTTTTTGTGACTATTTGAGGAACTAGTGCTTGCTATGGCTTCCTTTCCCTTGTTGATGATGGCTAGGATCTTGGTCTCATCTCCAGAATCGAATCCAAGATCATGTTGTGTGGTGGCAGTCATCTTTTGTTTCCCCTTGTTATTTGGTTTATTAGGCCTTAGTTCAGGATGTAGTTTCCAAAAGTGGGCTTCATCATGACCCTGTTTGGAACAATGTTTGAATGTAGTTTTATCCCCTTCTTTCTTGATGCTTGAATTCTTCTTTCCCTTCCATTTTTCTCTCTTATCTTTTCCCTTACCCTTGAATGGCTTCTTCTTACTACCCTCTTCTTGAATGTTCTTTACCCTTGCTTCAAGATGCATGGATTGCACACATACCTCATCTAAGTTACTTGGGTTAAACACAAGGATAATATGTTTCAAATAGGAATGTAAACCCCCAATGTATTTCAAGAGTGTGTCTTGGGAATTCAAGTTTACTCCTAAAAACAAAGCCCTCTTTCTAAACTCATGGGTGTACTCTTGAACTGTTTGGCCCTTGATTTGCCTAAAATTTTGCCAACTCATAATTGATTTTTGCATATAGGCTAATGGATAAAAAAATATTCTAATGGAAGAAATAAATTCAACCCAAGAAATGGATATCTCACCATGGATTCACATTTCCTCTTGAGTCTTTTCCTCCCACCAAACTAGTGATGTTCCTTTTAGCCTTAATGAAGCCAACTGGATCTTTATGTCGTCCTCTTGTAGATTTTGAATTCTATAATATACTTCCAATTGATGGATCCAATTTTCCAACTTCTCTGCATTTACTTCACCATTGTACATGGGAAGTTCAAACTTGATGTCCAAATTGAGTAATGGAGTTTTCCCTTTTGGGGTTTTTGAATGAGTGTGGGTGGTTTTTGTGGTGGAAGTGGAAGATGACGCTGATGAATATGATTAGGATGAGGATGGTGGAGATGGAGGTGGCTTTCCTCCACTACCTTTCAAAATCTTCGCTTCATCCTTCTTATCATCTGAAGTTCCTTCTCCATGTGGAGGCTTACAAGCTTCTCCTTCTTTTTCTACAATGAATGCATTAAACATGATTTAAACCATTCTCTTAATGTCATTGAAGTCTCTCTTGACATATTCCTCTTCTGAATGTCCTCGAGTCTCTCCAACATGACATAATGGCTAAGGATTCAAGCTCAACTTCTAATGCTTGTACCTTTTCAATCACCTCAAATTGTTGTGCAATTTGTACCTTTTCAATCTCAACTACTGGAGATAGAACTTGAGGTGATTCAAGAGAAGATATGAGTGGAGATTTGGGTGAATATGATGCTGTCTCAACTCTCTTTCTTCTAGTCGTAACCTCAAGACTAACAACTAATAACTTCCCTTCTCCTCTCTGCAACTTCAACCTTGTAAGCATCACAAAATTGTAACTATTAAAACCCTTCTTGCACAATCTCAAGAAAAGCAAGAAAATAACCTTTGATCTGATACCAAATTGTTTTGAAATTGATTGTTAGTTATTGCGGTGCTAATACCAGTTTCAGATTTAATATCAAAGTGCTCATGTTTTATTCTTGTACAAGAACTTATAGATGTTTTTATGATTGATAAACCAATAAACTTGATGATATTAAGTTTATTTCATGAACATAGAAGCATGGAAACTAAATGTTGAACATTAGCATATAAACAAACAAAAAAAACAGAGAATTGAGTCAAATACACATGGTTTTGATGAATGAGTTCACCCCTCCTGGGTGATCTGAAATGACTGTATTAGTTTTGCTGTGCTAAGGGTCTTTCAGTTTTCAAAACATGTGCATAATTGGTTCATTAGTTTGCATGAGGACTAAGGAATTTTACCATGAGTTATAGATGAAATTTAGTGATTTAGAAGCATAAAATAAGCATAAATAACACTGAACAACAGTGTAAAACAGAGAAATAAGTCACCACATGAATTTTACACAGCACACATGATGACGCAGTTCACCCCTCCTAGGCTACATCTGCTGGTCCATCTCCCAATGGCTTGTCCATATTTCATTATGCTCAAAAGTTTGCTATTAAATGTAGTTTTAGTGCTATAATGGCTGCTTTCTCTAGTCCAATGGCTTCATAATTCTCCTATTATTCAAGAACGACTCTTCATTCACCAAAATTGGTTGAAAATTGAGCCTCCCACACTTTTTCCCAGTATCTCCTAGGAATACTATGCTAAATGTGGAGAACTCCAGTTAACTGGAGTTAAATTAGGGTTGACTGCAAAATTTTTTGCGCCCCTATCCGCTTCGCCAATTAAGGTGCACATTTAAATGTTATGGTTAGGGTGGTGGCCACATGCGCACCCCAAACAATTAGTTGGATTGATGGTTAGTGAAACCTTTGCTCGTGACTGCTGTTAACTGTGGACTATGGTTTGGTTGTCGTTAGGTTAGGCTCTGACTGTGGTGGTTGGATTGGCATTGACCATGCCATGTAACATCTTCCAGGAACCACTGGCGGGTTGGGATCGTCGGAAGTTCCCAACCCCCAATCACATATGTAGTAAAATTCAAGTCAAACCCACAACCATGTATTGTTAAGCAACATCGTATAGTGTAGTTGGTAAACCATGTGCATGCCTAGAGGGAGGTCAGGGGGTCGAGCCCTACGACCACCTCTATAAAATTTACAAATAATTTCAGGGCCACGTGGCAACCTCAGGGCTTGCAACGCGGTGCCTTCTCATTGGCTCCTCCAAACACATTAATCCACTAAAACAATGAAACTTGTCAAGAATTGATTGGTCTAGTAGAAGGAATATTCTGGGGAATATTATTTTTGCTGACTATACAACCTAGTCAAACTTGGTCAATCTGTCGCAAATTTACCTGTTTTCCATTTCAAATAGAACACAATATCTTCCTCATACGACATCGGTTTTTCGAGCCGTTCATGGTACCAGAATCAGGAAGACGAGATCTATGCAACCATCCTAGTTTCAACCCAATCATGTAACCTTAAATTTTGAGAAAAACTTATGAAATCATGATCATTCCTCCCCATTGGGAAGCTTTTGGACCCCAAAAGACTTGATTACTTGTTGATGAGGGTACATCTCCCTCACCTTTCAAATATCTGTCCATTTTTCCTTGCTTGGTTTAGTGCCTTTGAGCCCAAATCGAAGGTAGTAAACACTTCCCCTATTTGATGCTCTTGTCCTCCTGTCAAGAATTGTATCCTCTTTGAGCTCATTCAGAAATTCCGGTGAGAGATCTTCAATAGAAGGTAGATGAACATCACTTCCCTGATCATCGATCAAAGGAGGTTCATACAAGCGTAATTTTTCAACATTAACAACTGAATATATTTTCATGTAAGAAGTCAATTCAAGTTGGAATGCATTATTACCAACTTTCTTTATGATATTGAAAGGACCATAGTGAATGGTTTTGAGCTTTTTACCTTCCCCTTGCATCCTTTCTTTGCTAATGTGCAACCATACCTCATCTCCCTCTTGAAACTTGTGATCAACCCAGTGTTTTTCATGCCTCTCTTTGTACTTTCTTTGAATTTTCTCAAGCTGTTTTGGAACTTGTCGATGTATCATCTGAATTTTCTCAATGAACTTTTGAGCCTTATCAATATCACTATGGCCATCAATTGCAACATCCTTTCCAAAGATGAAGTCTAATGGCGATTTTGGAAAATACCCAAGGCATGCTTCAAAAGGTGAGGTTTGTGTTAAAAAGTGCTTTGCCCGGTTGTAAGCGTGCTGAATGTAATGTAGTTTTTCATCCCACAGCTCAGTATGTTTGCTGCAATATCCTCTCGATATATGCACAACTGTTATATTCACCACTTCGGTTTGTCTATCAGTTTGTGGATGAAAAGTAGTACTCTAGTTTTTCAATTTTCTGTCCATTATTCCCCATATATTTGACCAAAAATTCCCAATGAACTTGGAATCCCTGTCACTAACAATAAAAGTGGGCAATCCAAAATGAACCCAAACATTTTGAAAATAAAGTTCAACATTATGTTCAACAGTAATGGTCTTCTTAAATGGCATAAGTATACACATTTTACTTAATCTATCCACAACTACAAAAAGATAATCATGTTGCTTTCTTGACATAGGCATACCTCCAATAAATTCCATGGAGACGCTCACCCATGGCCTTGATGGTACCGGTAGTGGAGTGTAAAATCCAAGCTTCCTATTAATAGTCTTGCTTGTTGCACACATAGAACAACCTCTTATAAAACATGACACACTATCTACCATGCGAGGCCAATAAAAATACCTTTGTAGATGCGCCATTGTTTTGCTTACACCAAATTTCCCAACGATAAGAGAAGAATGAGCTTCTCTTATGAAACTTAGCCTCTCTCCTTGTGGAATACATAGCTTTCCCAAATGAAACATCAAATTGTTATGCATGTGATAATCTCTTTCTTCAACTTGATTCCCTTCACTCAAACTAGCATACACATCTTTGAAATCAACATCATGTGCATATTGTTCTATGTAACTCTCATGTACAACAAAATAATTTTTGAGTAAAGTAGAAGCACTACTGATCGGTTTTGAAAGAATATATGCAAATTTATTGAATATAAATTTTTTGTACCTTATAACCAAGTAAAATTGTTGAAGAAATCCCATCCAACTGAAATTTCTTGATTGCTGCAATTTTTTTTTTGACTGCAAGTACTGTAATGGTTGGTGATCGGTGTGTACAATAGTCTCTTTACTGATCAAGTAGTGTTTCCAATTCTTGACACTTTGTACCAATGCATATAGTTCTTTTTCATATGTAGGATAATTTATCATAGCACCATTAAAGGTTTCTTAATGAAAGGCGATAGGCTTACCATGCTGCAAAAGGACTGCTCCCATGCCATAGTCACTAGCATTGGTTTGTATCTCGAATGGCTGTCTCAAATTTGGTAGTATAAGGACTGGAGATGAACTGATATTGTCTTTTAAACCTTCGAAATATTGCTGCTGTTTTCCTCCCCATTGGAAGCCTTTCTTCACACTTGTCACTACATGCATAGGAGCTGCAATGGAAGAAAAGTTAGCAATGAATTTCCTCCAATATTGAGCTGCACCTAAGAAAATTCTTACCTCGGTAACTGTTTTGGGTGTGGGCCAATTCACAATGGCCTCCACTTTAGAAGGATAAATCCTCAATTCTTCTCCTCCTACAATATGTCCCAAATAGACGAAAGAAGTCTTTCCAAACTCACATTTTGACATCTTCAGAAAAAAATTCTCTTTCTTTAAAATATCAAGCACTCTATGTACATGCAATACACGATCTTCGCTTGTTTTTCTGAAAATCAAAATGTCATCTAAGTAAACAATTACAAAGTCATCAAGGAATGGTCGCAAAACATTATCCATAACTCGCATGAAAATTTCCGTTGCATTACATAAACCAAAATGCATGACTAGCCACTCAAAGAGTCCTTGTTTGGTTTTGAATGCAGTTTTCCATATATCACTTTCTGCAATTCTTACTTAATGATATCCACTTCGTAAATATAACTTAGTGAAAAAATTTGCTTCTTTCAGCTGATCAAGCAAATCATCTATTCTTGGGAACGGGTAACGATTTTTTACTGTAATTTTGTTCAAAGCTCGAAAATCTACATACATGCGCCAAGTCCCATCTTTCTTTGGTATCAAGATTATGGGTGAACCGTGTTGGAACAGGGTTCCCTAACCTGCATTTTTGGTACAATTTTGTTAAAGTCGGTCATGCGTAGGGGTTTTTGGGTGGGTCAAAGCCCCTAATGTGTTGTAATGGGTTAAAGGGTAGCTCTAGGGTCCGCAAACCACTATTTGTGGACCATAGGATAGAAAAGGCTACGATATTATAAATATATAGTTAGTTGGGTCTAGTAAGTAAGAAATTTGGTAGATTGATGCTACGTGTGAACTGTTAGATCTGTTTTGGGTTGTTTTGGGTAAGGACTCCTACTGGTTGTGTGCGCGGAGATCCTCAGTCCTGATGTGTGCAGACCCTACTAGGCTATGTGTGCGGGCTGTGTTTTGGTTGTAAGTGGATTTGAATGATAGTGAATGCGAAGTATCGTTAAAGTATCCGTGTGTTACCTGAATTGGCTATGTTTACTATTGAAGCACATCTGTGACGCCTATTTGAGCTGTGAATGTATCTGTGTTCTGGAATTAGCATAAGTATATCTGTGATCTGATATTGGTTGCGATTATAGTAATCCGTTATGATATTTGGTAATGCGCACGTGGATGCAACTGTAACTGATTAGATCTGATAGCTTTCTTATGGTTATATGCTGATTACACTGTTAAAAGAGTTGCGAATAGACTCATTTGGTATGAACTTAGTAAGTTATTATACAGATCTGCCTCGACTTACCTACTCTCTCTCAGGGTGCGGAAACCTGGTTCCAGCACCCTCCCATACTGCTTCGGGTGAGACCTTGGCTTGTGCAAGTAGGTCATTGTCGAAAGGGCCAGTAATATAGGGGTTTGTTGGCAAACCTTAACCTCCAAACCTGGGTCAGGACCCCTCAAGCCAACAAACTGCATGGCGAGGTACTTGGCCTTATGATAACTTTATACAACATCTCTTTGAATTTCCTCTTTATTTCAACATTCTCCATTACCGACATGAAATACATACATATGTTTGGAAGAGGACAATCTTGCTGCAACTGAATCTCATGTTGAATTTCTCTTTTTGGAGGCAATCCTGTTGGCTCCTGAAACATCTCATGATGCACATTAACCACAACATATAATTTTGATTTCAACTTAGGATCACATCCCTCAAAAGATTCATGATTAACATCAGCTTTGGGCTTAATCATGAGAAGAACAAAATTCTTACTTGAATTTACTAGCCTCTTTACCTGTCCAGCATTTACCAAAGCAATGTTTTTTTTTCTTGCGGTGTGATATAAAAATGAACTCCTTGCCATCTTTGAATAAATGATACCTATTCTCATGGTGGTGGAAGATTGTTCTTCTATCATACAAGTAAGGATTCCCTAATACAATACCAGTTATGTCAAGCGGAACCACATCTAATTCAACTGTGTGAACAAAGCTTCCAGTGATTGCAAACCTCAATATACATTTCCTTGTAACCTGTATATTTGCATCCTTACAAATCCAACCCAATGGATATGGTTTTGTATGTGGTATGGTTTCAAGGTTAATTTTTTTGACCAAGTATTTAGAGATTAAGTTTGATTGTGACCCACTGTCAAACAGTGTGTCAATATTGGTATGCTTGGATATGACCCTCACACGAAACAATTCTATTCTTTATTCTTCATTTGGAGTGTTTATGTGACATTTTGATGTACTGGTATTGGGTTTAGTTTCAATTTATTTTCCCTTCATGTTCTTCAATCCCATGGCTGTAATTTTAGTCTCATCACCTGAAATATACCCTAAGTCATGTTGAGCTATATCAGCTGTTTTCTGTTTCCCTTTGTTGTTGGGTCTCTTTGGATGTAATTTCCAACAATGAGTTTTGTCATGGTCTTCTTTTGAACAACGTTTACAAGTCACTTTTTCTCCCTCTTTCTTAACAGATGCATTCTTTTTTTTTTAACCTTTTGGGGTCTTTTCCTTAGCTTTACCCTTAAAAGGTTTCTTCCTACCATCTTCAGGAATGTTCTTCCCTCTAGCTTCTAGATGTGTGGCTTGAACACAAACTTCATCTAGACTGGTGGGGTTAAACATGATAATAGTATGTTTTAGGTAGCTATGTAAGCCTCCTATGTACTTTAGCAAGGTGTCTTGGGTCTAAAAATCCACCCCTAATAAAATAGCTCTTCTCCTAAATTCCTGGGCGTATTCTTGCACATTTTGTCCCTTTAAAGTTTTTCCAGTTCATGATGGCTTTTTTCATATGAGCTAATAGATAAAACTATCATTTAATAACAACAATAAAATTTGACCACGATAGAGTAATCTTACCATGCTTCTTGATTTCCTCCTATGTCTTGGCTTCCCACCAAATAAGTGCGGCATATTCCATTATCAAAGAAGCTAATTGAATTTTTATATCATCCTCTTGAAGGTTTTGAATTCTTGAATATACCTCCAATTTTCAAATCCAATTATCTAGCTTGTTTGCATTTACTTCACCATTAAACATTGGAAATTCAAAATTAACAAGAAGTTTTAATAAAGGAGATTTACCATTGCTCTTGGACTTGTGTGGCTGATGTACTAAAGAAGAGGTAGAAGATGATGATGATGAGGTTGAAGATGGTGGCCCTCCATTGCCTCCATTTCCTCCACTTCCCTTCTTTGACTTGTCTTCATCATCTTGACCTCCTGAAGATCCTTGTCCTTCCTTTTTGAATTTATATCCTTCTCCTTCCAGTGTCTCATTCCTTTCTTGATAAAGGACTCTAACCATCTCAGTCATGTCAAGAAATGCTTCCCTAAACACTCTTTCTTCTTCCCTAAGGTCAACTTCTTTATGAATTTCTCCTTCCTCATGAGGCATGCTTAATGGAGCTTCTGCTTCTTTAGGAGGTGAACTAGGTGGTGGAGATTGTGGAAATATTTCTTTCCTTTGCTTTGGCTCCTTTTGAGACCCTCCTGCTTCCACTAGTTTGCCTTCTCTCCTTTTGAGCTTGAGCCTTGTAAGCATATAAAAATAGCAAATATTTAAACAATTCTTTGCACTAAACAACACCAGAGAAAAAATCTAGTTCTGATACCATTTGATCTGAAATGAATGTATTAGTTTTTCTGTGCTAAGGGTCTTTCGGTTTTAAAAACATGTGCATAATTGGTTCATTAGTTTGCATGAGGATTAAGGAGTTTTACCATGAATTATAGATGAAATTTAGTGATTTAGAAGCATAAAATAAGCATAAATAACACTGAAAAACTGTGTAAAACAGAGAAATAAGTCACCACATGAAGTTTACACAATAGGCTTCATGAAGCAGTTCACCCCTCCTAGGCTACATCTACTAGTCCAACTCCCAATGGATTGTCAATATTTCATTATGCTCAAAACTTTGCTATTGAATGTAGCTACTGTGTTCTAATGGCTATTTTATCTGCTCCAATGACTTCAGAATGCTCCTATTAGTCAAGAATGAATCTTCATTCGCCAAAATTGGTCGAAAATTGAGCCTCCTACACTTTTTCCCAGTATCTCCTAGGAATACTCCACTAAATGTGGAGAACTATAGTTAACTGGAGTTAAATTAGGGATGACTGCCAAATTTGGTGTGCCCATATCCACTCTGCCAATTAAGCCGTGCAATTAAATGTTACGGTTAGGGTGGTGGCCACATGCGCACCCCCAAGCATTAGTTGGCTTGACGGTTAGCGAAACCTCCACTTATGACTGCAGTTAACTGTGGACTGTGGTTTGGTTGCCGTCGGGGTAGGCTCTGATTGTGGCAGTTGGATTGGCATTGACCATGCCATGTAACAACTTTCCAGAATCGCCGATGGGTTGGGACCGCTGGTAGTTCCCAACCCCCAATCACATATGCAGTAAACTTTAAGTCAAACCCGCAACCATGTATTGTTAAGTAACATCATGTAGTACAGTCGGTAAATCGTGTGCGTGCTCGGAGGGAGGTCAAGGGGTTGAGCCCTGCGACCTCAATAAAATTTTACAAATAATTTCAGGGCCATGTGGTGGCCTTGGGGCTTGCCATGTGGCGCCTTCTCATTGGCTCCTCCAGACACATTAATCCATTGAAACAATGACATTTGTCAAGAATTTATTGGTCCGGTAGTAGGAATATTTTGGGGAATATTATTTTTGCTAAATGTACAACCCAGTCAAATTTGGTCAAACTGTCACAAATTTACCTGTTTTCCATTTCGATCAGAACAAAATATATTCCTCATACGACATCGATTTTTCGAACTGTTCATGACGCTAGAATCAGGAAGACGAGATCTATGAAAACATACTAGTTTCAACCCAATATTGTAACTTTTAATTTTGAGCAAAACTTATGAACTCCCGATCACTAGGCTACATCTCCTTGGTCCAGCTTCTATGACATAGGCCTTTGTATTAACTTAAATTGTGAAAAAATGATGTTTATAGTATCTTTTTACCTCTATAACCTGCTCTAGTGGCTCAAAAACATCAAAACATACCAAGAATGACTCTTCCTGAGAAACAATTGGTTGAAATTTTCCTTAGTTATGGAAAAACCAAATTTTCCTACAATTTCTCCACTAAATCTGGAAAATGTCCAGATAAGACCACTAAAACTGGAGCTTCACCGCATTTGGCGGACTCCTCCAACACCGTCTCCAAGTTAACTGTGCCATTAACTGATAGATAAGTGAGTATTAAGTGTTAATTAATTTTTAGTTAGTGCTAAGTGTGGCCTTAACACGTCAGCTCTCTGCACGGTCACACGGTAGTGGTCATATTACGAGGGGGTTGGCCCCCTCCTCTGCCCATTGGTGAACTATATAAACCTTAAGTAGGTGAGTGCACCTATACATTGTAAGCAACACTCTGTGGTATGATGGTTATGGTGGGCGCTAGTATGGGGGAGGTTGCAGGGTCAACCTCGAGCTTTGCCCCTCCCCGATCATATAATTTTGCAATACCAAACCTCTGTAAATTAAACTTTGGTTATAAATAATGCAGCCACTCTTGACTTTGGATATAAAACATGTATTTCACCAACCTTAATTGCCATTGGGGAGGGAACGTGGCAGCATTCGACTGCTCCACGTGTTCCTTCTCCATTGGCTCAAATTCCACCCTAATATAAAAATAATAATGCACCATATATAAAAATTTCAACCTTAGAATAGGAAGAAAATTTTCAATTTCCTAGCGGCAACATTGGCGAATCTGACTGTGAAAATTTCCATAGTGTCATTGGATGAAAATTGGAGAATATTCCTTCTATATTCCCGAGGTACTGACTGGATTTCCAAGTCATCAATTTGTCAATGCTCTGCACATTTTTTTACTTGTTTGAGAAAACAGACAACAGGTCATAACTTACTCATACGGAGTTAGATTTTGACGAAATGAATTGTGCCAGAATCCTAGCGATGAGATCGATCCAGTCGTTCTGGTTTGGAGAATTTCTGAGCACTTTCATTTTGAGCTAAATTTAGAGTCTCTGATCACTTACACACATAGGGTTATCAACTAGAAAACATACATCGAACACACAACCACTTATATGCTGCAAAAAATATCACAAACGACACAGATTCACTGTCTTGACAATATTCAATGTATTTGACACATACATAACCAACCACAATGCAAGGAATAATTCTAGACAAGAATCCAACATTGCAACTTTCTCACTAACTCTCATACGCACTACCATATGCCACAATGATTACACACATCCATAGAATAACAATCAAACATTCTATTTACTTTAACAACCACTAAAAAAACCATATGAATCTACAACTTTATGCACACAGGTAAATATGTATTATACCCCACAAAAATACATTTAAACTAAGGAACATTGATTTGATATAAAATAACACGACTATGAAATTTATAAACACCTACAAATTCAACATGGAGCCATACAACCATGATACATTTCTCAACACATTTCATATTCTTATTAAGTGTAGACATACAACCTCATTAATAATAGTCAGACGGAGGAAATAGCAACACAGAGGAACATAAACCTATTTTCTCATCAATCAAACTCATCATACATTAAACTAGCCAAATTTACAACGTGGGAATGTGCATCCCATGCCTCTCATCCATTGCCTCTTCTCCTAGTGCCAGAGCTTCTCCTCTCCATTGCTGCACAATCTGCTGCACTTCTTCCTACTCTCTTCTTAAACACTCACTTCTTTATAAAGAAATATAACATGGGTAACCAAGAGTCACAAGTGATGGTTCATTTAACCTTCTCACAAAATAGGGAAATTTAAGCTACATTTACATTAGGAAATATTTCCTCTAAATAAAAAAACTCATTTCCTAATTTAAATATTTAAAAAAATTTAAAATTTCTCTCCATATCACCATATGACCATTCCATCACAGTGGCAAGATCCGACCCAGTATTCATCAAAATTTGTGCTCTATATATGCACCTGCATCAGAATCCCAACGTAAAAAAATATATGACCTCCTAGTCATATACATCTGGTCTTCTCAAACAAATTCAACTTGTGAGCTACACCATGCCTCTACAATAACAAGTTTCTACCTTGCTACATGATAAATCACCAAAATTGCTCCTAAGTTTGGGCTTTTGGCATCTTCCTAGTTCTCTTCTCCAAAACCCTGCGAGCACTCCTTTCTCTAGGATGTTGCAAATATCCTTACCTTCTCTACTGTCACATGCATAGTGAAAACAGATCTCTCACCATATCTTTAACTCAGATTGTATCTTATTCTACCGCTTCCTCTCTGAAATCTGACCTTCACTTGCAACCGAATTTTCAAAACTTGCAATTACATCATAGGTTGTCTCTTCATCCAACCAAATATACCTTCCTGCTTCCTTTTAACAATCTCATCCTCTAACCTATTCCTTGGATGAAATTTACTATCTTTGGGATGCTCATAAAATATTCACCTGCTTCATCCACTACACATGTATTAATCACCCTTAGGCTGCTCATCCATGGATGTAACTCAACTCCCTTGATAATTTCCACCAACTGAGAATTTATCTCTGTCTTAGCTTCACTTGCAAAAAATTTTATTTCTTTGGGAGGGTCCATCTATAACCCTCGTCTTCCTTCTCTCTCTGTAGCAATCCTCTCATCATCTCTAGCTGTAATTTGATTTTAGCTACCTCTCTATCAAGTTTGTCTTGACCTGATCTACTATGGCTTCTCTCTACTCACTGTGAACTACACACAAGCCACTGCAACAAGCTAAATCCACCAACCTATTTGTAAATAACATACTAAGCTCTTCCATGCGTAGTCCTTTTAGTATTTATGCTGAATCCTTCCACCAAAATCTTCATTTGAGCACTCTTTACTCTTCTGGCTTCTGCATGCAATTACTCATCTTATTCTGATGAGAACTTTGTTTTTATTCCTTCACTTTCTACCCAAATTTTCCTTGCCATCATCCTCAGCCACAAACACTCATCATTGCTACTTATAATCAACAATTTATCCACAATTAACTGAAAAAAACCTTTCCCTCATTGTTCAATATCCTCACAACTGCTGCTGCATAATTTTTCTTACTACTATCATCTCTTTGTTGTTGCAAACCCTCCTGTTTAACACCATTCTTCGCACCCATAACTTTGATCATTGTGACTTTCTTGTATCAACTGTTCCACATGATTGAGTTCCAACTCAACCATCTCCTTCTCAAATCCTTCATCACTCATTGCTTTCAGTTCAATTCCTTGGCACTTTTCTTGTTCTACTTGTTCCCTTCCTCCGAAACCCTATTATGACTAATAAAAATCATCTTCATCTCATCCTCTTGCCTTATTCTCCTTGTCTACTAGTGAGATGCAACAAGCCCTTATTTTATATGTGACAATTCTTCTTCTTGTCACCCATACAAAATCATCCTCCGGGTATATTATCTTCTTTAGTTTCTCTACCTTAGAACCTCTTCTTGAGAACTCTTTCTCCTCCACTTTCAGAGTTGTTGGCTGCTACATATTCAACCACTCACTCTTCTTAGTTTTACTATCGGGTTCTGTCACCATTTTTCATCTAAGAGACTTTCATGCTCTATCTCCTTTTACCTAGCTTACTTTCTATGGCAGATGATACCAATTAATCCCTGAAAACACAAATTTTTTAATGACCAAGTTAGCATAAACATCACATTGAATGATTATAATATATATCACTAGATCTCATTTGCCACATTATTTCCTGAATCAACTCGCTAAACCAATTCCTCTCCAACCAAAAGCATATTAACTCTTCATTTCCCTACAATCAAATTACTTACCGTTGTAAGGCTCCTTTTATCTTCAACCTCCTTTAATTTTCAAGCTATCTTCAAACCTGCAAGCATCTCCACTCAAGTTGTTGTAAATTTTTCTTTCTCCAAGAGATTCTTGTATATTTCTCCAAGAGTTGTATAGATGAAAGATTTCCATGACTCTGACATCCTCCAAAAACATAGTTGATCTCTAATACCACTTGATGGGGACATTCCAGGTTTCCCCAAATGTCTCCCAATACCCCATGACAAAACAACACCCACAAGCACAACTCCGTGATATAAAATCCAATTATAGAAATTCTGCCAATTAATTAAACATAACAATCAAGATAAAATGTGGATATTTCCTTCAAAAATGCTATGATAGGTCACTATCATGGCTTCCTACTCTTTCCAAACCCCATTCAACTTACAAGGGCTTCAAATTATCAATGAAAAAACCAACAGGTTGAAACAAGCTCTCAAAAGCTCATACACAAACCTAAAACCTCCTTGCTATAGGGACTGTGAAATATTTTCATAGCTTCCTAAAACTTGTCTTTTAGATTCCATAGAAGCTAAAATGAATCACCATGTACAAGGTCTGTTATCCAAGTATAGAATCATTCCTTAACAACTTCACATGCCTTCCTTCCTTTGATTTACACTCTCAGTCGACTAATGGTAGGAATCTGAAACAATGGTGCTCTGTTTTAATTTTGGGACAATGCTCCGCTTACTTTAAATACCACACAATATTTGATACAGGACATAAAGGACACTCCCCCACCCCCCCATGGGTTTGAACAATTCCAACACAACACCAACACTGCATGACTAATGCACAACATTTAAAGCTACAAGGCATAATCTCAGTCAACAGATTACATGGTCTCACAATTGTACACCAACAACACATAGCTTCTATAATGCATATGTGGCACTACCATGTACCAACAATAATAATGCACATGTCTATTTAGAGCAGGAGCATATTCCAAACAAATACACAACAAATACAACCACAATATGAAGTTATAACCTTACGCACATAGGGATATCAACCAACCAACATACATAGACCACAAAGCCACTCATACGCTACACAAACTAGCACACATTGCACAATGTCACCGTCTTGATAGTCTTCAATGTACTCGATACATACATAACCAACCACAATGCAAGGACCAATTTCAAATAGGAAACTAACATCGCAACCTTCTCAACATCTCTCATACACACTACCATATGCCACAATGAATACACACATCCATAGACTCACAATCACACATTCTAATTACTTCAACAACCACTACAACAACCTTACGAAGTTACTAATTCATATGCACAGGTAAATATGTATTCAACAATATGTATTTAGCCCCCCAAAATACATTTAAACCAAGGCAAACTGATTTGATATAAAATCCCACAACCATGACATTTCTCAACACATACATATTTGAAATGGATGCATACAACGATGATACAGTTCTCAACACATTTCAGATTCTTAATAAGTGAAGACAAAGAATCTAATTAAAAATAGACAGACAAAGGAAATACCAACACAAAGGCACATAAACATATTTTCTCATTAATCAAATTAATCATACATTAAACATGCCAAATTTACAATGTGGGAACATGCAACCCATGCCTCTCATCCTTTTCCTCTTCTCCTAGCACTGGAGCTTCTCCTCTCCACTGTTACACACTCCGCTGCACACTTTGCTGCACTTCTGTCTACTCTCTTATTGAACACTCACTTCTTTATAAAGAAAGCTAACATGGGTAACCAAGAGTCACACGTGATGGTTCTTCTACCCTTCTCACAAAAGAAGGAAACTTAAGCTACATTTAAATTAGGAAATATTTCCTCTGAATAACATAACCCTTTTCCTAATATAAATATTTACAAATATTTAAAATTTCTCCCCACATCACCATGTGGCCATCCCATCACATTGATAAGCTACGACCCAGTCTCCATTTGAATTTGTGCTTTATGCATGAACCCTCATCAGGATGATGTTCCACCCCAGTTATTTCTCCTAAACTCTTCTTGAACCAAATCAAACCACATAATTTCCTATTTTGGTAGATTTTCCCTTACATTTACCAAGTCCTGGTAGCTATTCCAACTTTTCGGAAGGCCTAGAAGATCTAGGCTCACTAGGTCCTCTTCTACAACAGTCACCCCGACCCGTCCAATCTCATCCCAAACTTGTGTAAATTTGGTGAGATGTTGCAGAATAGTATCATTCTTCTCCATATTGATTTTTCAAAGTTTGTCTTTGAGCACCAAATTCATGTGATCATTACTATTCTCAAAAAATTCTGTGAGTGCCTTCCACATTGCGCAAAATTTTTCTTTACCATGAAGATTTGAGACAATGTGATCTCGTACTTCCTCCAAGATTATTCTCTTCGCCTTGGCTACATATTTCTTCCATTGGGATGGTTTTTGTGCATCAGACGCCTGTGCGGTTTTTCAATATACGTCTTGACATATTATAGAAATCCATTTTCATCCAAAATTGCCTCCATGCGATCCTTCCATGCAATGAAATTAGAACTACCTTCCAAGGCATACTCTAGTCTCAGCCCGTTGAAGGTCATCATCCCAAATTTGAAGAGATATTGCTACACTGAATTGAAAATTTGAACCTCTTGAGAAATAACAATGAAATTATTGTTCTAATGTGAATCCCACTCCGGTACAATGTATATTTATGGTGATATAATTGTAATTTATCATGAAACTTTAACCTAAATCGCAAGACACAATCCTAATCTACTTTTTTGCACAATGCAATTCATGATTTAGAACCATAATTTGAAACATGCAATAAGAAATAACACACATGCACACAATATTTTTTCAGGGGAAAGGAATCTGCTAAAAACCCCTTTGTTTGCTTTCATTAATCTTATGAATAGAGATGTATTACAATTGCTTGCTTGGACTGAGCACAATAGACAAGTTATTGATTTCTAGTAGCATCAGATGCGCTCTAAGCCTAAAAATTTGCAAGGAGGCTAGGGCACATGCATTCCAAAATACCCAAAAATCATTTTTGGAAATTCCACACGGAGGAGGTTTTATTAAATTAATTACTTATTTTTAATGGATGCCTAAGTCTAAACTTAGGGATTTAAAATAATTGAAGTGTATTAATAGAACTGGGTGTGAATCTTCTATAAAAATATGGAGATCAAGTCAATATGATTTGAGCCATTGATTAGAATCTAATCTGGGCTATTGATTTTTTAATGAGAATATTATAAGAAGTAACTCAATTTGGATTTGGAAGACACATAAAAATAATAAAGAGATCTATTTCTCAAGAGAGCAACGCAAAGGAGTAAGAGAGATCACTAAGGAGATTCTTGTAGTGAGGGGCAGAGATAGTTTTCTGGTTGTAGATTTTCATGATCCAGAGAGTGCAAGGAAGATATGGAAGAGAGTAGTGATGAGAGGAAACATAGAACTATGCTGTGGTAGCACAGAGCTTCAGAGGGAGTTCATATTTTTACTGGGGAATAGTTAGGATCTAGTGCCAGAGATGGGGTGTGAGACTGGGAGGCCATAGGGATGAAGTTTCCAGCCAATAGAAGATCTAGAGGAGGTGAAATGCAGTCCCAGCTACAGTGACGTAGTAACTATGTAGGAGTGATGCAGTACGACACATAGATAGTGCAAAGGCTCATCTCGAGTGTAGATCAGTGCCGAATTTTCCAGTGATTGGGTGAGATCATTTGACAATATTTTTGTGCAATTAGATATATGTATCGGATTTCTAGATTGGGCATCTGAAGAATTGTACTTAGAAATTAATGCTTAATAATACAAACCCTCGGTTGCTAAACCAATTTTCCTGCATTGAGTTTTTACGCGGATATTAGTTTAAAAAAAAAAAAAAACAATGTCATATGTGTATTTGTTTTCTTCTTGCTCAGTTCATTTTTTCGGATATAATTTAATTAGTGAAGAATGCAATGTGTTGGTTTCGTTATTTACTATAGAAAACAGTAAATAATTTTTTATTATTATTATTTTTTTCATTTTCATTTTCATTTTATTTTTATTTTTTATTTTTTATTTTATTTTATTTATTTATTTTTAATTATTATTATTTTTTATAACAAAATAGAAGAAACTTAACCAGTTGCTGTAGAAGGATTTAAATCATGGAATTTTCACATGGTATTAGAGCGCATGTGAAGAAAGAGAGCAGAGTCAAAGATCCCACTGCTTAGTAGAAGAGGGAGATCGAAGAGCTACGTAAGCAGCGAAACAAATCCCTAAAGGGATTGTACGGTCTAGTCTAGGAGGGAAAGTTATTTGAGGAAAAATATCTCTCAGAGTGGGTCGAAAGAGAGTAATATTTTCCAGTTCATGATTTTCCAGTGAAAAAGGAAGCAACGTAGCATTTTCAATGAAAATAAGTCTTCATGTGGGACGCAGTTTTTTGTTGTAGCCGTTAATTGTGCAAAAAAGCTTCAGAAGAAGGAAGAAGGAGCATACGGAGGGAATTCTGACCTTAGAGAATTTATTTCCTAATAAATTCTGATTTCCCATGTAGAAGCAACATAAACTGAGATTGATTTTTTCTCACTCCAGCAGGGAGTGCGTTGATCATTTGCGCAAAGGGTTAGAGGCAACATTTGACATTTGGTTGGGTGAGATGGTATAAATCGGGTTGAGAGACCATGACTGGTTGGAGGGTGACTCCAAATATGTGATCTAGAACAGAAGGATCTCTTTCCTTCTAGATAAGTATGATCTAAAGACCTTCATCGATAGATATCCCCGAAGATCTGGATCTATTGAAGACCTACAAGAAATATATGGAAAAATAAAAGAGGCTGATCCTCGATGGAGTGAGGGATCACATTGTCTCACATATTTCTAGAAAAGGGATTGCCAAGGAGGTGTGGGACACATTAGTTACGATGTACCAGGGGTCTTCTGAGCAACATAAGATGTTCTTGGAGGATAATATGATATCTACGAGGATGCATAATGGAGAACACATAGATATGTTCCTATCAAAGCTTCAGGATGTTTGAGATCAGCTGGAAGCTATAGTGTCAACACCTCATGCTACAAATATGGTTAGATTGGCCTTGAGTTCAGTCTCAGAAGAATGGAAAGTCTTTGTCCAAAGTATCCTAGGCAGAGAGAAGTTTTCAGATTGGGAAGGAATGTGGGAAACTCTTCGACATGAGGAGATGAGGCAAGACTTAGTTAAGTGAAAGCTTGATAACAACAACAACAGTGGGATGAAGCCTAAGGAGGAGGTGGAGAATGCAACCCTTGCATCAAAGGGGTAGCGGGAGCAATGCAGGCGGAAGAAGGATGTCTCAAAGATCAAGAGTTTCTAGTGTGGTGAGTTTGGTCACTACACCACGCAGTGTCCTATCAAGAAGAAGGAAAAGGGTGAGATGGCATGATCTGCAGGCTGCAATTGCTAGAATCAAGGAGGAGGATTTTGCTATGATTTCCCACATATCTCTACAGGAGAATTAGGGTGATATAGAACTTTAGTTTGAAAGAGCTGCAGATGGGCGAAATCCTTGAGGATTCCACCTCTTGGATCAATACCTTGCTATGGGAGCCCATATCAGAAGTAGCAGGATGGACCAGTGTCAGCTGGTGAAGAGGAGTTATGAAGTGATAGAGTAGTGGCTAGAGAGCGCCAGAGACTAAAAATCGCAGAGAAGGTTTGGTAGTAGTGTAGTTGGCACATTGCAAAGTCAACAACAACGCAAAGGCTTCAGAGGGTCAGCGCAAAGACTAGAAGCAGTCATATCTCCAGTATCAAATGCATCTTCCGAAACACGTAGTGCAATATTTTTGATGTTTTTCTGTTGCAACAACAACATAATTGCAATGCAGATGCAGTTGAAAGTAACATGCATGGTCTAAAGCAGTAAAAAATGCAACATTTGTGTAGAATTAGGTGGGTAGTGATGTCTGCCATAAGAAGCACAGAGGGAGATGTTACAGAGTCAGTGTGATGCTTCAACATGTGGCATTACTAGAGCACATTCCTCGCTAAGAGGGAGTGTTGATTTTTGGTAGCATCAGATGTGCGCTAACCCTCAAAATTTGCAGGGAGGCTAGGACACATGCATTCCAGAGTACCCATAAACCGTTTTGGGAAATTCCACCTGGAGGAGGTTTTATTAAAATAATTCATTATTTTTAATGGATGCCTAAGTCTAAACTTAGGGAATTAAAATAATTAAATTTTATTAATAGAAATGGGTGTGAATCTTCTAGAAAAAGATAGAGATCGAGTCAATATGATCTGAGCCATTGATTAGAATATAATCTGGGCCATTGATTTCTCAACATGAATATTATAAGAAGGACTTTGATGGGCATTTGGAAGACACATCGAAGGAATAAAGAGATCAATTTCTTAAAAGAGTAGTGCAGAGAATCCAGAGAGATCATTAGGGAGATTCTTCTAATGAGGGGAAAAGATAGTTTTCTGGTTGGAGATTTTCCTGATCTGGAGAGTTCAAGGAAGAGAGTATAGAGATTAGTTCAAAGAGCTAGTGTAGTTCCATGCAAAGGCAGCACAGAGCTCTACTTTGGCAGTGTAGAGCTTCAGAGGGAGTCCATATTTCTGCTAGAGAATAGTCAGGATCTAGTTCCGGAGCCAGGGTGTGAGATCGAGAGGCTAGTTGGCTGAAGTTTCCAGCCAACAGAAGATTTAAAGGAGTTGCAACATAGTCCCAACTATAGTGATGCTGTGAATCTGTAGGAGTGACACAGTACTATGCAAAGACATCGCAAAATCTCATCTCCAGTGCAGATCAATGCCAGATTTTCCACTGAAAGGGTGCGATCATTGTTGGTATCGGAGTGTGAATGATTTATTAAAACCCTATCCCAATTTAATTATCAATCCAATATGCATCGGTTATTGCAAGGCTAATGTGCAAAATATATGTAGATGACAATTACACAGTTATGTATTAATCGTGGATTCGATAAGAAATGTGAAACAACAAACCGCTGTAATAAAAATGGAAGAACATCAACAATTAATTGTAAAATCGCAGTACATTCACCTCAATTAAGAATTACAACACTTACATTAACTATCACAGTAATTATAGAAATACAAGATGCAATAAAAGAAACTAAACACACACATAAGTTACACAACACCTGGTCAGGAGAGCGGGCCTAACTCCCTAATTGGGGCTGCAGTATAATCACAAAGTCATGGAAAAGACAGAAAGATGATTTGCATTAAATTGAATGAAAATTTCTATTACACATCTCAATTCCCTTAGTAGCCAACCCCTGATTCACAGTTTCATGCCCTTTCTTATAAAAATTATTACAATGGTAGTTCCTGAAATCATGGTAGCCAGTGCCTACAATTACACAGTCATTATGATAGAAAAAAATAGATGCGAAAGATAGTAGAGGAAAGGTTCTAATGCTATTGTGCCGTTGCAGCTCTGCCCAAGCTAGCATTGCTAGCTCATTAGCTCTTCCTGGAATTGGGAATATGGTCATCCGACCTCTGAATCTGAAAAAATAGCTAAATTATTAAACTGCTTAGGTAATAATCCCCGTGACTATGCTTCATTGACTAAATACTCAAAATATACATGAAGATGGGTTTACTTGTGCACTTTACAACATGAATTGAATGTTAATGGTACAAATGGAAAAAATAAATAGGATAGAATGGAAGGAAAATATGTGCAGGTTTGGCTACCAACATCTCCCCCCAACTGGTCTTTCTACATGTCCTCATGCAGCTTGTCGCCTCTGCAAATTTGGGTTGGAGCAGATGTGGTCAACATGAAGTTGAGCAAGGTCATATCTACCAACCATCTCTATCCTCGGGGGTTTATATCCATATATCAGAAGAATTTCCTTCCACCAATCATTTCCCACGTTGTAAGCTGGAGTATATTGGTATGCTCGCAGCCAAACGATGGGAAATTGGAACCTCAAACCCATCCACTGGACCCCGCAAGTGTGGATGAATGCAATATAACGTGGAAACCTCTCTAATGCTCATACAAAGTTTGGGGCCCCAAAAGGATTATGACCGCTGACGATGACAACATCCATCTTTTCCAGAAGCTGTCTCAAGCCTCATCTTGAAAAGTGACCACCTGTTTGGTACATAACTTAGTACACCATTTTTGTGTTTCCAAATTTTTTTCTTTACATCCCTCAATCTGTAAAAATGTGGCGCACTTGTTATAAATGTTCACAGATTTACCATTATCCCTTCTTAGGACAAGTGGCTTCATGGCTTGGTTTTCTTCAAATGTGTTGAAAGCCTTCTTCCACTTACCTTGATTAATGGTGTAGGAGGTAAAAGCTCTCAAATGGGCATATCCCACAAATGGAACTGGATTAAATGTGTTAGTATGATTCTTTCGTCGTAAAAAATCACTTTAGCTACGCATAAAAAATAGCCCTAACATCGATTATGGCTGCCAAACATCTTTAAATCTGCAATTAGATGATCCAAATAATGCTGCACAAATCCAGATCTAAGCATAAAAGACATTAAGTAGATAAAATACAATATGGCTCCATGCATCCAATATACAAGACAAGAAACAATGTGTTTAAAAGAATGTTTTATATTATATTAAAGAATGGGGCACCTGAGAGGAAAAAAAGAAAGATGTTTTCCGGTTCTCCTCAATGGGATGGGTTCTTGAAAGTCATCAGCGTTTCAGATCTAAAATTCCTCTCTCTTATTGTGGTAGAAAACCCAGACAAACATAGAACTCAATGGGAGCTCACAAGGCAAAAAGAGAAAATGGTGACCAAGAGTAGATCCAGTGCGATCTAATGCAATGGAGGTGACTAATGAATGGGGAAAACCCTTCTATTTATAACAAAATATTGGGGTGTTGTAGAACTCGGTGCATGAATAAAATATTATTAATCAAATTCTAGAATCACCCTTTAGGGATATTTTATTATATTTGTTGGAGGGAAAAGGTCTTTTGACTTGGGTCAATTCCATTATTTATAAACAATAAATAAATAAATGATTTATTTATTATTTTAGGGAGATGGTGGGAATATAATTAAATAAATAATGATTTATTTAATTATTTAAAAATGATTTAGTCAAATTTAACTAGGAATATTATTTAAATAGTGATTTGAATAACTTATTCCTAGGAAATAATTAAATAAATAATGATTTATCTAATTAATTTCCTTGTTTTGGGTTAAATATGACCAGGAAATATAGACAAATATTATTTTACATGGTGAAAGCAATTTTACTTAGGGTAAAATTGGTCTTACATGGTGTACTTGGGTTCATCTAATGATAATGAGTTAGATGACCAAAAAAATGGTGTAACAGATTGCCCCCCAATGTACGAGTGTTAGGAGCAAATCGTATGGCCAAAGTACGTTGTAAGAACTCAATCAATAGGCATCAAGATGGAAGTGAGAGAGAGGAATGTAAGGTAGTCTAATGTGCTAAAGGACTAGACCCGGAGGAGATGAGACTTACAGGTGCAACAAGTCTCTAGGTGATGAAGTAGTACCAGTGTTAAAGGCGGCGGGGGAGGCATACCTATGCCCGCCGATACAATAGTGCAAAGAATAAGGCGCCTGGAAAACCACGGAACACAATAATGAAGCATGTGCTGGCCTAAACATGAGCTAGATGATGATACCCACATACATGCGATGCCTGGAATAACCTTCAGGACTTATACAAGAAGATTTTAGTACATGAGATACAAATACACCCAAATGCCCCTACACACGGGGAAGGGCTCACAAAATCTGACTGATAGATGCAAATCGAAGAGGTGCTGCAAGTGGTTGAGGCCGATATCATCAAATGAGAGGAGCTGCATCAAGGGCAGAAATGAAGAAGTCATTCGGGCATGTGGGGGGCTACCTGCAGGGCCACCCCCTTAGGAGGGTTGAGACATCTCACACACGCTTGGGAATCACCAATAGCTGCTGCTGCATCACTGGACCATCAAGTGTATAGATCATGATCATGCTGAGAAGAGCTTGAACCAAGGTACACTACCCCCTAGACCTAGCTTCTGGAGGAAATGAGCTGATTTCGACAGAAGGAGGTCCGCCATAGGTGAGGCAATAAGGGAACCCCAACTAAGGCACGAGGGAAAATAGTAGAGCGACGAACAGATAGACACTAATGATGATGATGGAATGAGGGATATGGAGGAGTAGTTGGACGACTTCCCTTGTTAGAGCATAAAGGGCATGAATGGCTTGGAAGCAATTGACACAATATTAGGAGGGATAGGGGATAAAGGTACTGAAGGCCATAATGTGCGACACGAGAGAGGGACTAAGAAAAAAAGGATGGAGGACTATAGTGGGGTACAAAGGGACTCGGAATGGACTCCATGAATGTGATGATGACTCGATGGGGATGCTCTAAACAAGGGCGACTCGATGGTGCTGCCTCATAGTAAGGGTCCAATGGGGAACCATAAAGTATGAGTACAATAGGGTAGCTCATGACGAAAATCAACACGAACGAAGACGAGTAAGGAGGAAAAGTGGTGCCCCAAGTACAAGTGTCGTAAGTGAAGAAATTCGATTTTGAGAAGAGGTGAATAGACCCTTCATGGACAAAATGTGTCCTGGTGAAGTATCAAAACATGAAAAACTGACAGATACCCATTTGAGTGCTCGGTGAGAGCTTGCCAATGGTGTGGACGGTGTGTCAAAGGGGGCTACGGTTTGGTTGCAACGGGCAAAAGAAAAAACAGGGGTTTTCTTCCAGTAAGGATTTTTCCCTCCAAAATCATTCATTTGCTTGTGTAGCTGTGGTGAATGTGGAGAGGAGAGAAGGCCCTAAATCTTGCGATGATCTTAGCGGACAAACCGACCGTTGGAATCGTGATCCGTCAGTTGCAGGTAAGAGGCCTAATCCTACTCTTTGTTTTTGATGGATTCAAATTGCAGATTAGGGTTTTAAATCTCAGTAACTGCCCCTACTTCATCATTACGGTCGGGTCGCACTTTTTGGGGAAAAAGCTGCGACCTGGGACGTAGGTTTTGGCCTGAAAAGTGCGACCTGGCCCAGGATTTGCCCAAAAAGTGCGACCTGTGAGATGTGGGAGGTTTCAGTGCTGTTATGAGCTGAGATTCAGTTTTGGTGTAAGTTAATGCAGTTTTGCTGACCTGTAGACTGACAAAAATGATGTTTTTGTGCAGATATGGCAGAGATACGGATCAAGTGGAGAGAGAGAGACTTAGGTAAATTACAGATGGAAATCCAAGCGGATCAGGGTGTCCGTCGTGCACTGACTAGGTATGGGGTTCTGAAATGTTTGGAGAACCCTTCGACGAGGGCTGGAGAGCCCTTGTTGGCCCGAATTATTAGTTATTGGGATCCAGATCATGAGGCGTTTATAGTGCAGGGTCATAGGATCGAGCTGACGGTCCAGGATCTATATTTCTTGACTGGTCTCCCACCATTAGGAATGGTTGGAAATATGCAGCCTGTGTTACCACGAGGGCTTAACATTATGGGGTTTGTTGAGCGAAGTTGTCGACCAGGTGTCCGAGTCAAAGGGACTTGGATATCCATTGGGGATCTAGAGAGGTTGGAGACCCAGGCAATGGCCGTAGCAGTGCTACGGATCTTGGGCAGCCAAACATTCCATCACATCACTGGAGGGTAGATGATGATTGTAGAGAGTGTGTTGGGGGGGACCTACTATGGGTGGGCCCGGATGATGTTGGTATCGGTGAAACGATAACTGTCGCTATGCAAGCGGCAAGTGAATCATGATTGTGCCTATGGGATGGTGTTGTGTTCCTTCTTCTTTGAGAAGATCCCAAACTTGTGACCTCGTATATAGTTACCTGATGGAGGTCCAAGAGAGCCCCGGATGCGTCGGTGGGGACGATTACTGTGTAGAGGAGGGGGAGGGGCGGTCAGACGGGTGTTCCGACCAGAGTTATTCGCCCATTGGGATCAGATGCCATTATACATAGATGACTATCCCTATAGTGGGATGAGTTATTGGGGAGATCCGGACTTGCCACTTCTGCCTGGTCGAGTGTGGGGTCCCGATGGTAAGTGACAAGTAACTAATCTGTTATGTGCATTGTAGAGTTTGTGACCAGTATTCATGGTACTAATATTTATATGTTTGTGAATGCAGATATAGCTCTGGGAAAACCGGCCGGATATATGGGACGACCGGCAGCAGCAGGAGCTATAGGTGCAAGTGGATCAAGGACAACACAGAATGAGGATATGGCCGCTCTGTTGGAGGACATCCGTCGTAGATGCAAAGGGTTGCTGACCGGTGTGTCGGAGTGTGGTTGGCAGGATTTAGACGACTAATACATAGAGTTATGAATTGGGCTACCCTCAGAATGGCGAGGTATCATGCGACGCATGGCGATGGACGGTCAGACTGTGCGTGATCTACAAGCTGCGGGAGCAGAGCCGTTGGCTCGGGATCCTCTAGAGAGTGATTAGATGTAGGGCAGGTGGTGCCCCCCAGTGTTTATGTAGGGGCAAGTGGTGCTCCTCAGTTTTGTAGTTTTGTTTTTTGTACCATGCTATGGGCATGTCATATGTTTCAGAGCAGATGGAATCTAAAAACACATGTTATATGATATATATGATTTATGTACATTTTTTTGATGATGTGAAATGTTATTGTCTTGTGTGTGATAAATGCCAGTCTAGAACATGATTTGCGATTTGATCTACGTAGTGATTTTGACGTCGAGGGATATGGGTGAAAGTAATGAATCTAAATTCACGTATCAAAATTTTCACTCGTAAATATTGTCTAAACAGGATAGGGTTATGCACACGATAGACACCATTAAGTTGTGAGACAAGAAGCAGGGAATCTAAATGAACGTGTAGATGGAGGATATGATGAGAGAGGGCATCGGCTAAGAGGCCACATACTGCATCATATTTAGCCTGATTATTGGTGGCGTTACTAATGCAGATCCCATTTGCAAGAACCAGGGTATGCAAGGGGGTAAAGATGGCCCATGCTGCTGAAGCGAGATTCTGGGAATAGCGACTTGCCCCATCGGCATAGCCAAGATAATGGGTGGAGGAGAGGGCCGGTGTAATAGTGTCGCAAGACAAGAAATGGAAGGGATGAGAAAAAGGATGGCAGCATGAGTAGAGGATAGACATCCATTGATGGCTATGGGAGGGAGAAGTCTGGGTAGCAAGTCTAGGACTCATAGATCGACGAGAGGGAGATGAATGAGAACTATGGGATGAAGAGCGGGGACTCAGGATGCAAAGAACATCGAAGATACGGATGATATGATCATGATTATGGGAGGGAATGTAAGGGTCAAGGAGACCATATGACGCTACGAAGCTACCTAAATCGTCGGTACGGGAAGAGAGGCACAAATACGGGTCATCACAGGGAACGACAAAAGAATAGGTAAAAAGATGGTCAAAACATGAAGAGCCCGAGAATGTGTTGGAAGGAGGATCAAGCAGAACAGATGGAGTGGAATCGTAGGGAATGTACTCCGATGGTCATGCGGATGATGAGAGGTATAGGAGGGGAGCAGCAGATTCTGATATTTCAACATCAGGGGGAGGAATGTCAATGGTAGCAGGGGGATCTTCGAGTAGACCTGATGCATATTGAGAAAGGATGGGAGAGGCGGATTGATTTTTTTCAACTTCGTACTCGCGAATGACCTCTAAAGAGGCTCATTAATGTGTGAGGTGAGGAAAATGGTGAGATTAATGGCCATGGAAACCACACAGAGCACAGGGTTTATTGGTGCGAAGAGTCTTTGGGTTCTTGGCTGTGGATGAGGAAGAAATAGAGGTTTCAAGGACCGTAGATTTAGGGAACGTGACTTTAACCATGGGTTGGATATGGGGCAACTCAGGACAGGTATGGGTGGGATGACCGATACCATCACACAAGGCCAAGGCTT
Source organism: Pinus albicaulis (assembly GCA_034641835.2). Lineage (NCBI taxonomy): Eukaryota > Viridiplantae > Streptophyta > Pinopsida > Pinales > Pinaceae > Pinus > Pinus albicaulis. The sequence continues at coordinate 404,806,261 of CM076576.1, forward strand.
GGCGGGTGGGGGAGGGGTAGGGTCGGGTGCGGTGACCTTGTATTTGGATGCCCCCTTTCGATTTTTTCTTTTCTTGCCTGTAGTTGTTGTAGCATGAGGAGGGTCCTGGGGAGGGGCTAGGGGCACTGTAGCGGTGGAGGGAGCGAAGGGAATCGGTTGCACTAGTGTCACAACTATGTATGGTTTGGGGTGGTCTGGTGGGGTCTCGGCTGGAGGAGTAAGATACCATACTGGAATTCCCAAGGTTAAATTAAGGAGGGAAAGGGTGGCCATGACGGGAACTGAATAGACGCCAGGAGGGGGACCAAGGAAAGGTATCTGACCTATGGGGTAATGATCCAGAGGAACGACTCCCCTGTGATAGAGACCTGAGGGAACCGAATCAGGAGGGTAGGGAGGTTCCTGAGTGTGAGGGGGATGTGAAGGTCTAGGTGAAAGAGGGTCGGTCGACCGAAGCGAAGGGCTAGGAGCAGGTTGCGGTAGGAAAGATTGAGTTTGCTGACTAGCCGAAGCAGGCTGTGAAAGGCCAGCCTGAGACGATTTCATCATGCAAACATTCGCTAAACTGGGGTCAGAGACAGGAGGACGAGGAGGACCAGGAAAAGTGCCAAGCAAGGAGGAGTCTTTGTAGACGCCAGGGGAAACACTGGTCAAAGCATCAACAATTGGCTTATTGGTGATAGAATAGATGGTGGACTCAGGGGAGGTCTGAGAGTTTGGTTCATGGTAAGTCAACTGGTCAGTCGTGACAATTTTTCCATTATGAGGGAAAAACATCTTGCGGTGGACTGCGGATGGGATGAAAGACATGGCATAGGTGTAACTACGCCCCAATAAAATGTTGTAGTCAATAGGGGCATTGATAACTTCCACGTCGACACAAATAGTCTTACCTGCAAGGGTGATAGGACAATTACGAAAGAGGCCGATGGGTTGGGAGGCATGGCCATCCCATGCACGAAGGGTGATTGTGGAGGGGGCCAGCTCAGGAGATCCGAGTTGTTTCCAAACCGAAGCAGACATCACACAGGTAGATGCCCCCTCATCAATAATACACCGAGTGACATTGACATTTTGGATTTTGACTGGGATTTGGAAAGCAATAGAAAGAGGAAGAGGGGGATGGTCGGACTGACGGGCGTCGAAAAAAATCAATTGTTCATCAGCAGGGTCTACAACACCCATGGTAGATAGTAGAGCCTTCTTTTGAGAAGGACACAACTGGAGGAGTTCCAGTGTTGAAATGGCAGCAGGAGATTGTGCCAGATCATCTACTATATTGTATGAATGGGCAACCCAACCAAAGGCAACATTTCGGCGTAATGGGCCCTTAGGAGTCTTGGTATGAACCTCAGTTTTGGGCGGAGGGATTTGCAAGGGACCATTGGGTGTCGACAGAGGCTCTGTAGGACCTGAAGATGGGGACTCAGAGACAGACGGAACGAGAGGTGTGGAGTACTGACGGGACCAAGTTTGAAGGTTAAGGTCGATGGTTTGCGATTGGTCAGAGGCCATCATGAGAATCTGGTAATCGGAGGAACCAGAAGGGGAAGGTTGAGTGGTTACTGGGGCATGAGGTGGTTGAGTGGCCACGAATCCTTTTTGAGGGAAAGGATCAGTAAACACAACAGGTTGAGAAGTAACTAGATTGGGAGGGATAGTATGGGAGGAGTGTTGACCCCATACATTGGCTTGGGACTCCCACATCTGCCACATTTGTGGTAATAAGGGACAATCGTGAGTGTAATGACCATAAAAACCGCAACACGAATAGGGCTTATTGGCGCGAAGCAGACTGTCCGGCTTGGTCTGGGAGCCCTGTGGCTGGTTGGAAGTGGTAGGGTCAATACTAGAAGGATTGGATCCATGATTACCAGAATTGGATTGATTTCCCTTCCTCTTTCTTTGAGAAGGAAGAGGATTAGTTGCCCCCTGCTGTGCAAATACTTTCCCGGGAGGGGGTAGTAAATGCAGATGCGGGGGTGGAGAAGGCAAGGGAGTGGGGGGTCCAAATGCTGGAGGAGCTGGGACACCAGGTTGTAGGTACAGATATGGGGTAGGATGGGCAACATTGAGGGAAGCAGGAGGGTGGGCAAAAGGAGGAGGCATGCCATATCCTGGATACATGCTACCTGGAGGGGGGAACGTGCCGGAGGGGTTGGCCCCTCTTGGAGGGAAACCATAGCCCAAAAAATGTTGAGCAGAGGTATGCGACAGGGCTCCAACGATACCGTTGGCAGAGTGAGATTCCCCCGAGGCATTAGGACCACCGAGCTTGGGGAGGTCAGGAAGGACGGTATAAACATAACCAGATTGGGCGTAGATGAGGTCATATTTCAAGGCTATTTGGAGGGCAGCTTCTTCGGTTTGGGGAAAATGGGGTGCGACATCTTTTCCAATGGGAGGTAAGAGAGAGTGAAGGAACTAGCCCATATAAACCCAATCTTCAAAGGGGGGGGGTGTGACACAAGCTCCGTCTTCGTCGCCATTCTTGGACATGAGCGGAAAGGCGGGTCGAAGAGGATTGATGAAAAGAAGTTAAGAGTTCAGTACCAGTGTCGTAATGGAGAGGGAGTTGGAAGTAGGATAAAAAGGCTTGGGCAATGGTTGCAAAGGTGGTATGGGAAGAGGTGGCTTGATCAACATACCATTTAGAAGCTTCATCGGTAAGCGTACGTTGGAACAAATGAAGACAAATGGAGTCATTGGTGATGGAATTGGAGGAACACCACATGTGGAAAGATTGGATATGGTTGGAGGGATCTTCACTAGCAAGGCCTTCGAACTTGGGAATGTCGGAGGGAAGATTGGTTGGCATAGCAGGCCAACTAACATCATGGTGAATAGGGTCATTAATGAGCTAATTAAATTCGGGGAGATTTAGGCCGGCCATATAAGGGAGCAATGGGGCAGTCGAGGTAGGTCCCGTAGTGGTTCCACTGGAAACGAACCCAGTGGTAGAACTGGGGTTACGGCTAGGTCCTGAACTAGACATGGTGAAGGTAAGAGAGGGAGAACCAGAAGTAGGGGGGGGAACCCGAACAATCAGAGGAAGAGTCGGAGTGCGGACTCAGGGGAGGAATTACTCAAGGACGATGGGAAAGAGGAAGTTGACCAACCGAAAACTGAGGGGGAAGGCCAAGAAGTCTCCGGGAGAAGCGCCTTGGGGGCGCAATGATGACGGGAAGAAGAAAAATTGACAAGGGCAGGGAGGGACAAAATCAAGTGAGGTCAAGGTCGGAGAGGTGCAGTGACAATTGATTTTAAAGTCTTTACCAGGCAATGTTAACCAGGATCTTCTTCACTTAGGTTCAGTGTGCGGAGTGCGTTAATTCTAATTGTTTAAACCCAGACGTTTTGAGAGTAAAAGAAAAAGTGTGCTGCATAACTGAAAATAAATCTGCGGTAAATAAGACTAAAAGAACAGAAAAATAACAGCTACCAATGCATCAATCTAACCCAAAAAGGCGGGTCTCTCAAAACTAGTCTATAAGAGGGAAAAACTAAGCAAAGAATGCTAAAAGGAGGCTAATAGATCTAAGGTCGGGAGGGACAGGGATCTAAGGGGGAAATCTGCTGAAAAGAGGTGCAGAGAACAAAAAAGAGGCAGAGGCAAGGTTGCTGCTAAAAAGGAGGAGATCAACTAACAATAGAAGGGACAAGGAGGCGGCCCTAGAAATGAACCCAAACAAAACTATATGAAGGGATTTGAAAGGGAGAAGAGCTGATCTAAAGAGATCTGAAAGAAATAAGGCTGAAACTCTGGAAATGCAGACTTCTGAAACAAAAAAAACTCTCCCACAAAAATTGGAGGGTACTAGATCCCTAAGGTGCAAGATTCCCACTTAGTTGAGTGAAGCGGATCAGAAACAAGTCTAAACGGGCAGAGACATGGAGACGGAGAAATTTGAATTCCACTGACGGAAAGCCGGACAAACCCGGAAAAAGTGTTTGGAAAATTGCGAGAAAAAAGTGCGGGTCATAGGTTCTGACATTTTTTTTTAGTCCGAGTCGTAGGTTTGGGGCATAAAATTGCGACCTCAAGGCCAGGTTGCAGTTTTTGGGCCGATAAGTGTGACCTGCAGATCCGGGTCTCTCGGCGGCAGATTTTAGAAAAAGTTGTCGTCTCAGCTATGGGTGATGTCTGTCACCTGCACAATAGGGCCAGAAACACACGGAAGTTAAAAATTTTGATGTTTGAGGGTTTTAGAGGTGGAAAGCACCATAAAAATAGGAAAAACGGAAAAAAGAGAAACCCTAGGGTCTGAAACAGCTGGATATGCAGGAATATATAAAACGACAGCGGTCGCAAAAGAAAACCCGTGTGGGGTCACAAATTGTTAGTATGAATCTTTCGTCGTAAAAGATCACTTTAGCTACACATAACAAATAGCCCTAACATCGATTATGGCTGCCAAATATCTTTAAATCTGCAATTAGGTGATCCAAATAATGCTGCACAAATCCAGATCTAAGCATAAAAGACATTAAGTAGATAAAGTAAAATGTGGCTCCATGCATCCAATAGACAAGACAAGAACAATGTATTTGAAAGAATTTTTATATTGTATTAAAAAGGGGGCACCTGAGAGGAAAACAAGAAAGGTGTTTTCCGGTTCTCCTCAATGGGATGGGTTCTTGAAAGTCCTCAGCATTTCAGATCTAAAATTCCTCTCCCTTATTGTGATAGGAAACCCAGACAAACATATAAATCAATGGGAGCTCACAAGGCAAAAATGGAAAATGATGACCAAGAGTAGATCTAGTGTGATCTAATGCAATGGAGGTGATTAATGAATGGGGAAAGCCCTTCTATTTATAACAAAATACTGGGGTGTTGTAGAACTCGATGCATGAATACAATATTATTAATCAAATTCTAGAATCACCCTTTAGGGATATTTTATTATATTTGTTGGAGGGAAAAGCTCTTTTGACTTGGGTGAATTCCTTTATTTATAAATAATAAATAAGTAAATGATTCATTTATTTATTATTTTAGGGAGATGGTGGGAATATAATTAAGTAAATAATGATTTATTTAATTATTTAAGAATGATTTAGTCAAATTTAACTAGGAATATTATTTAAATAGTGATTTGAATAACTTATCCCTAGGAAATAATTAAATAAATAATGATTTATTTAATTAATTTCCTTGTTTTGGGTTAAATATGACCAGGAAATATAGACAAATATTATTTTACATGGTGAAAGCAATTTTACTTAGGGTAAAATTGGTCTTACATGGTGTACTTGGGTTCATCTAATGATAATGAGTTAGATGACCAAAAAAATGGTGTAACAAAATGTCCGATAATCACTTAAGAAATAGTCATGCCTGTATAATTCACACATCAAATGCTGGTTCATGACATTGTGAATTCTAAGGATACGAATAAACTGTATCGGATCTTCAATTTCGTAACTAATATAATTACGAATGCTCTCCAAATAGAAGAAAAGAGATTGCTCACGAAGAAACAATGCTCGGCAAGTGATTACCTTCTGTGTCAAGGTAACGATTTCTTCTTTTTTAGCCTTCAATACTCGCACCTACTCTTCTAAATTCTTGATATTTTTCTGCTGCTTTTGCTACTTTTGTTTTTCTTTATCCAACTAGTCTATATACCCAGTAATGGTATGTGTGGCCTGCTTGCGGACTCTCTTTACCTAGTCTTTCTGGGCCTTTAAAGTAATTGTTCACTTCTGGAGACAAGATGCAACAGCCTTCCATTTCTAAATTTTAGAAGATAAAAAGAATTAACAGGCCTCAAACATATATTCAATGGGCTTGGACTATGCAGCAATAGAGATTGTAGGAATGTCCTCTATCTGTACTGCTGAAAAAACAACCTTGGACTTGGGATTTGTAGCTTTTCCTTTATATTTCATCACTTTCTTCTGTAAACACGATACTCACTTTCTTAACTTACATTTTTCTATCTTTAATTGCATGGCTTCCTTAAATTGAAGTTGGTACCTTTCTTTGAGAGGGGGTCTTCTTTTTGCACGCTGCTATATAATTTCTTGCTTAACAACAACTTCTTCAGCTAGTCCCATAGATAGTTTAGGATTTGGTGGCTTGATAGCAAATTTCCATTTCTGCTAACTCCAAATTTTTATGCATTTTATTACAGGTATGCCTCTACCATTCTGGGCCGACGTTAGGTTCTTTTCTTTCCTTGATTTATAATACTTACAGGCTTCCCCGTTATACCAGTTGGTAACCCCCTTATCCCATCATGATTCTTCGTCAGATAAAGGCTGGTGTGTCTTGGATCCTGAGCGTTTGTACTGAGGGTTGATAGTTTGAAATTTCAATGTTAGGCTCCAAATGACCCGTGTGCCTCTTTGAAATTGTTCTTGTAATTAATTGACTCCATATAAAACATATGAATCCGTATTTCAAAAGAGTCGGTGGGGTATTTTAATATTGGGAACATATTTTTATGATTGTTCTCGTTATCTATATATTTTTTTTGGTAAGACACTAAAGTTCCTCATTCTCTAATTTTGTAAATTACCTATGCATCCAAATTCTTATCCCATTGTATCAATTGAATTGGCCTACTTTCTATACTTAGGATTAACATAACTACAATTAGATCTAAGACCAATCAAAATGGAAAAAACTTGATCACAGAGCTTACCTTCTATCTCAATAATGGATTCCTGGTGATATGCGTACTTGTTATCAAATGTTGCATAAATACAAGGAATTGTCTGACCAACATCCCCAAATATCTGCGCCTCTTGAGCACTATAGATATCAGGTTTTCCACCCTTGTAAAAAATGAAATCCTTCTTGTGATGATCCTTACCACCTATCCAACACTGCAACACTTCCAATATCCTTATTCTGTTTCTCTCCAGGCTAAGATCCATGTCCCTTATTTCTTGTATTGGACTTCTTACAAGGAGCCACATTTTCTTTCTCACCTGCATATTGATGACTTTATCGTTTCAGAGGAAATTTTACTTCAGTCTCATCATTTACTCTCCAGTCACGCATAGGCTCAGTCTTGCACTTAGACTGCTCATAATAGTGCTTCAACTTTTCAAGTGACTTCCTCCAATGACCGAGGCTCATCACATTCAATTAAATTATTGAATGCTAATGACAGTGCTCTAATGAACCTTCAAAAATTAATCTTCTCATCCTTAAGATAAGGAACATACCTCAAAAACTCTAGAAACTTAGTCGTGTACTCTTCATCTATCATAGAACCCATATTCAACTTGTAAAACTCCTTAGTCTTTCCATTTTAATATCTTTTGACAAGTACTTTATCCTGAAGATTCTCTCGAACTCATGCCAACTAAACTCTTCTATCCTGATTCCTCTTACACAATTCACATCTTCCCGCCAAATGCCTGCTTTTCCCTTGAGATTGAAAATAAATATCATGGCTTTCATGTTCTCTCTATAATCATGCAACTCAAAGAAATTATTCATCCCAAGCAACCAAGATTTTGCATCTTCCAGTTTCTTGAACTATCCATCAAATGTAGGAGGCTTGGATTTCTTGAACTCATCTAGAAATTATCCCTTATTACTCCTCTTGTAAGGATGATAATGATGATGACCGTGATGTCTATCTGAACCAAAACTAGAATAAAACCCATAACCACTACCTTCTTGTCCGGTGTATCCATCCATCTTCCACCATTTTTTGTGTCATCCTAATCCGACCTGTGCCCTCCATTAAACCTACTACCATATGCCCCATTAGTCCTTTCCTCCTATCCACAAATCATCCATGGTTGTCCCTATATCTACAAATATGATAAGCTATGAAGGATCACTTCATTGACCTTGTTTTTTTTTTCTTTTTCTTGAGCCTTGACAAGCCTTTCATGAATAAATTATCATGTCATTATTCACCTCTCAACTCTTTATTTATTCCTTCATACTTCTTAAGGTATCTTCTATGTTAAGAGAATACTCTTCCCCATGCTGCTCAGTTGATCGATAAGGAGAGTCACATGAACTGTAATCCACCACTCTACTTTTAATCTATGATATTATTCTTCCTGAAAAAATATCATGTTAGATAAATAAAATATAAACATAATCAAACATACCTTAGTGAAGTTCAGGGGAGGCTATCTTGTTTGCACGAATCAATCCATATATATAGTGACACCAACATATCAACCTACTAACATAATCTCAATTATCATGCATGATAACTAAAACTGTAACATTGACTACATACATAGCCACTGTGATGCGTGCATACGAGTGGCATGCATGCATAATAATCACATCCCACCCATCTAGTCCAAGTGTATGGACTTGGAAGATATGATACCAATATGTCACATGCACCTTAACACATTTACTCGCTTTTACAAGCCCTTTCGCTAAATGTGAAGAAAAGTGCTACTATGACATGACTTGACCTCCCAGTTCTAGTTAAGGAAATGGGGCCCATAAAAGATACTTATTAAATTTCCTCAGGAACAACATATCACTCAAAGGATGAAAAACCACCCCAGGTGACCAATCCCTAAGATGGAACCCATTTTCTATGACCTAGACCTATAAACACACCCTTGACATTGTCTACTTGCGTTAATGAGGCTCCAACCACACTCATAAGCCTATCTTCCAACAACTGTGACCTAAGTTCCTCAGTTCAGTGCCCATAATCTTGATATTTGAGCCATTTTTCTAGGCTGGCCTCCAAACCATTGTCCAAAAATTCCTGTAACTTTCCAGAATCATATTTCTCATAACAAAAATTCTAATCATTGAAACTTGAAGCCATAAATTGACCTATACTTACTAGAACACACTAGACATTTCATTAAACATATGGAAAATATGTAAGCTACAAGTAATGAATCCATATCTAAGTGTAAATATCTATAATTTAGTTGAAAATAATCGATAAGGTCAAACTCCCTCTCAAGTAGCTGCAAAAATACTTGTTATCCCATGCATTCATCAATAGTTCATTAACTTATCAAAGCATAACAAGAGACATAAATAGAGAACAATATTAAATCATGCCTATAACCAAAATATAGCTAGAATATTAACCATGAAAAAACAACTATCAAAGAAACATAATAATAGGTAGAAGTGCTCATAGATTACAATAAAAGAATAACTCTTATTAACATATGCAAAATACAACCAAGTGAGGGACTTCCACATACCACCTGACCATAGATTGAGCTGAACCAAATATTTCTTTTAGCCAATCACCCTCGTGCCATATTCCAATCATGAATGTGGGATCTCATGGGATAAACCAATACATAAAAACCAAGGGAATCCATAGGTTAAACCACCTTCACCATCAAACTATCGTGACCTCACCTAAACCAGTTTTGAGATCACAAAACCAAACCACGCTTGGATGCCTCAAAATTCCTTCAGCATGCCTTGAGGAATTTTCCTGTCTCCACCCACCTGTCAAGGGCTTCCATAGAAAACCATGTCCACCCCCAACCCTTGGTAATTTTCTTGGGACCACCTCACCCAGTTTCAAAACCTTCCAACAATTGGAATATCAACCAAGAATGAATCCCATCACACCATGACTATCAAGGAAATGGAAATGCAATGCCGAAATCACTATCAAACCAAGAAAAATCCATGACAATGACAAAAAATGAACCAAATACACAAATTCATGAACTATGCGTTCACACCTCAGCTAGTAAATCACACATACAACCTGTTACCTAAAAAATCTTCCCGTTGAAGCCGTTGATCCAATCTTCTCCTTTCAATCCTTTGTCTTCCTTTTCTTTCCTTTGCTTTACATTTCCTTCCTTTTCTTGCTAGCTTTCCTTCTTCTCTTGGTGCTCTCTCTCTCTCTCTCACTTGAACTAAGCTAAAACTGAAAACATATAAACTAGCAAAAGTTGTGAAATGATTCTCCAATTCCCTTTTATTATTGATATCTCCTTTTTCTTAATTTCCCTTTATTTTCCCTCTAATTTCCCTAGCATGCAAATTTGTGTCCCTTCACCTCCCTTTTCTCCTATTTTCCTTTATTTCCATAACTAAATGCCAATTATTTATTTTTTGGCTTTTCAATTCCTTTGCCAACTTTCATAGGCATTAATAAACCAAAGGTGATGTCCACTATAGTGCTTTCCTAACATTAAACTTGGAATACTTGTCCTATGACCTTCGCCTTATTTTACTTTTATTAACCTTTATTACATGAAATTTTACCCTGGGGTTATTACATCTATGCTTCCAAATCCAAAAATGCATGAATGGTAGCCCATTCTATTTTAGGGGGGAGTATCCTTATTTCTATGCCTTCTATTTGTGCATGTCCTTTTTGTAACCACCCCTCCCATATCTACCTAGTTTCACTAGACTACCAGAAGAAACATGAGAGGATGAGCTACTATCACATGGCCAAACCTCCTAGCTTCATTAAGGAAGTAGATTCAACAAACTTAAAATTTACTGACCTTCCTCAGGAGCTAGAGGACCCCCCAGGAGCTAAACAACCACTCCATGTGCCCAAATCTTGAGTTGGATAGTTATTTTATTGACCTATCTGACTACCAACTACATGAATAACACTACATCCATGCAACTGTAGGCCCCTAGTCACATGCATAAGCCTACTAGGTAGCGACTGCAGTACCAATTCCTTAGTTCTAAGCATGCGACCCTTAAATTAGTGGCACCTTTTTAGGCCTTGTCTCTAGACCACTACCCAAAACTTAATGAGAATTTCTATAATGATGAATGAAATCAAGACAAAGAAATTCATACAAAAATTGATCAAGGAATTGACCTTACCAGGCCTAACCATGACAATAATTTTGTCAAACATGTTGATAACATATAATCTATAGGTAATGAATGCATATCTGAATATATTGGTATGAAACTTATCTAAAAATCATTAAGAAGGATTGATTCCCTCTCATAATAACTTCCATAACATTAGCTAGTCCATGCATTCATCAACCATTCATATATTCAATAAAACATGTTAATATTCATAAGTAATATACATCACATAACCATCATATAACGATTGTAGAATCCGTGGAAACTCAACCATAAAATAACCATCATAATTAACACATATGATCATAGATCACAATAGAAAATACCTCATATTAACATATGAAAATTACAACCAAGATAATGACTTCCACATACCACTCCAACATAGATTGGGATGAACCAAATATTTCTTTTAGCCAATCACCCCCGCGCCATATTCCAAGCAGGAATGTGGGATCTCATGGAATAAACCAAACAAAACCAAACCAAACTAGGGCTTTGAAAGGCCAACCACCTCAAACCTCAACCGGTGATTCCACCTCATGGTCAGACATCATTAACATGAACCAGATTGGTCTCTACCAAAGATTTCTAGGGCTACAGAGCGTTTGTACCAACTGTAGCTCTAGGAACTAGTAACTCAACCCACATCCTTCTAGGGCTCTAGAGAGGTTTTCCAACCAAGACTCCAATACTAGTAACTCAACCCACCAAAGGCTCCAAAGTGTTTTTCCAACCAAGGCTCTAGTACTTGTAACTCAACCAAAGTTGTTCTAGGGCTCCAAAGTGTTTGTTCCAACCAACGGCTCCAGGAAATAGTAACTCAACCCACAACCATAAGGAAATTGAGTGGAAATCTAAAATAACAAGTGGAAAAACCCACAACACCATGTCTATCCAATAAATGGAAAGGCTGGGCAAAAAAATTGTCAATCTAGACAATCTTCCATGCCAATGAAAGCACATAACCAAGAAACCACATGAATATACCATACATGCCAAAAATAGCAAGGAAATCATACATGCAACTCGATACCTGCAAAGAAATCCAACTGTAGCCACTGATCCCACTGTCCCCTTGTGCTTTCTTGCTTTCCATTTTCTTTCATTCTCCAAAGCCAAAGTATGCCAAATTGCTCCAAGAATGCTCTAAGAAAACTCCTTGTGTGCAAGAGTATGAGAGAGAGAATAGAGAGAGAGATCCAAAAGTGAGCCATGAATTGATCCTCAAAAGCCTTTTTACCATGAAGGTATCTATTTTCTTCAATTTCCTCTATTTTTTCTTCAATTTTCCTCTCATGCAATTCTGTGATCTTTCACCTTCCTTTTCTCCCATTTTCCATTATTTCATAAATAAAGTTCCAATTAATGCCTCTTTGCCTATGCCAATTCCTTTGCCAATTTCCTTAGCCATAAATAAACTAAAGTGACACTCACTAGGATGTTTTACCCACCATTCAACTTGTAATACATGTCCCATGACCTTGGTATTATTTTTCCTTTATTAACTTTATTACATGGCTTTTTAAGTGGGGTTGTTACAGAATCCTCCCCCTCAAGGGAACACCATCCTCGGTGTTCTATGACACCTATGACCAAAAAAACTCTAAAAACAAAACATACTTCATATGAAAATTTATAAACTAGATCATTGTAGTATTTACAATGGAATATGCTAAAAACCATCACCAACATACCATTTACTGGAGCTCTATAACACAAATCATTATGATATTTAAAATAACAACCACATATACATGTGCGCATTTTGTCTAACCACCAAATGAAAGGATATGATGCCTGCAACAATCAACAAGGGAATCCAGAGGCTCACACTTCCACCCTTAAAAGTATTACTAGGATTCACCTCCTTCCCAGGAAGTCCAAAATCCACGACCAAAGACAACCTACATCCAATGTCCAGTGCTACAATCCATGTACTACTTTTTCTTTCACTGAACAACTATCGACTCATTATTCCAGGGCACATTACGAATGTGATTATGATTCCATTTGGAAATGCTAATGACTAAAACAAAATTATCCCCCAACCTTCACTTCTTTTCTTCATAGTCCCTTGGGAAATATGATCACCCCCTTCTGTGTCATCACACAACTTCCAGGTTTTTCTCGCATCCCCTTCTATGCTACACAGTCCGTTAGGAGATCCATCCCTTGAAAAGGTTTCCTTGCATCGAAAGGTCCAAAAACCAAGTCATATTACTACCTCAAAACCATCATACTAGTCATAACATCCTCATGGAAATCAATGGACACTATTGGGTACTAGTGTCCCACAATGTCCCTGCTCTTGAGCTTCTTTACTAGCATAATGTTTCTTGTTCCAGTTCCTTTTGTTGCTACGACTAATTCTTGTAATCAATTTCAACCACCCAAAACTGGAAACTTCCATATTTCCTATACCAAGCACATAATTTCCATTAGATTAAAAATAAATTGAAATAAATTCAAATTATACCTCATTTATAGCTTGTTAATAATGTATGCTTACAATATTTTTTACTTCTTATCACAACAAGGAAAACTAGCTCTTGATCAAATCATCATGTATAAGCATATCACATTTGGTTATCTCGAAAATCAACCATCGTAAATAAAAATCATATATCACATGTAGCCATCATAGATTAGAATCATAGATCACATGCATCTTTAAAACTGAAATAAAATACTGATACTTATCCTTCAATCAGTCCTTTATTTCTACCTTCGTTCTTTGTCCTTTTCTACACACACCGGATCAATTGCCACCCCCGTAAGCACCTAGTGCTTTCTCTTCTCTTCAAGAATGTATAAATACAAAATTTACATCACATGCATACACCCACATATGGCGTATCACACAACACAATACCTACACCTACACCCAATGTACAACACAAAACATTCACCTGCACCTGGTGTACAACACAACACAATACATACACCTACACCCAGTGTACAAAACAACACAATACATACACCTGCACCTGGTGTACAACATAGCACAATGCATACACCTACAACAAGTGTACAACACAACACAATACATAAACCTACACCTAGTGTACAACACAAAGAATAAACACGTCACGATACAAAGAATACTCACTACGCAGAACATGGTACCACATGTACACAACACAATGTGTATGATGTGTACACGATACCACATGTACACAAAAGAACCTGCACAATGTGTACACAACACCACCTGCACAATGTGTACACAACACCACATGTAAAAACACCACTTGCATGACATGTACACAACACCACCTGCAAAATGTGTACACATCACCACATGCTCACAACACCACATATACCACATGTACATAGCACCACATGCATACAACACCACATGAACAACATGTACACTGCACCATATATACACAAAAACATATACAACATGTACACAATACCATATGTACACATCACCATGCATACAACACACACACAACATTATACTATACACAATACTACACATACAACATGCATGCAACACTATATGTACACAATACCACACATGAAACATGCACACAACACTATATGTACATATTAACACAAATGAAACATGCAAACAACACCATATGTACACAATACCAAACATACAACATGAACACAACACTATATGTATGCATTACCACATATGCAAGATGCACACAACAAAATATTTACACAGTACCACATATGAAACATACACACAACAACATATGTACACAATACTGCACATACAACACATACAAAACACTATATCTACAATGTACCATATATTCAACATGCACACAAAACTATAGGTACAACATGTACAAAAAATACACAAGAATAGTACTACACATCCAGAGACTACACTGCCTCTACCAAGAAACCTTTCCTCAAGTGTCTCTCCACTATCCATGCTTGTACCGGCATGTCGTAAATCACACCGTTTCATTCCATTGATGTATCCCTCAACATTACCTCCCATAGAATAAACATATACATAGTATAATAACATAATATCAATTCATATCCATATGGTACTGACCTTAGATATCTATCAAGGATACTCTTCTCTCTTGATTCCTCAAAAACGTTGAACCTCTTCATGTCATTCACCTCCATATGCAATCATGCCACCACAAGAATGATCTATGACAGCCCTATCTGAAAATTACATACATACATACATACATACATACATACATACATACATACATACATACATACACACACATATATATATATATATATATATATATATATCTATATATATATATATATATATATATATATATATATATATATATATATATATACACACACGTTCATACAAACACAAGCATAAATAATTCATGATCCCTATCGACTCAATCAAAAAATGACATACATACATATATACACATATATAAACATCAACATAATCATAATCACAACAAAATTACTAGATATCATAAGGTCAAGGTTAAGAGAACTCCCTTTATCCATGCACAACATGTAAAAAATTGAGAACAATAGTTCCCAACCTCGACAAGGAATTTGACGCTTCAAATCCATTTACTTTACCTTTCTTGTTACCTTCCTCATGAATGTACCACACCATCCATTTACCCCAATGGACCCAACCAATCCAACCGGATGTCATATTCTCGCCTTTAACTGCCCTTATATAGGCACCATGATTCATCCAAGTGTTATATTACATGTTGGGTACCACACAACTCTCCCTAAGATCCATTAAATTTCCTCTTTCCCAAACCAATTCCCAAGGCCCTAAAAACATAAAAGGCAAGAAAAAAGGAAAACCAGAAGAAAACCATGGAAAACCAACAACAATACAACACCAAAAACAAAGTGGCATGGCCATGCACCAAACATAAACAAAAATGGACGTTAACCACAAAAAATCACAAAGCAACGAAAGCACAAAAATTCTAACATACACCATGACTCAACCCCATGGTTCCCAATGCTTCTAAGGGACAACTTAACCTAAGGCTTCTTCAATATTTCATAGCAGTCTCTTTTGTCATACAATTCTTTACATCATGCTGCCATAAACACATATTTTTAGTGCATAAATAAACATATCAATATACCAATTACCTTACTTTGTTGTACCCATCACGATGACTTGTAACTAAACATGTACATATATCATTTCTCAAGGGACTTCAATTCCTTGATGAATCTAGACATAAATGGAAACCAACTATTAGACCTGTCAAATACATGTTCATGAATATAACACATATCCACATAATTTCATCCAAAATAAAGGTTAAGAAGACTTCCTATATTCATGCAAAGCATTCATTCATTTGGAACTGCAGTTTCCAAAAATAGCTAGAGGAATTCTCACCCAATTCCTTTCGTTTAAATTTTGCCTTGTTGCAATTGAGTGTTATTATGTACTATCACATCACCCACATGTCAGTTATATAAAAAAATCAAATGTTACCTTGTCATGCTAATACCAAGCATGTTGCCCTGTAACTATTCACACATGTCAGTCACATGTTCTAAAGATTAAGACATCATATCTATTTATTTGAAATCAACCTTTACCAACACTAACTATCATGTCATAATCAACTCACAGCCATTAATCATAATACTACAACTAACACCCACTTTCAATCAAATGCATATCAATTGTCTCAACACATATTGTGTTAGAAAAAATGTCTTAAAACGAGATCATTTCATCATGCAACCTTATAGACACATAATCATATCATACAATTACTCAAACATTCAGAAAACCTATAAGAAAACCATGTTAGATAAACCAAATAGACGACATAAACAAAAACATACCTAAATGTATCTTAGGGGAGGCTATCACATCTGTACAAGTCAATCCATATTAGTACGATGAAAAATCACAAATATATTGACTCATACTTGAATATCATAATCATAACCATCTACATAGGAAAATACAGATGAGCACGATACAGTTGCCATCAATATATTAAGTGTAATGACCATAATATCCATGTGTATGACCATAATGGCTATAACAAAAAGTTACTACCATTCATGACTAATCGACGTATGTGCATATGACCATATTGATTAACTAGCATCTACCATGCATGTAACAATAACAACAATAAAATGGCAGGCATGTATATAACCACAATGGATATAACAACCATTTACTAACATACCTGTATGCCTGACATATATACTTGTATGACGATATACTATTACCCTGAGGTTCAGTGCTGCAATATCCCTGTTTCTCGTTCCCTATCTCAACCAACACATTAGCATCATGATGACATAAACTGCAACAATGACTATCACAATGAGTGTCTGGCCTACTATGTATGCACAACCATAACCATGACATTGCATGCATAAATACATGCACCTAGCCAGATGGGATGAATGGCCTAGCCATAACCATATCTAGTCCAAGTGTTTGAACCATGTTCTAATACCACCCTATAACCACCCCTTCCATATCTAACTAGTTTCACGGTATTTCCAGGGTAAGCATGAGAGGAGGAGCTATTATGACATGAGATAAATTCCTAACTTAATTAAGGAAGTGGAGTAAAAAAATTGAAACTTTACTAACCTTCCTCAGGACCTAAAATACCCCCAAGAAATAAACAACCACCCCAGGTGCCGAAATCCTGAGTTGGATAGTTATTTTATTTAATTCCAACCACAGGAATAACACTGCATCCATCCAACTATAAGCCCCAAATCACATGAATAAGCATATAAGGTAGTGAATGCACTCCCAATTTCTCAGTTATGAGCATGCGACTCTAGAATCAGTGCAACCTTTTTAGGGATTATCTCCAGACCACTGCAAAAAAATTAATGAGAATGAATTACATAAGGAAAAAGTCATTCATGCAATTTTTTCTCTTGGACTTGAACTAAACAAGACTAACCAAGATATTCATTTCATCAAACACATCGAGAAAATTTCGTTTATAGGTCATGAATTCATATATGAACATAGGGTTATGAAACTTATCTAAGAATCATCAAGAAGGATTGATGCCCTCTCATAATAGCTTCCATAACATTATCTAGTCCATGAATTCATCAACCATTCATATATTCATTAAAACATGTCAAGGTCCATAATTAATATACACCACATAACCATCGTATGACCAACATAGAAGCCATGACACCTCAGCCATACAATAACCATCATAATCATCAGATATTCTCCTAGATAACAATATAAAATACCACATATTAGCATATGAAAATTCCAACCAAGACAAGGAATTCCACGTACCAACCGACCATAGATTAGGATGAACCAAATATTTCTTTCAGCCAATCACCTCCAAGCCATATTCCAAGTGTGAATGTGGGATTTCATGGAATAAAACAAAAAAAACCAAACCAAGGCTTCCAGATTCCAACCACCTCAACCCTCAACCAATGATTCTACCTCACGATCATACATCACTAATACCAACCAGATCAGTCTCTACCCAAGCTTTCAAGGGCTCCAAATTATTTATCCCAAATGCAGCTCTAGGAACAAGTAACTCAACCCAAAACCTTCCAGGGATCCAAAGCATTTTTCCAACCAAGGCTCAAGTACTAGTAACTAAAACCACCAAGGGATCCATAGAGTTTATCCAACCAAGGCTCCAAGACTAGTAACTCAACCCAAGATGTTCCAGGGATCTAGAGTGTGTTCCAACCAATGGCTCTAGGAACTAGTATCTCAACCTGGAACCATAAGGAAACATATCACCAATAAAAAAAAACAAGTGGAAAAACCAAAAACTCCATGGCTATCCAGGAAATGGAAATTCTAGGCAAAGCAATTGTTAATCCAAGAAATCCTCCATGCCAATGACGACGCATAACCAAGAAACCAGATGCATGTACCATGCATGCCAATACTAGCAAGGAAATCATACATGCAACTCAATAGCTACAAATAAATCCAACTGTAGCCACTGATCCCACTATCTACTTGTCCTTTCATACTTTCCCTTTACCTTCTTTCTCCAAATACAAAGTATGCCAAAGTGATCCAATAATTCTTTAAGAAAACTCTAAGTGTGCAAGAGTATGAGAGAGATAATAGAGAGAGAGATCCAAAACTGAACTATCAAAAGCTTCAAATAACAAAATCCTAACCAGAAAAATCCATGAACTAATCCTAAAAATTCTTTTTACCATCGAGGCCTCTCTTTTCTTCAATTTCCTCTATTTTTCCTTCAATTTTCTCTCATGCAATTTTGTGACCTTTCACCTTCCTTTTCTCATATTTTCCATTATTTCATAAATAAAATTCCAATTAATGCCTCTTTTGATTTGCCAATTCCTTTGCCAATTTCCTTAGCCATAAATAAACTGAAAGTGACACCCACTAGGATTTTTTTCCCACCATTCAACTTGGAATACTATCCCACGACATTGGTATTATTTTTCATTTATTTAATTTATTACATGGATTTTTAACTAGGGTTGTTACACTTTTTCTACAAGCCTCACCTTATGCTTTCCAAATAGGCCATCTAATTTTCACTTGTTGTGTGATCCAGGTGGTTCCAGAGACACACACAAGACAAAGAGGGCTGATGGAAGCTCAAAAATCAAAGTGTTTGGATTTCTCTTGAACTAGCTTCAAGTTGAATATCTCGTTGTCCTGATTGCAACTGTGTGAACGGTTCGTCAAACCGAACTCCTATGCGAAAGTTAGAGGAAATCAAAGTTTTGGGTTGACTTGGTGACTTGGTAGGCTTAAGGAAGGCACAATTTCACACTTTTTCGGCCAGCTCCAGCCGGAATACGGGAAAAATTGTGGGGTTTTTAATTTGACTCCTTTGGTCAAATTAATGAATTTTCAAAAGGCATATTTTGTTTTAAATAAAAAAAATAAAAATTAAAAAAAGGGGGGGGGGGGTGTGGCGGGCCACCACCCCCACCACCCCACTCTCACGTTACATTCCATATTATTATACATTCCATATAATTATAACAAATGATATATTAATGGGTTGGCGGGTCATAACCCCCACCAGACCCCACGCTGTAACCATCGTTAAACATAACAAATGGTGGGGTGGTTAGCGGTCAACCCCGCTACCCTAACCATATAACACATATTATATGTTATAACAATTGTGCAAGTCGGTGGGTAGTTAGGGAGGACCGCCCAATGCAAAACCGACCCACCAAAATTTTATGTACTTAAAAAAAAAACAATAAAACACGTAGTTTGGAGGGGTCGGCGTTTGACCACATGACCCCCTCTCCACCATTTTTGGAATTTTACCAACAAGCCAAACGGGTCACTTGGGTAACTTTGCCAGTGAATACTATTTAAACTCATCATTTCACAAGTGCGCACAATAGACTTGAGAATGGATTTTGAGGCAGAGCACATAGTAGATGACACATAGTTCGAGATATATTCCAGTTTGATGCCAAGGAAATCTTTTGATCTCGGGGAGGTAAAATTTTCATAATGTAGTAAAATTTATATGCATTTAAACCAGAATTTTGTGAGGAATGTGATGGTGCACCCAGATTTTCCTTTTGAGCAGCGTTTTTTCAGATTTCCTGTGGAGGAGAATCTTTAGGAATCTTGAGGGAATCTTCCAAATTCCTTGGAGACCGAAATTTGCCGGTGTCCGAATGAGGTCAAATTTATACTCATTCTTCTCGGAATTTCACAAGGATCTCAATGGTGAGATCCAATTCCTGTTTTGAGTTGTAGATTTATAGATTGCTGGTAGAGAAACATATTTGAGGAATCTAGGGGGAATCTAGAAGATTCCTTAAGACCCAGATTTTTACTTTGTTAGAATTCAAAAAATTGACAGTCGTTTTTGCACTATTCGATGCCACGATTGTGATGGTGATTTCAAATCCAGTAGCAGATTGACCCATTCTTTAGTCATCTTCAGTGTGAGGTATATGATGCGTTTATTTCATGTACTTCTTTGTGTCTTTGCTATGAGATGCATTGTGTTGTACAAATTCCTGTGGATGTTTTATGTGGGATCTTGTTTTGTTCTTGATGTGAGATGTACTTTCTATCATGGATTTGTAATATTATGTTTGAGATCCCTTTGTTTCCATGTTGGCAGGATACTCATTGTCACATGTATGTTTGATTGAGATCCCTTTTTTTCCATGTTGGCGGGATGCTCATAGTCATTATGTGTGAGTTATTGTCATAGTGATAGGAGTCCTTTTGTGAATGAGAGTTCCTATAGTGGAACATTTGGTAGAGAGGTCCAGCCACTCCTCTCTGAGAGAATTTTCCTTGTATGATAGAGAAAACACCATCCATGTGCATCTTCACTCTTACATCACTTAATGCAGTGGCCTACACCATCTTGACACTGAGGCCCGGAGATGTAGTCCCTCTTGGGCGAACTCTGTTATCAATGTCTTATGTTGCTCATGCTTGTTATGTTCCTCTTATTTACCACATTCATATATTCATTTATGTTCATTAACACTTTAATTAAACACAATTATAACACATCAGCTGAATTAAATGGTATTTATTAAGGGTATTAGGAATTTACCTGGATCAGGTGGTATCAGAGAAGGTCTTCTTGCTGATTGGATTGCAGGCGTGAATTGTTGAATGTTCGCTGAATTGAGCAATGGAAGATGTCAAAGACATGTACGAGACCATGCTCAGGGTGTTCGAGAAAGTGGAAATGTCATACAAAGCTTATGAAAAGCAAGTAGTAGATAACACTGAATTGAAGACACTCCTAGAAGAAGAGAAGGAGGACAAACATCTATTGCAACTTTAGTTGCAAGCCACGACAGAGGCGTTGGAAGAATTGAAGCGCAAAAAAAAAATTCTTCAAGAATATCATGATGCACTGAAGGCACTCCTATAGGAAGAGAAGGAGGAGAAGCAATGATTGTAGCTTTAGCTATAAGCTATGAGAGAGGCCTTGTAGGAAGTGAAGTGCAATGAAGGCTTAGAGAAGCCTTCTTCACTTGTTTCACAATCGACAGCTAAGGTAAATAGTGTTGATTTCTCTTCAGTTTCTTCACATGATATCATTTCTATTGGAAGTGTGGAGATCCCCATTATAGGAACCAACATGAGACTCATCACCAAGATGGGGTACAAAGGAGGAGGACTTGGTGTTCGTGGCCAAGGCATAACCCAACCATTGGAGGTTGTGCAGAGACCTCGCTATGCAGGTTTGGGATACACTGAAGAAGGATGTTCGAAGGACATCAACATCTAACAGACATTATTGAACTCGCCAGGAAAGAGGATTGATGGGAGCACTTCATCTTCATTCCATGGTAGTGAATGTTGCAGTGAAAGAGTTGGGGCAAGCTCTCATTACCATGATCGCACCAGAGACCACCAGAGAAGGTATAATAAGTCTCATTATTCCAGAGTGCATTTTGATTATAAGAATGTTGATAACCATGGTCATAAATCTTGGCATAAAAAAAATTGTCATTTTTGTGGTTTGCATAACCTTGTGTTTTCTAAGTGTTGGAAAAGGATGGCAGAACAAAGGAGGATGAGGCATGGAAAGCCTTCTCCACAACAGAGGAAGAAATCGGTTAAGCAAGTTTGGAGGAAAAAGACCTTTTGCACCCATTGCAATTGAAGTGGCCATCAAAGAGCCACGTGTTGGAGATTCCATCAAGAGAAAAAACTCAAGGAAAAAATGTCCATGAAGAAAGTAGTTGAAAGAGTTGATCGACAAGAGAATTCCCCATAGGGGGATGGCCCATTCACTTTACTAAAGAGGGGTTTTTCTAGATTATTTTTCTAGATGTGTTAGCTTGTCATGGCCTTATTGTTGTAAATCATGTGTTGCATTTCTTTATGTAAAAGTGATGATGTGTTTTCCATTGCTTGTTAAGAAACCATGATATTTTGGCCTTGTTTTATGAGTCTTGGGATGCATTTCTTTTAGGTAAAAGTGATGATGTGTTTTCCATCACTTAGAAATGCGACAATGATTTTTTTGGCCTAGTGATGATAGTTGGGGTGTGATTTCCATTTTGATGTAAGCTTGACCACCGAGTATGTGTTATAAACTCGTGGCAAGTATGGAAATGTTTGGGTCATAGTTGACATAATTTGAGCATGTAATTTGCAGGGAATTGTAATACAAGTTTGCAGAAGATGCAGGTGTTAGTTCATCGCTTAAGGCTTCAAAGAACACAAGTGGAGGAGAAGGAAGGGTGACCTTTTTAGGACACTTGTGGTGCAGACATAGTACACAACAATTGTAGATTCTTGTTGACGATTTTGGAGGACCAAAATATCCTCAGTGGGGAGGATTGATCCAGGTGGCTCCAGAGACACACAGGACAAAGAGGGCTTATGGAAGCTCAAAAATAAAAGTTTTTGGATTGCTCTCGAACGAGATCCAACTTGAATATCTAGTCGTCCTAATCGCAACGATGTGAATGGTTCATCAAACCGAGCTCATACGCGAAATTTAGAAGAAGTTAAAGTTTTGGGTTGACTTGGTGACTTGGCAGGCATAAGGAAGGCACAATTTTACACTTTTCCGACCACAGGATTCTGGCCAGCTCCAAATGGATTTTGGGAAAAATTGTGGGTTTGTTAATTTGACTCCTTCGGTCAAATTAACAAATTTTAAAAAGGCTTATTTTGTTTTAAATTAAAAAAAAAGGAAATTCCATATTATTATAAAAAATGATATATTAATGGGTTGGTAGGCCATAACCCCCATCGGACCCCACACCGTAACCACCGTTAAACATAACAAACGGTGGGGTGGTTGCCGGTCAACCCTGCCACCCCAACCATATAACACATTATATGTTATAACAACTGTGAAAGTCAGTGGGAAGTTGGCACGAGCCACCCAATGTGAACCCTCCCCCAAAATTTTATGTATTTTGTTTAAAAATAAAAAATAAAACACATAGTTTGGAGGGGGCAGGGTTTGACCACCCAACCCCCTCTCCACCATTTTTGGAATTTTACCAACATGCCAAATGGGTCACTTGGGTAACTCCGCCAAAGAGCACTATTTAAACCCGTAATTTCACAAGTGCACCAAACAGACCTGAGAACAGATTTCGAGGCAGAGGACACAACAGATGGCACACAGTTTGAGACAGATTCTAGTTTGATGCCAAGGGAAACGTTTGATCTCGGGGAGGTAAAATTTTCAGAATGTATTAAAATTTATATGCATTTTAACCAAAATTTCACAAGGAACACAATGGTGTGTGTAGATTTTCATTTTGAGCAGCGGTTTTTCAGATTCCATGTGTAAGAAAATCTTCTGGAATCTTGAGGGAATTTCCAGATTCCTTGGAGGCTGAAATTCACTGGTGTCAAAATGAGGTCAAATTTATACTCATTCTTCTCAAAATTTTGCAAGGATCTCAATGATGATATCTGATTCCTGTTTTAAGTTGCAGATTTACATATTTCTGGTGGAGCAACATCTTTGAGGAATCTTGGGGGAATCTAAAATATTCCCTAAGTCCCAGACTTTCACTTTGTCAGATTTCAGAAAATTGACAGTCGATTTTGCACTATTCGACGACACGAATCTAGTGGTGTATTCAAATTTTCCATCTGAGCTTTATATTTTTCAGCCACTTTTCCAAGTGGATTGCAAGTGTGTGTCAGCTTTCAGTGAGTGAGCAGTCTATTTCACACAATTCAACACCATGATTGTGATGGTGATTTCAGATCCAGAAGTGGAGTGGCCCATTATTCAGTCATCTATAGTGTGAGGTATATGTTGCATTGATTTCATGTAATTATTTGTCTCTTTGCTATGAGATGCATTGTGCTGTACAAATCCCTCTTGATGTTTGATGTGGGATGTTGTATAGTTATTGATGTGAGATGCACTTTCTATCATGGATTTGTATTATGTTTGAGATCCCTTTGCTACCATGTTGGCAGGATACTCATTTTCATATGTATGTTTGATTGAGATCCCTTTGTTGCCATGTTGGCGGGATACTCATAGTCATTATGTGTGATTTATTGTCATAGTGATAGGAGTCCTTTTGTGAATGAGAGTTCCTATAGTGGAACATCTCCTAGAGAGGTCCAAACACTCATGCAAGAGGGAATTTTCCTTGTACGATAGATAAAACACCATCCATGTACATCTTCACTCCTTACAACACTTAATGCAATGACCTACACCATCTTGACATCGAGGCCCGGAAACATAGTCCCTCCTGGACGAACTATGATATCAATGCTTTATGTTGCTCATGCTTGTTATGTTCCTCTTCTTTACAACATGAAGATGTTCATTTATGTTCATTAACTCTTTAATTAAACACAATTATAACACATCTACTGAAGTAAAAGGTCTTGGTTAAGGGTATTAGCAATTTACCTAGATCATTGTGATAGTCTCACTTATATTTAATTGATTTGATTCCAAATAGAGGATCCACCAACTTACACATCCGATTATTGATGAGAGCATATACTCCTTTTTACTAGCTTCATTTCACTCATGATGGGGATAAAATTCTTCAAAGGAACTTGGTTCAAAGTTAAGAGATAATTTAAATTCACAATCATATGAAACTTCCACATCATTAACATCACCTGACTCGTGAATCATATATATCACTTCCATCATCTTGTTTTGTAGAAATTCTAGCTCCTATATTTCCAAAATTATTAGAATGAACACTTTTGAGTGTCTTCATGAGCCACTTCAAACATATTTGTGATTATATAGGTTTCTCAACTAATTTAGATGGTGTTACATTCCTATAAAGATTCAACCTTTCATTCCTCTCAATCAAATAAGTTGTTATACATTCTACAAGAGAGGGAGATGGTATTTCAAAATGAGATTCCTAATATTATATAATATAGGGATCCACCATTTAAGTTGTGGAAACCCATTTTCAATCTCATGATATTTATTAAAATGGGTAAATCTATGATGGCGAAGATTCCATTGAGTGATCTTGTCATTTTTACTAGATTAAAGAAAAATCACATCTTTGGAGAGAATGATATTTTATTTTACCTCAACATAAATACAATATGACTTGGTGGCATTTGAGTACCCTAAGAGGATGCAATTTCAACTTCTTAGACCTAGTTTGCTTTTGTTCTTTCTAGGAATTGAGGAATAAAAGCTAGAAGAAAAAACCATGAGATTCCTTACCAAAGGAATGTGGTTTAGTAAGAAAAATGGTTGCAAATTTTGAATTCCTATAACAAAACTGAAATACTCTAGTGACATAATTTCTATTGGTTCTCATGTTCCTACTTTTCAAGAACAATGTTAAGGAATTTTATGAATATTTGTACACCTTTCCACTTTAGGATAATATAGAAATAATGTTAGAAAGTATTTTTTACAAAAAAATAAAAAAAAAACTTGCGATAATTGATACAACATGCATAAAGGTAATAAATAATAATAGGAAACATTATCTAGTTCAAAACAAACATCAAATATATTCAAAGAGAATAAAAAATTAATCTAGATTTTAAATCCTCATGTGATATAAAGATAATTTCTGCTACCCATAACTTCAATAAAGTGTTGTAAAATTTTCTCTAATACCACTGTATAACACCCCCAACCACCCTTTGGGGTGAATTACCACCTATGCACCTATATGTTGTCCAGGTAAATCCTCTCTGTGGACAAAGATGATCCCTCTAGCCATAGGGTGGGTCTAGCAGCTACAAGAACATACTAAAATCTACCTTCCTAGATTGTAAATGAAATTCAGAGCAAGGAAGATGACTTACCTTGTCCTGATGCTATGTTGTCATCTTCCGTCGAAGCTTATTGATCTGATGCTCTTCTCAAGCTTGATAAACGCTGCTACAAATGTTTGATTACCTGTACAGACAGCCAAGACACCATGAAAAGTGTAAAATCACGGTGAACATAAAACAATTAAAACCTATCTAATTGATTAAGGAATGCTAGAAATATCATTATAGATGTAAACAAGAGTGGAAGATAAAGATCAGTTGCATTTTATTATGATAAAGACAAGAGGAGTTTACAACCAAGCCTTGATGTTGAGGCTCTCCTTTGGTAGGTATGTATCCAAGCACGTTTGCAACACCCTCATACACAAATGTTGAATATCTCACTATGTTCCTATGTTAATTTGAGAACATGTTCTATTCCATTTCAGATTAGGGCACAAAATATTGAAGCATATAGAACATACTAATAGATCGATGGAAGACAAGCCAAAACAGAGATGATGAATGGTGGCGTTACGATGATCAGAAGGATGCTTCTACTAGCAAATACTCCAATAGGTCATTCAGCCAAGTGTGTCACACCCAACCCCAAGACAACCCAAACAAATAATACCCCACAGATACGCAACACGTAGCTCCATCACCATCAAGAGAGAAGAAAAACCTTCACACATTGTGTGTATAATGAACTCCAAGTCTCTCCAATATATAGGTATCTTTGGGGGTGCGTGACACGTCCTTTAAGACATTTAAGTCTATATTATATTTTAGGCTGACCTAGCACATAAGTGGAATAAATTCAAAGTACAGTTCTTCTCATCCAATCGAGATGATCTTTATGGCAATATTACACCTCTCCGAAAGTGGAATCCAATAAAAATATTGGGATCATCATTTGAATAGCACAACCCATATTTTGGACCTAGTTGCCCAAATTTAACACTCCCTCTCAACTAGGGAGAAATCCGTCCACTAGTGCAATCCAAACATTGTGCTTCATCCTGCCGTAACTTGCTTTTCTGGCCTCTTTATTTCAGAATAGAAGTAGGTTAGTTACAAAGACATCATTCCCAGTTGATAGATTCAGACCAGAGGTCCAAAACCTCTATAGGACTCACAGAGAGTCTCATACCAACCCTGAAGTTGGTTTACCTAACCCAAAGTCAGTTGGAGGTCCGAAACCTCACTAGGACTCAAGAGAGTCATATACTAACCCAAAGTTAGTTTCACTAACTCGAAGTCTGTTGGAGGTCTGAAACCTTGCTAAAATTGATCCTAGATCAAGTGGTTGGACACGTGCCATCCTAGAAATAGAGAGTACAACAATATTCAATGCATCCATTGGTCTTGCTATGGTATCTATGCTTATTTCCCAGCTCATTGGCCAAATGACAGGTACTTCCCATGAGTATTGAACTCAAATGGGTAGGATGCATATGGGGCACAAACCATGAGAGGCGAACCAACTCAATCATCATAATGGTGGGCCAAAAGGACATCAATAAGGTTCAACATGCCTAGCCTTATGGTTGCTTATAGCTCCGAGGAACTATCCCCAAGGCCCCCCAGAGCTCCCAGAGCTCATCATCCAATAGGACCCTCCAAATAGGGTCGTTCCATGATTCCAAGATTCTCACGGAAGGTTAAGAACATGACCTTCCCCAAGGGAATTGTGAGAATATCTGACTTGCTCATCAGTTCCTATATGATCGAGCCTTACGGCGCCTCATTGTACCATATCTAGGATAAAGTGGTACCAACCATAAACATGCTTGGATCAATCATGGAACCCGGTATTCTATGAAAAATGAATCCCCCTATGGTTATCACAATGGATAACGGTGGCATCTAGCACATGCTCGAACAACTAATTGAAGAGATTTCACAACCAAGTGACTTCACATCAGGCCATACATGCTGCAATGTATTCGACCTCAGCGGTGCTCAAGGCTACCGACTTTCGTTTCCTGTCTGAAGCAGATCTACTTGTGAAGTAGCATCTAGATGTGCTCTTATGATCAACCACACTACTAGCCCAATCAAAATTAGTATATCCAAGGAGTGTCATGCTCTCGGCAGCGTATCTTAGCCCATGGTCTATCATGCCACAAATATATCTCAAGGGTTTCTTGGCACCAGCCCATTGAATGTTATGATCAACCATGTGTTGACTCAAAGTGTTCACTGCACAACATACGTCTAGATGAGTGTTCACTAAGAATATCAGAGCCCTTATGAGTTGACGATACTTAGTAGGATTTGCTAACACAGGCCTAACAGCACTGCCACTCAACTTCTTAAAGTTGAGCTCCATCAGTGTCGACACGGAATTACAGTCAACCATACCAAAAGCTTCACAGTGTATTTTCCTTGAGAAAGGAAAATCTCGCTAGGTCTCTGCCAGACCTCTAGGCCTAGGAAGTAATGCATCAATCATAGGTCCTTCATCTTGAACTTAGCAACGAGATCCCTCTTGCACTAATGAATGAGAGGGTCAGCATTTTTCAGGAAGAGGTCATCCACATACAACACCAGAATCAGAGGCTTCTTTCTATCAATTTTGAAGTAAAGGTTTAGATCAAAATTTCTACGAGTGAAGCCTAGATTCATCAGGTAGCTATCTATCCTCTCGTACCAAGCTCTAGGTGCTTGCTTCAACCCATAGAGGTCTTTTTTCAACCTGCGATCATGGGTTTCCCATTCCTAGACTTCGAACCCCAGAGGTTGCTCTGCATACACATCTTATTTTATCACACCATGCAAAAAAGTAGTCTTTACATCCATCAGATGAAGATTCCGTCCTTGCGTAGAAACAAGGGAAATAATAGATTATAGGTGCAATAATAATTAGTGCCTTCCTAGAGAAGTCTTCGGCAACACATTTTCCCACCAGATCCATGCTTGATCTTATATCGAGGTGACAACATCTTTGTTCTGTGGTCTAGGAATCATATCCCAGATATCACCCTCATATCCTTGCAGACTTGATGCTTTAAAAATTCTTCAAATGATCCAGGATCATATCATACTCATGGTAGCTAGATACCTCTGGTATTTATACGTCTTCTTGTATTTATACCAGAATTTTCCCTTCGAAGCCATATACCCTTGAGCCATGAGGGTCTTCTTGATTTAGATCAGGAGCATATACAGTTGTATTCTCCCTCTTAATGCCAGCTTCTCTTGTGAGAGAAGATATCCCAGACACCAACTTGGAAAGGAGTCTTATTCTCCCACAGTCAAAGCCATCCAAGACTCATAGTCATATACTATCATATAGCTATCATGCATCTTGGCACATATAATATACAATATTTGTTCAAAACTTCACAAGCTATGATGATCATGGTTCAAGACTCCAACAACGTGACTGAAGGCTACAAAACTTCTCAGATCACACTTCCAAGTTTATCATTACACTCCAATGTAAGACTGATACTGTCACTAGCTTACTACTATTATGAATTTTGTAAACATGAGTGTCTGTCTATGTCACTGTCATACTGATAATGACATAGAATCATAGATTTAGCTCCTCAAATTTGCAGCTACAGGG
Organism: Pinus albicaulis; assembly: GCA_034641835.2. Lineage (NCBI taxonomy): Eukaryota > Viridiplantae > Streptophyta > Pinopsida > Pinales > Pinaceae > Pinus > Pinus albicaulis. Next base: position 404,836,288 of record CM076576.1, read on the forward strand.
CTGTCATCACTGTCATATCACTGATTACGAAGTTGCCATATATTTATCGTACCCATCCCTATCTTCTTCATCATTTTCATATTGCCATACAGTACTGAAGATTTCAAACTTCATGATCATATGTATTCTGCCATATGTCAAACGGGGAGAGTATATCATGATTCCTTCTTTCATGATCCTGCACTGCTTCTTATCTTCCATATCTACCCAACTACAGTTAATGGTTGACTGATTTAGGGCTTCAAATTTTCAGATCTCAAATCTGCAATTTGTTTATTAAATGACATAGATCTAGGAACCAATCATACAAATGTTCCAAACACTGAATCAAATCTTCTTCATGCCAGTCCATACCTTATATGATACCTTTACTTTATGCAGATTTAGCACAGTCATAAGGGTGCTCCTACTCATCAATGTTTATGCCCATACATTCAACAGGATAAATCTGGTCAAGACACTTTCTAAGGTCACTGCCAATAGATTAAGTTCAGGTATATGCTGGTTCACGACCATTTTCACTAGTCAATTGTGTCAGTATCATAATATTGTCAGATGAGGAAATTTACTGCTGCTGCATATAAATATCTCATAGCCTTTGTCTTCACTTGAAATCTTTCCTATGCATCACATGCTTAGCCTTATTGCATCAGGTCTACTTACCTCAAGTCATCAATAAATGTTTCATGTGTTTCTTTGTTTATGCACAGATATGGGCCACTGAGGGATAAAAATTTCCTATCTTCCCTTGCACATAAGAGACCCTCAATTAGGGCATCATGTCCAACTTTAGTTTGGACATGTGGCTACCTTAGGCATGTGTCCAATTTAGAACTAGTGAGCACACAATCACCAAAAAAAATGATAACCACCTGCAATCTACAATGTTGTTCCTTGAGGAGACTCAACCTTATCTTCACCACCAGAAGAGGTATACAGAAATCCAATCCATAGTAATAGAGATTACCATAAAAAGAACTCTACCTAGAACTTCCACCAGTAGACCTACAAATCTGGCTATTCAGAATCTGAGACAAAGAAACTGAACACATCTTCTTCTCCTAGCTGACTAAACTCCTAGAGGGTCTACAAATTTTTTGGAGTTGTCACAATGATTTTATGACATGATTTTATATTTCACGATTAAATTCACTATAGTGACTCTAGATTCAACACGCACATGTTTTCACAGAGTGTAGAGTGTAGGAACTTGCTTCTTGTTCTTATCTACCTTTGCATCACATAGTTAATGGACCTTTCGTATCTATATATGCCTTCGTACAAGATGATATAGGAATGCGTCCAATCCACATAGATTGTAGGTATTCGTTAAAAAAAATGAATATTACCACTTCAGACTTAGGGCCCTCCTACATGGTTGTCAAAACATGGACTATCCTTTGTGACAACGGCTCCCTAACAACCCACCAAAATAGCCTCTTCATACCTTGACCTCCCTTAATTCTCTGTGGCAAGCTTCAGTGAGGCTTCAGAGGCCCGTGTCACTTTATTTTAGAGATAGAATACCCATAAAACAACCCTTAAACACCTCTGAATGTGATCCTATACCTCGGCCTTCTATCCTTGCAACTAGGCCTCAAATGCCCAATACACCTGTCCAAACTAGGACACCCTCCACCTACATCAAATCAAATAAAAAACACCACCAAACATACATACCTTACATTCCAAAAGGCTGGTGTAAATTTCTTGAAGATCTAAACTCTGATTCGGGCTTGTTATCATGCCGCTACAACCCTCTTTTCATGCCTTCCAGACCTCCCTTTGATTGCGGCCTGCCTCCAAAAGGTTCCTCTAGCAACTCTCTGCCCTCTAGCCCTCTTCTAGGCCTTAATTCCCAACTACTCAGCCACCTTTTTAACCAAAAAAGTGCTGCGGCCCTAGCTGTAGTTTCTCGTCCCCTTGAAAAAGGAAAAATAGGCCTCCGGCCTTACTATAGGTGCTCCTCATCAATGCGGCATGTTGTAGGAGAGTTTCTCTTATTATGGGTTGTTATTATGGGCACCTTATGACCCAAAAAACTCCCACGTTTCCTTTTTTTAAGGTGGTTAGGCCTGCAGCCTGCCACAGATATGATTGTCACCTAAAAACCCCACGCATCCTTTTCTTCCTTGCTGTTGTAGGCTTCCTTCTGTGACCCTTAACAGAATGCCTTAGCTACCTTGACAGAATTATTCTAGCCTCCAACGAGCTCCTTTTTGGCTATGTATGTTGCACAATGGATTAATAGAATAGAGATTTATTTTCAACACAAATTGGGCTTTGTCTTCACCTCAGATCTCATACCATGTTAATTTGATAACATGTTCTATGCCATTTCAGATTAGGGCACAAAACACTGAAGCATATAGAACATACTAATAGATCAATGGAAGACAAGCCAAAACAAAGATGATGAATGGTGGCGTTACGATGATCAATAGGATGCTTCTACCAGAAAAGTCTCCAATAGGTCATTCAGCCAAGTGTGTCACACACAACCCGAAGACAACCCAAACAAAGAATACTCCACAGATACGAAACACCAAGAACACAGCTCCATCGCCATCAAGAGAGAAGAAAATACTCCAGACATTGTGTGTATAATGAAATCCAAGTCTCTCCAATATATAGGAATCTTTGGGGGTGTGTGACACATCCTTTAAGACATTTAATTCTATATTATATTCCAGGCTGACCTACCACATAAGTGGAATAAATTCAAAGTACATGTTCTTCTCATCCAATATTACACCTCTTTGAAAGAGGAATCCAATAAAAATATTGGGATCGTCATCTTAGTAGCACAACCCAGATTTTTGACCTAGTTTCCCAAATTTAACATCCTAACACACAAAAACAATCACACTCTGCACTATTCTCTTGAAGCTATGATTGTTTCTTCTCTCTATGATTGTTCTAAATTTCTAACTCAGACTCTGACTAAGGCATCAAAGATGAAAGAGGTCTCCTTATATAACAATGGGGGAGGAGTTTATGGGCCCTCAAATAATGGGAAAAGAGCTTATCCTTTAGAGTAGTTCCTATTTCTTGGGAAAAAGAAGCCCAAAGGGGAATTCCTCATCCATATCCTCAAAACAAACTTCCAGATCGTCGCCTTGTGAAGCTTCTAGTCGTGGAAGCTTCCTTTATATTTAATTTTTTTTCCAAAAGAGGATCAGCGTGGGTTTAAACTTAATACAGAGCGACGATCGATGTGGGTCAGACATTGAGAGAAAGCACTGACCTTGAAAACTAGGTTTTTATAAGGATCTTCTAGAAAATTTGTAAAGGGAGATGAATTGGTAGAAAAAATGTGGTTCAGGGGTATGTACTCCATGCTTGAAAAGTACACAAGGGTCAGTACAAGGATAGTGACAAATTTCTCTGTAATAGATGCCCCTAAAGTACGAAGTTCGAACACGAGTGAGGGGTGAAATTCTTTACAAGTACGCGCAAGAAAAAAGACTCTGCCATCAAGAGACCTAAAAATCAAGCATAGATACATATACATAACTAGAAATATTTGATGAAAATACATGAATCTAGGTATGGACGCAACCATCCGTAAGAGAGACCATGGTATGGTCGCAACCATCCATCTCAGAAGGATCTCATATAGACTCATGGTATGGTTGCATCCATCCATCTAAAAGAAACATGTATCCAATAATGGAAAAATCATATCGCCTCACAACCTAGACTCTATAGAATAAAATCGAGGGTCTTGTGCTCTGTCACTACCTGATCAAGTACAATTTCAAGCATGCGATTAAATGAGCTGAAGTCAAACATGTAGGAAAATCACCTGATTACTAGCCAATGATGAAAGTTGTTACCAGGTGCAAGAGAAACCACCAATAATGATAATGGCTCTCAAGGTGCAACTAATACAATCCACGAAATGTGAAAAATGATCTGAATTCGAACACCCATGAAATCACCCAATCGAAGTCCAGTGATGTGAACTAGTCGTCGAATGCGAAGAACTCGCCATTGAGGCATGCAAGCTCTAAGGTACTAGAAAGGAGTCTCTAGATCGACTTCCTGGATAATGAGCTAAATTCGACAGGAAGAGATCCGTCGAAGGAGGGTCATAATGAATCCGACATCATTGACATGAAATAGAGAAGGTAATATGAGTGTGAATCATGATTGACACAGAGGATCAAGAATGTAAAAACTGCAGAAGGATTTTCTCTTGAACATATCTGCGACACGACTCTGGAATTTGGCAACATTTGACTCAAATAGGATCAGAGTTCATGTTGACAAGATTGGTAATTGAATGAGAGGAAAACAGATTTCCCAAACCCATGAAGGAAAAGTGATAGAGTGAAGATATCCCAACCCGACATGAAATAGATAAGTGTCATGTTCAAGAGTGACATACTACCAACACAACTGACAAATAATTTCTATTTCCCCCCACCATTTTTGGTGAGTACTTATTTATTTTTACACAAGCTTGAAGAGGATAACATATTATTGTGATATAAGTTTGTCCTATGGACAAATCCATCCTAGTACATTTTATGATCCCTAGGAAGGAGGAACTCAGGTACGTCATGGTGACTATTTCCGATGTCATTTAGGTTTTAACGAGTCTAACAAAGGATGAAATCGACATATTTTCATGTTTAGAGAGTTTGAAAATAAGCGAAAAAGGAAAATCCAGAAGGTCCCTTTTCGTAAATAATCCCTCATATCCAAAAAGGTAGAAAAATCAACCATGAATGCTGGATTATGAGTATAGACTCAGATCTAAAATGGGTTAGTTCGGGATCAGGACCCATTTACATTCTTTCTCTCATACTTGATTCATGTCAAATATTATCAATAGACACTCAAATAACATTTCATTGAATGAATTTGATAATAAGCCAAAAAAATTGTTCGAGAGTTGGGAGTTAGTCATTGATCTTGCTTTGATCCCCTATCAGAGTCACCGAACCACATATGAACAGACGTTAGCTCATTTTTTATTCTTGGAAGAAATGAATATAGATAGATAAATTGGCTTGTTTTTCTGGGAAAATATGAGAGAAACTCTTAGTTGTGATTGGATACGGTATTCCTTTTTTGTTAGTAATCTGTCCCAGCCCAAAAAAGGGGTAAACATATATTGGGAAGATGACATTTCACAACGATTTAACGAGTTCAAAACGACAAGAGTCTTGACAATATTTTTCAATTTTAGAGAGTTAGAAAAGAGCTGAAATATGACTTCACCTAGAGGAACGAGTGGTATTAAGGGTAGCAACTAGTTCTAGTGATGGTGGAACTGCTCAAAACAAGTAAAGATCAAGAGGCTGGCTAACAATACCACTCATTACAGCGGTTCCTCAGGAATGGTTGAAACAACCAAGTGAAGGCGTATGATTGGCCAAGTAGACAGGGACGATGGAATGAGAAAAACAAGGTTCATCCGGAAAAATAGGCTGATAAAATGGTAATCACGAGAGGTAAAATAATAATGATTTCATTTTTACACAAGCTTTAAAACATAGGAAACTTTGCTCGGAATTGGTTTCATTTTTACACAAGCTTGAAAATTTAAAAAAATATGCTTGAAATGTTTGCATGCCCCCAACATGGTGACTCAATTAGAGTTACATGCCCCCCAAGCTTCAGTGCATTCACTAGAGTAGACTACTGGTTACTAACAGGTGGATGGAATGAAGGTTCAAACACGAGATCAAGAGAAAGACTCAACTGGGATTTTACGAGGTATATTCAAAACCTCGAAACGAAAAGGGAACCTGTTTCATTTTTTAACGAGGTTGACACAGTAAAATAACTATCCTCATGACACCTTGTTTCATGTTTTAATGAGCTAGACACAAGAAAAATAAACTCTGTGTAAATTCATTTTTTAAGAAGCTTGACACAAGAAAACAAACTCTTCTCCGAAGACCTTGTTTCATTTTTTAAGGAGCTTGACACAAGAAAGAAAAATCTACTCTGACCAGCTGATCAAGACATACAAAGAGTCATGGCGTCCAAGAGTTTCTCATCCGATGGGAGAACAACATTATAGAAAGTAGGATCCAATGCCCCAACACATTGCGTACTACCTCACTGACTGAATTATCAGTGGATGTGGAGATGGAATAGGTGGCCACATAATTGACATGTGGCGGGGAAGATATCACTGGCAGGTAAGGACCAGGAAGGGATGACGGTAGACCAGATGTCATATCAGGACCAAAGAATGAAAGCTGATCAACAGTCATGATCCGACCTTCATGTGGAAAAAAGATCACATGAAAGAGGGAAGAGACAAGCATTCCCATGGCATAAGCATAGTTGCGACTTAGGAGGAAATTAAAATCCAAGGGGCCTTGGACCACCATCATGTCTATATAGACAATTTTCCCTCCAAAAGTAATATGCAACTTCGCAAGGATCCCTAATGGTCGACTAGTTCTTCTGTTAAATTCCAACAGATTTTGCGTAACAAGCACAAGCGATGGAGAACCAAAAGCTTTCTAAGTAGTCAAAGATAGAATACTAACATACGCACCTTCATCTATAATCGTGCTAGGTACGACCATTTCGAAGACCAAAACCGTGATCTCAAAAGGCACATAAGAAGGAAGGCAGTATCCTGCAAATCGACTCCAATCGAAGGAAGTGACCAAACTACTTGGAGGGGGTAGCATTAAAATAAGATGGCCATCCCCTGGTGTTACGAGAGCGAAAAAAACAATCCTCCTAAACTCTCGAAACGAGAGAAGGAAGATCACTTTCCAGGACTGTGGCGACGAGAGTCGGAGGATAATCCTCCAGAATCATGGAAACAAGAGGATTTCCCTCAAGTCCCAGGGACTCAGAGGAAACAAAAAGAAATTGACTGGGATGAGGCCCACTCTTGATGGAAAAGACCTGGTGAATCGTAGGTGGAACTAGGTTGTCCTTCTTTCCATCCAGTGATTGGACATAAATGGACTTGGGAGACTGACTTTTAGAGAGAATGGAATTGACCGGAGACGAATCTCGATAAATAAATTGATCATCTAGCCAAGGACTCGAAGAAATATTACAGTAACCAACGAGAAGACAGGACTCAAAAGCCGAAAGGGTATCCAACAATTTAGAAGCTTCATCCATATAAGGACAGAGGTGAATGGGACAGTTCCCTTCACACAACCTATAGGGAAATTTGATCTTACCCTGTTTCTTACAAGTCTCATTATCTTTAGTTGAAGGCTCATCATTAGCATGATGCCCAGAGGTTGATGATGAAGGGATAATCGGGCTAACATTCCACACTTCTAGCCCCTTGGGAATACCAAGGAAATCATGAAGAAGGTGGTCACCCTCAAATAGCATGCAAGGGAATTTGACTTAGAGATATGGAGTGGGAGGTTTCTCGATATTAGCTGCATGGGTAGCAATATTTTCCGATTTCCCCCCTAGCTTATTTTCCTTCTTCTTCTTCTTCTTCTTCTTCTTAGCCACCTAGGTACTATAATCCAAACTTTCACCAGGCGAAGGTGAAGAAATGGGTGAAGAAGGCGAGGGGTCAACTTTAGAATCAAAATGATGTTGTTCAGGCGAAGGAGACAGTTGAACATAGGTTGGGACACTTGTGACCACTGAGGTCAGAGTACTCGAGACCATCGAGGTCAAGAATAACCATACGGGCAAACCAAAAGTTAACCCAGGAAGGGGCAATGTTGCCATATAAGGAGCACCAACATTCCCAAAAGAAGGAAAAGGATCAGGATTCCCTTTGGAGGGGATTCCTTGGTTGGTAAAGTCTGGAAAAATCACTAAGGAATATAACTTTAACTAGGAATATTTTGTGGGCAGTTAATATTTTAAGACATTGAAACAAAACTCTACCTTTTCATATTTTAAGAGTCAAGAAAAGGACAAAAGGTGACTCTAGTCATTTTAAGTTTGAACGAGCGTGAAAGGACAAGTGCTCGATGGTCTTTTCAAATTTAAAGATTCAGTAAAGATAAAAAATGACTACTCAGGGTATCTAAGCAAGAGGGTGTACCAAGACCCCATGAACAACAATATAAACCTTGGTGATCAAATGAAAGAGAAATAACCAAGGACTTGACATACGTGCAGGTAGTCTCCCTGAATGATGTGTTCGGTGTATCACTGTTACAGGGCGGCTGACTCGACTTCCTATGAATAAAGGATTGCAACCTATAAGGGTCTCCCTTTATATACTTGATAGTACGGGGAGCAGAAGTTCATGCTAGTGCTGTCTATTGCTAGATGGCGAACGACAGCTACTAGGTTTAGCGATGCTGGAACACATCACTAGCCTATACCTCTAAAATTTATACATTAGGTTTCAATGCTACCTTAGATTGATTGAATTGATTTGATCTTGAATTAACGTTTCGATTTCAATGCCCTACCTCTGTCATCGGAGAACTTCTATATGCAGCTATATGAGAAAATAAAACTTTCAATTCGATGAATGCTATCTAGTTAAGGGAAGATTCTCAAACAATGATGCAACAAACATGAATAATGCAAACAAAACGTTTCCTAAATAGATGAATTTCACTATCCAAAATTAATCTAAAACATTAAACAATGCGAATTATGAAATGTAATCTATGAAAAATAATCTTTTTGAAAACTATGCAATCGTAATCTATGCACAATTTCCTTTTTCTTTTGTGAATGAATAAAATTGCACTCAATGCATTTTTTGATGAAATGGGGATCTACTTAATGCATGCTTTTAATTAAAGAGAATGCACTCAACGCGACCTTCAGTTTTCAATCATTAAATAATGTAATCTAAGTTCAGTGATAAATCTCAACAATGACTTTTCAATGCAATTTGATCTAATGCACTTTAACGAAAAGAAAAATTTGAGACGAAAACTAAATGAATTAAAATTTCCTTAATGAAGGATGAATGCAAAAGGGATGCAAACAAACACTAAGAATGCAATCATTGTTTTGAACACTTTGTAATGAAATTCCTCAAAATGCTACAAGAAATATGAGTTCAAGGACAAAGAGGACTTCCAAAGCATGGGATCAAAACAAGGCATTCATTCCCTTTTACATCAAGAAATCAGAGAAAGAAGACTTTTCAGATGAACAATGAGCAATGTAATGTATGCTCACAAGCGAACAAGCAGACCAAATGAACTCAAGAGACACTTGAGACTTGAACACTCAATCAACCAAAAAGAAAAAGGCAATCAATTAGATATGTCTCACCAAGCAAGGAGACTGACTCAATAAGGAGGGTGATGTCCCGCAAAGCATGCAACCAGGAAATTGATGTACAGTCCTAGAAAAACCTAGGATGTAGGATGCACGTCCCAATAGAGAGGCACAAAAAATACCAAAAACCAAGCCAATGAGCCAATAAAACCAACTTGAGTGAAGGGGAGAACATGTAAATCATACAGAGAAAAGGACTAGAAGGGAAAGACACATTGGTGAAGGACTTAGGGAAACAAACTTAATTTTTCACACCTTGGAATTGGCACGACTTTTGTGGCTGAAGCTAGCGCCAACTGGCGCAACTTTAGGTGCTGAAACTAGCGCCAATGACCTATTGGCGCAAATTTATAACTGAAAAATAGCGCCAATCGATGCAAATTTTAGACAAATAAAAGCACCAATGCCTAAAAAAAGAAAAAAAAAGAATTTCTCCTAACCAAGACCAGACTCACCAATTCAAGAAAAACCTAAAAGATTGTAATTGATGAAAAACATAGGAACAAACAGGGAAATGGTTTTTTAACTAAACTCGTTGAATGAATAAGACCTCAAAGAGTGACAAACTCAAAGGAAAATCCCCAGTGGAGTCGCCAATTCATTGTCCAGGTAAATCCTCTCTACGGATCGAGACGATCCCTTTAGCCCTAGGGTGGGTCTAGCAACTATGGGAACATACTAACATCTACCTTCCTAGATTGTAAATGAAATTCAGAGCAAGGAAGATGACCTACCTTGTCCTAATGCTATGATGTCGTCTTTCGTCGAAGCTTCTTGATCCGATGCTCTTCTCAAGCTCGATACATGCTGCTACAAATGTTTGATTACCTATACAGATAGTCAAGACACCACGACAAGCGTAAAATCACGACGAGCATAAAACAATTACAACCTATCTAACTTATCAAGGAATGCTAGAAATATCATTATAGATGTAAACAAGAGTGGAAGATAAACATCACTTGCATTTTATTATGATAAAGACAAGGGGAGTTTACAAACAAGCCTTGATGCTGAGGCTCTCCTTTGGCAGGTTTGTATCCAAGCACGTTTGCAACACCCTCATACACAAATGTTGAATATCTCACTATGTTCCTAACACCAAAAACAATCACACTCTGCACTATTCTCCCAAAGCTATGATTGCTTCTTCTCTCTATGATTGCTCTAACTTTCTAACTTAGACTCTGACTAAGTCAGCAAAGATGAAAGAGGTCTCCTTATATAACAATGGAGGAGGAGGTTATGGGCCCTTGAATAATGGGAAAAGAGCTTATCCTTTGGAGTAGTTCCCATTTCTTGGGAACAAGAAGCCTAAAGGGGAATTTCTCAGCCATATCCTCAAAACAAACTTCCAGCTCGCTACCTCGCAAAGCTTCTAGTCGCGAAAGCTTCTTTTCTATTTAAAAAAATTTCCAAAAGAGGATCAGTGTGGGTCTCAGTGTAAATCTCTACTATCGACGTGGGTCAGACATTGAGAGAAAACACTGACCTTGAAAAACAAGTTTTTATAAGGATCTTCTAGAAAAGTTGTAAAGGGAGATGAATTGGCAGAAAAGATTTGGTTTAGGGGTATGTATTCCATGCTTGGAAAGTACACAGGGGTCAATGCATGAGTCCTCCAGGATCAAGGAACGGGGAGTACAGTGATGGTGACAAATTGCTATGTAACACTATATAATCTTGAATTTCTCTTTAAATATGGATCATATATCTATGATACAATAAAATAAAATGGCCAATAGGCTCTCAAATAATAACTAGAATATTAATTATCTGGTCTGTAATTTAGCCTAGTTACCATACTGTTGAAGCCCCGAAAATCGGGTCTACAACAAGGGAGATACCCACCCGGTCCGGACCTTGGTTAGCAGCTCCTTTTCCGTTTGGTGTAGTGGGTCCGAATAGGGATAATGGGACCATTTTCCCAATATGTGTGTGTGTGTGTTGAGAATATATATTTCCTTTCTAAAAAGGTTCCTAAGTGAAATGCTTTTATTCTATTTCTAATCTAATCATATGCAAATTGTATTCTAATTAAAACAGAAATATCTAATTCTAAACTAAACCCGGGATATAATCTTGTTTATGAAATCTAAAATGATTTCGAATAACAATCAATAATAAATATCATTCAACTGTTATAAGAAAAGAATTCAATAAAAATAAACCACTTCATATAAAAAGTTAGATGAAACAGTTGTGAAAAACATATCGCATAATAAGCTATTCATACATTAAGCATAAATAAATAGCTATCACCGTACAAAAGTGCCAAATGATAACTTAAGCATTCAAGCATCAATATATAAATAAATGAACATAAATATCACTTTTAACAAAGAAGCAGAAATAGTTAAGAGATAAAAGTACCATTTATAACTAGTTCTACTCGTGAGCTAGAAGCAATAATGATTTATCTCTTCTTAATCCGACATCTACTAAGAGTACAGAAATGCAACATCAGTAGCAGATATTAGACACATATATCAATAAATCTCGTTCCATTCATTCATTAAAACCTCCTCTGAGGGTGCAGAAGTGCATGTTCTGAGGATAAGTTTTTGACAAATTTCAGGACCCTTCTCTAAATGCATGAGAAGGGTTTAAATACTACTAACTAAATCTAAAAATAGTTTATTACAAAAATTTAGGTTTCGGTTTAAATGACCGTCCTTTTTCTAGGAAAAAATAAAGTAAAACTAGCACTAAATCTAAAACTAAAATTAACAACTAACTACTCTGATCTTTGAATTTGCAAGCATCCAGCATTGATTTGAGAAGAGGAGGCTGGCCGACTTCAGATTTTAATTGTCCCGAAAAAACAGAATCGACAAGTGTTGGCGGGATCTTCTCAGCAGAATTAATGATGAAATTAAGAGCACTGCATTGAATGTGTGGTTTTACCAGACATGTCCAGTAAGAATCCCAATTTAACTTTGTCAATCCTTGAATTGATTTTTCCTTTTCTTCAGCTTTCTGTTTCCACTCTGTTTGCAATTGCTGTGTTTGTGGTAGGTATCCTGGAATAGTTTCTGAAATCAAATTAACCTTGTGCAAATTTTCATTTACACAATCAGTAATGTTGCTTGCTGCTGTAGATGCTTCCTCTACTGCTTTTTCTGCCTCTCTGATCTGTGCATCCCAATTATTGAAGAGCATTTCTTTATGACTATCATTGATGATTGGTGCTCGTGCTCTTTTTCCTTCCTCTGTCTTTTGCCATGCCAAATAATTAGCAACTCTTTCATTAGTTAAATCATAATCATGTCGTAATTCTACGACATGATTAGTGATTTTATCACTTTCTTGACAAAAAGAGTTCCATTGTGAGATTTTCTGGCATAATATATCTTGTTGTTGCAGTAGTTGATTATTCAAGGAAATGGAATCCGAGATAAAATATGTAAGCTTGGGGTCATATTTATGCATCTCTTGCATAATCTGTATTTGTTTCTCTTTTTCGGCCAAGCTTTTCTGATATCCGATCTGCATTTGCTGAAACTCTTGTTGTAACTTTTCAAGATTTATCTGTGCTTCACTGTTAGCATGAGCTTGTTGCAATTGTTGTTGCAAAATTTGTATTTGATCTTATTTTTCATTTAATAATAGTCGTACCTCAGATGCTTTGTCAATAGCTATGGAGGCATAAGCTCTTGTAATCTGAGATAACTTAGTAAGATTTTCAGTAGGATCCGTAGTAGGATATTTCCATAAGACATCCAATTGTTCTGCATCAGTAGAGAGCACACTTTCTAATTTCCTCTTTTTTCTTTGCTTCCTTACTACTGCTTTATGTTGTGGGCTATAAAATATATCCAAAGGAGGAATTTCCTCTATTTTAAGTACAAGCTCAGAGGAGGGAGTAATAGGTATATGTTCTGTTTTTGTGACATTGCCACTTATTTCTGTAACCAAACCTTTTGTTGTCTGTATAGGAGTTTGTATGTTCTGTCCTTCAACATTAATCAAATCATTAAATGTTTCCCATTCTTTATCTAACTAAGTGCTGATGGATGGTTGCTATACATTAAGAGGTGGAAGATTCAACTGTGGAGTGGTTGAAGTCTGTTGTTGTGAAAGCTCTTTTGATTGAACTATATCCTTCACTGAGCCTTCACTTTTATCATTATCAGATTTTTTAGAACGTTCAGAAGTTTCTTTGCCAGAATTTGACTTAGAACTTTCTGTATCTAAGCTGCCACTGAGACTGACACTAGGATTTGGTTCCCTTGCGGGTTCCAAGCGCAAATTATCCAAAGGAATAGTGGTCAATCTTCTTTCTCTGTATATTTTAGATTCTTGAAATTCTTCTGGGGAGAACCGTGTTTGAGCTAAATGAAAAATTTATTTAAATGAACATTTTTCTTGAAACATATCATCAAAAAAATCTTCTTCTCCAGAAAATACTCTTACTTTGACTGCAGTGGTGAAATCCTTGACAACACCATATGGATCAAATAGCCTTCTTGAAAACTTAAACAATTTTAAACATGTAATATTGTTTACTTCCTTAAACGCATGACCAACATAAAATAATGAAAATGCTCCGCAGGACACAGGAAATTGTGGCGAGATGGCCTTCTTTTTATCCTTTAATTCTTTTTTCAAACCTCCCTCTCCACAGGTTTGATATGCAATTTCCTGAGCTATGAGTTTATCCGGAACATATAAGGGTAAAACATGAGGAGAAGAAAAGCTTCCAAAAACCCTCACATAGGTAAAAAATTCTTCTCCAAACCATCTTGCGATAGGGAGAATGTCTACTTCTGCTTCAGGGGAGAACCTTGGAGCATCCTTATTATACAACACTCTGTACAGAGGCAACATTATGCCATGGAAAGTTTTGTAAAAATGAGGAATGAACTTTGATTCCCACAATTCTTTGTGATAGATGTGAATGGGTAGGGGATCCTGAATTGTCCATTGCCAACCCATTAAAGGGAACTTAGAAACAAAGCAGATTGAATCCATAACATAGGCAGATAGATAAAAAGGAGGATAAATACTCTAAGAGACAGTCCGTTTAGACCGGTAATTGAAAATAGCCGTGGCTAAGTTATCAGACAATATTTTAGCCCAGTCCACAATGGTAGCGTTAACAACAACATTCAATAAGGGAAGCCATTCAGGAAAAAACTTATTAATGTCAGGATTTCCAAAAAGCCTACATAGCATAGCAACAGCAAAAAAATATGGAGAAGTGAGTGAACCAGTACTGTACATACCGTGTTTATCTTTCTTCAGTGGTTCATCTCTTATGGACCATTCCTTGGTGCATTCCACCAAATTTGCATTTTCCTTGGCAAACTTCTCCATAAATTGTTTGTTGTAAGTTGCCTGAGGCTCCGGAAAATTATACATAAGCCTCAGATATTCTGGAGTAAATAACCCGATGAGCTCTTGACTTTGAGTTCTAAACTGCCTGTCCATAATATCAGTGCTATCCAACACCCATTTGATCATGTATGTATATGGAAGAATTCTAGGTCTTGCTGCTATCCGGTGTAGAAACAAACAAGCCAACTCTATAAGAGAGGCTTCAGAAGAACTACTTGAGCCTGCAGTAGCTGCAACATCCATTACTCTTGGGGGTTTTCTTCTTCAAGAAAATTAAACATACCCTCCCAAGTGGTGATACCAACGTCTTTGTTGCAAGCAGTGTCTGCGTACAAGGATGCCATCTCTTTACTTTTAGAACTCGGAGCTTTCTCTTTCTTTCCCATAATACTCTGAATATTGCTTTATATAGTCTCATGTTCTTCATGCCTACGATTTTACGAATTAAGTGAGAATAATGATATGAGAAAGGTGACGAGATAGTTTTAAATGCTGAAGGCGTATGAAATATATTATTTTAATGTGAAATAACCTTTCAATCAAAACAAAATCCTTTTCATTAATAATCGACAATCCATTCATTAATTTGACATCAAAGCGCATAACGGATATTGATTTATGGAAAGATTTTCTTCGTACAATGATCTTTAAAGAATCTGCAATAATGCGATTTGCGATTTGCTTTGCAATATCGCAAAATTGCAATATCGCAGATCACAATATCCACAAATCGAAATCATCGCAAAATCGCAACTATCACAAATCACAAACTTGTAACATCGAAATATCTAAAAAATATAACATATTACAAACATCCGTTAACATTCTTTCTGCGATATGCGATTTGCGATCACTATTATCGCACTTTAATGATTTGAAGCGTAAGATATGAAATGCGATAAATATTTTAATGCATAATTTGGGATCGCGTTATCGTAATTTAGGAAATTCTGCTCACAAAAGATATCTTTTACTCACTTGCAATGGATGCGATATTTCTTCAAAGAAAGATTTTACTCTAATTTATCATAAAATTAAGTTTATTTAAAAAGATTTTCCAAAGAATTTTCTTAAGTTAATGATAGTAAGTTTTATTGAAAATGAAAACAAACACTAATAATTTTTTTTGGATTTTTAAACTAAGGGTCCCCACTTATTTGGTATTATTACTAATACCAAATAAGAAGGGGGGTTGTTGCTGGTCACAACAATTGGCGATTCACTTGGAAGAACCAATTATCTATGCTTTTCTTTTGAATTTTCTAAACTTTTCAAAACATAATTTTTTTTAGAAAATCACACTTTATTATAAAAAGACAAAGTACATTATGCTTTAATCTATAAATGATATTTCATTTATTCTATGATCAACTTTGACTATTCACTTCCTCAAGCTAGTCCTTGTATCTACATCAGTCATTACTTGGTTTAAAAAGATAAAAACAAAAGGCTTATATGTAAATCAGTTTTAAATATGCTCATTTGTCGTAGGTAGAGCCACTACTGCCAGCAAGCGTCTATAGCCTCGACAGGGTTACCTGTTACCCAGCAATGATCCTGTGTCCCACTTAGAGAAATATACAATTTTCAAAGAGAAATCCATATTCACACTTATTGCTTTTATTTTCTTTTTTATCCTTAAAGAACAATGTCTTGGTTTGGTAGCCAATTTATGACAGTGCCATTCACTTGATTTATAATTTTGCTGAACAAGATGGCTCATGATGAGACCCCTTGCCTTTTGATTGTAATAATCTTGAGTCATTGCCCTATTGTGGTATGCAGTATTGGCAAAGTCAGCAAGCTATAATATCTATGATCATGATAAGTCAGCTCGTGATGAGACCTCTTACTCTTTAAGATAAAGTGTATCATTGGATTATTCCCTGAACCTTGTAATTTTCTAGGTGGGGAGGAAGTCATTGTTTCCTTAAGATAGCTCTGGACGACAATGATAGAGTTTTTTGGAAATAATTTTTCTACAGAGAATCTTCATTTTTTTATAGATACCTTTCATTGAACTGATATAAAACAGTCTTTCACTAAAAGTTGCTTTTCATCAAAATTTACAAAGTTGAAACTAGTATCATTTCTAGGCTAAAGCTTTTAACTGTATCTTTGAATAATAATGATCAATATTCTAAAAATAATTCCATTTATATAAATGAAGAAAAAAAATTTAAAAGAGAATTTGTATCTTTTTTGTGAATTCCAAATATAACCATTAACAACTGGTTTTATTATGACAATAAAGAAATCTAATCTACAAAATAGAAGAATGATCTCCTATGGAAAATATTTTTTAAGGATCTGTCCATTAACAGGCAAAGACTCTTTTTCCCTGTTAAATCCTGTAACATAAAAGTAGATGGACCTATGATCTCTGTAATTCAGAAAGGACCAAGCCACATTTGCTGAAATTTCGTATGTTTTCCTTTTTCTTCATGAGCCTTGTCCCATTTTAAAACTAGATCTCCTATCTGAAAATCCTTTCTGGTTATCATGTTTGAATCAAAAGAAGCTTTAACTAATTCTTGATGATGAGCATGAGTTACTTTGGCCTTTTATCATTGTTCTTCTAACTTAATTATTTCCATCTGCCTTAATTGTAAAGAAGAAGTTGGTTCTTCATCAATATATTGGACTAAGGCTAAAGAAGGGATTGTTAGATGAGTTGGAAGAACCACTTCTCTCCCATAAACTAAATTAAAGGGAGAAGTTCCAATAGAAGCCTTCTGCGTTATTCGATCTGCCCATAAAGCATATGTTAAATACTTATGCCAATTTTTATGATTTTGATCAATGGTTCGCTTAATGATTCTGATTAAGTTTTTGTTTGTTGATTCAGCTAACCCATTTCCATGTGGATAATAATTGGCAGAATATTTAAGTTTAAAACCTCTCTTGAGCGCAAATTCAGTCATAGCATTACCAGAAAAATATGATGCATTATCAAACATTAAAGCAGAAGGTAAACCAAACCTGGTGATTATGAACTGATCTATGAACTCGATGATGTGTTCGACATTAGCAGTCTTGAGAGGAACTTCTTCTACCCATTTCGTAAAATAATCAGTTGCTGTAATGATATACCTATGTTGTTTATAAGGGTGAGGAACGATCTCACCTATTATGTCCAATCCCCATTGATCAAAAGGCTGGTCGATGTTTACTGGTTGTAATGGTAATGATGGTTTCTTTTGTCTTCCAGCCGCAGTTTGAAAAATTTGACATTTCCTTACGTAGCTATGTGAATCTTTGAATAAAGTGGGCCAGTAATAGCCTACACGGAGGATTTTATGTGCAGTTGCATCTCCAACATGATGTCCACCTGCTGGCCCATCATGAAGTTCCTGCAAGACTTTTTCAGCTTCAGATTTCTCAAGACATCTAAGAAGAACATAATCATAATTCATTCTAAAAAGAACATCATTCACAAGTTGATATTGTTTAGCCTTTAACCTTAAAGCTCTTTTCTTGGTGTGATCAAGATTTGGAGGAGCATATCCATTCTTTAGTAAAATATGATATCAGCATATAATGATTCAACATCGTTTAGGCTTACCTCATATGTTTGTATCTCTTCAGATGGTTTTTCAGAAATAAGCCATGCTCCAGCTAGTATTTTGCAAAAACCTTGACCTCTTTGATTTCTACATCATATTCTTGTAAGGTAGTAACCCAATTGGCTCTTTTCTCACCCACATCTTTTTGAACTAAAAGATTTCTTACCGTTGGAAACGGTACTATGATTTTTGTATGGGTTTTGAGTAGAAAGGGTCTGAAATATTTAATTGCTTTGAAAACAACGTAAGCTTGTATCTCCACATCTAAATAATTCAACTCAGCTCCTTGTAAATTTGAACTAAAAAAGGCAATTGGAGCTTCTGCTTTGTCTTGATTTTCTTGAGTGAGTATCGCAGCATAAGATTTATCAGAGGCAAATGTATACAAAATAAAAGGATCGGAGAAATTTGGAGTTGCTAAAGATGGAACATTAATAATTGCTTGTTTGATCAGATTGAATGCCTCATATTCATCTTTGCCCCATTTGAAGTTTGAATTATTTTTAATCATTGCTTGTAAAGGAGATACAATTCTCGAAAAATCTGGCACAAATCTCTTTACAAAATTAATCTAGCCAAGAAAAGATTGCATAGCTTTTTTGTTGTGAGGTAAAGATATTTCAGAAATTTCCTTGATTCTATTAGGATCAATATGAATTCCAGATTTTGATACTATGAATCCAAGAAGTTTTCCTTCATTTAATGCAAAAAAGGATTTTTTCGGATTAAGTGAAATTCCATATCTTTGATAGCGTTGGAAGATCTGCTTCAAATCTCTAAGATGATGGCTTCATTTTTTGGAATATACAGTTATATCATCCAAGTAAATTACCACTGATTTGTTAACTAATCCCTTGAAAGCAGTGTCCATGGCTCTCTGAAATGTAGCACCAGCGTTGATCAGACCAAAAGGCATCTTTTGATATGCATAAGTGCCCCATTTGGTTCTAAATGTAGTTTTCAATTGATCATCAGGATGAACCAATACTTGATTGTATCCAAAAAAACCATCTAAGAAAGACATTAATTCTAATCCTGCAACTGCCTGTAACATTTGCTCCATGGGAGGCAAAGGAAAATTATCTTTTTGGCAGGCTTTATTAATATTTCGAAAGTCAATACAAATTCTAATTTCTCCGTTCTTCTTTCTAACAGGAACCATATTGGAAACCCATTTAGAATGTCGGACGGGAAAAATAATTTTGGCTTTCAATAACTGATTGAGTTCAGATTTAACTTGATTTTCTAGATTGGGATGGATCTTTCTTAACTTTTGTTAGACAGGTTTTTCATCATTTATCATTGGGATAGTATGTTGGATGATATAAGTGTCATAAGTTTTAAGTTCATCGTAGTTCCAAGCAAAGACACTTTTATATTGTTTCAAAAGACGAACATACGCTAATTTTTCTTCAGGAGCTAGGCCAAGGCCTAGGTTGATATTTTGTAGTTTGGCATCAGTTCCTAGATTTACTAATTCATAATTCAAAGTCAAACTTTGTAGTTTTCAATTGGTAGATCTTTTAAATCTATATTTCAAATCATAAGGGTCTTCTAACTTGACTACTGAATTTGGCATAGCATTATTGGTGCTATTTTGGAGCAATTGTCTGTCATGCTAATCTTCATCAATTATCTGATTGGTGTAAGATCCTTCAGATGTGAGAAAATTTACAATATCAGGATCATCATTGAAAATCCTCCAATTGGTAATGTTATCAGGAATCGAGGTTCTAAATATTAATTTGATTGAAAATCGATCAGGACTAAAGTCTTCTACAGGAATGAGCTTGGAAGCTACATTAGCTAGGAGGTCTGAACTAGCATTCTGAATTCTGGGAATTGATGAAATATTAAATGCTATAAAATTTCAGTCAGATCTTGGACTAAAGATTGATAATGCTTTAAATGACCTGATAAAAAATGTATAGTATTACGTACCTGTTTGATTACAATTTCAGAATCTCCGAAAACTTGTAGATATTTTATGTCTAATCCGATTGCTTTGTATAATCCTTGGACTAAAGCCTCGTATTCTGCAGTGTTATTAGTGCAATCAAACTCAAGTCTACAAGTTAGCATAATTTTGTTTCCCTCTAGACTAACCAAAACGCATCCTGCTCCTGCTCCTTCATTAGACTTAGAACCATCAAAAAATAATTTCCAAAATAAAGATTTATTTACAGGAGTATCTATAAAATTAATCCATTTAGAACTATATGTTTGAGAAAAATTTTCTATTTGAGATAAAACAGAATGTTCTAAATAAGGTGAAGTATGAACATTGAAATTTCCTAAGAAAGAATCAACTGAGTAATTGCCAATGATATTACTGCTGTATGCAACTGGTTCATTCTCTCCTTCCAGTTTTGTTACTATGTTTTTCTGATGCTTTTCTCGTTCAACCTTTATCTGATTTGGTTTACCATTGTAAGGAAGCCACATATGAGACCAATCAGCTGCAAAGTATCCGTGAAGTTTTTCTGACCAATCTCTGCTAAGAATTAAGCCATAAAATTCTGGAATATCTGCAACTAAAATATCAATCACTTGACATACCTTTGGATTATATGACAACCTTATGGTAACCTGATTTAATTTGCCAATCACTTCAACTTGCAATTGATCTAACTGGACTATGCGCACAACAAATTTTTGTGGTTGAATGTTCAATTTTTCACATATTTATTTTGGTAGAATATTAGATGAAGCTCCATAATCCACTAAACAATTATGCAATTTTTTATTGAAAACTTCATAAGTAATAAGAAATGGAGGAGTATGAGATCTTGAACTTCCTCCAATTAAAGCAATATTTTCTAGATCAACTTTACTAATCGCATTAGCTGGAGGTCTTCCCATCTCATTGGAAGCTTGAGAAATCACAGGATCATGCAAAGGTTTTTCTGGTACAACATGTAATTCTTTCAAAAGTACCTTTTGTTGGTGTTTTAACTTGCTCAATTCATAAAAAGTGATGTTAGCCCTAGTATTATTCATGTCTTCTATGATATTATACTCCATTTCATCTGGAACAATGAGTGTTCTTGCTGGAGTTGATGAATCTGTCTGGACTGGGCTAGTTTGAATTGCTTTAGATGTCGTTTTCTTGGGTGCAACTTTATCCTTAGTCAATGAGCTTGCACTCTTTGACTTAGGAGTAGGTTGAGGAGGATCAAGTTGATTTCTGCTTCGAGTGCTAACTGGTGATGCTTCTTGATCTTCCTCATCTGGGAGGATAAAATCCCACATACCTTGTACTTCTACAACTTCTTCTTCATCGGTAGTTTCCTCTGTAGCAGTTTCTTCTTCTTCTTATTCTGATTCAGCATTAGTAATAGCATTTGGTGGTTTTTGATCAGTTGAAGGGTTTCTTTTAAAAGGTTTAAAAGACTTCTTAGAAGATGTTTCTGCCACTTGTTTCTTAATGTCAACCATTTCGTTAGACATGGTTTTCAAAACTTTCTGCAATCCTTCTAAATCAAATGGATCTTTTGATTGTTTTTTCTTTGGGTCTTCCTTAAAAGTGACCTTCTTGGATTTTCGTTCTTCTATCGCATTTTTATTATCTAAAGCAATGATACGTTTCTCTACCGCTATTGCTTCCTTCATGTTTTATTCTAAATTTGTTTTTTTAGCCCTATCAACAAAGATTGCTATGTTTGATGGTAAAGCAGAAATTTACCACTCACTTCGCACTTCTTCACTAGGCTCGGAAGCAGTAGGGATTTTATTTAAAAATTTATTGAAACTTGAATTGAAATCCTTGACAAGTTCTTTTGAGTCAGCTCTAAGATTAGATAGATCATCGATCAATGTTGCTGTAGACCTGTCATCACCAAATTTAGTCAAAAATTGATCTTGAAAGATATCCCAACTAGTGATGGACCCAGATGGTAATGAGAAATACCATGATCCAGCTACTCCTTGTAGGGTATAGGGAAAAATTCGGACAACGACATCTTCATTAATAACTCCATTGAGATTTATGGACAACATAAAATTGTTTATATGTTCTTCTGCTAGCATGCCTGCTTCAAGATTAAACTTAGGCATCCATTTTTTAGGATGGGCTGGTAATTGACTCAAGGGCGCAGGCATTAAGACTGCCCCTGGATTATTCCATGGAATTTGGGCCATCACTGAACTACTAACAGAGGAAAGTGCAGAAGATGATGTTTGTGATTGGGAAGATAAGGATATTATAATTATAGATGATTGAGAAGGTAATGTGGAAGTTCTAGTGGAGTGAGGGACAATAGTTTGAAGTGGAGGGGTGGATGGTTGACTTCGGGGTGAAGAGGTTGAGATGGATGATGATGATGAAAGAGTCTCGCTATCAGACCCTTTAGGTGATTTCCTTGCTCTTTTTCTTGTAGGCAAAGGTAATTCAGTTGGCTAAATGCCAAGCTTCTTGCTCTATAATCTGGTAAGAGGATGAGCAGGGTTATATTGCGAAGTCACACTCCCTTGAGATTTATCAGATCTTTGAGGTGATATTGAAAATCACTGAAGTTTATGAATTAAAGATTCAACCTCAGGAGGTTCAATAGCAGATTCTTTTGAAAAGTTAGGGTTTGTAGCAGTGTCTGTTCTTCTTGCAACTTTTGGCTCTAGATTTAAAATTTCTGAGTGCGATGGAGAAGTCGGGGGAGATGGTGAGGGTGATTTACTCTCAGAATGGTATTTAGATTTAGATTTACTTTCCATTCATAGTTCATGGCCCTCCTTCTAGCGCCAAATATGATGAAGCCCCGAAAATCGGGTCTACAACAAGGGGGATACCCACCTGGTCCGGACCTTGGCTAGCAGCTCCTTTTCCGTTTGGTGTAGTGGGTCCGACTGGGGATAATGGGACCAGTTTCCCACTATGTGTGTGTGTGTGTTGAGAATAGATATTTCCTTTCTAAAAAGGTTCCTAAGTGAAATGATTTTATTCTATTTCTAATCTAATCATATGCAAATTGTATTCTAATTAAAACAGAAATATCTAATTCTAAACTAAACCCGGGATATAATCTTGTTTATGCAATCTAAAATGATTTTGAATAACAATCGATAATAAATATCATTCAACTGTTATAAGAAAAGAATTCAATAAAAATAAACCACTTCATATAAAAATTTAGATGAAACAGTTGTGAAAAACATATCGCATAATAAGCTATTCATACATTAAGCATAAATAAATAGTTATCACCGTACAAAAGTGCCAAATGATAACTTAAGCATTCAAGCATCAATATATAAATAACTGAACATAAATATCACTTTTAACACAGAAGCAGAAATAGTTAAGAGATAAAAGTACCATTTATAACTGGTTCTACTCATGAGCTAGAAGCAATAATGATTTATCTCTTCTTAATCCGACATCTACTAAGAGTACAGAAATGCAACATCAATAGTAGATATTAGACATAGATATCAATAAATCTCGTTCCATTCATTCATCAAAACCTCCTCTGAGGGTGCAGAAGTGCATGTTCTGAGGACAAGTTTTTGAAAAATTTCAGGACCCTTCTCTAAATGCATGAGAAGGTTTTAAATACTACTAACTAAATCTAGAAATAGTTTATTACAAAAATTTAGGATTCGGTTTAAATGACCGTCCTTTTTCTAGGCAAAAAATAAAGTAAAACTAAAACTAAATCTAAAATTAAAAACTGTCAATAACTACTTATGAATCTGGTCTTTGAATTTTCACGCATCTAGCATTGATTTGAGAAGAGGAGGCTGGCTGACTTCAGATTTTAATTGTCCTGAAAAAACAGAATCGACAAGTGTTGGCGTGATCTTCTCAGCAGAATTAATGATTCAATTAAGAGCACTGCATTGTCTGTGTGGTTTTACCAGATATGTCCAGTAAGAATCCCAATTTAACTTTGTCAATCCTTGAATTGATTTTTTCTTTTCCTCAGTTTTCTATTTCCACTCTATTTGCAGTTGCTGGGCTTGTGGTAGGTATCCTGGAATAGTTTCTGAAATCAAATTAACTTTGTGAAAATTTTCATTTACACAATCATTAATGTTGCTTGCTGCTGTAGCTGCTTCCTCTGCTACTTTTTCTACCTCTCTTGTCTGTGCATTTCAATTATTCAAGAGCATTTCTTTATGATCATCATTGCTAATTGGTGCTCCTACTATTTTTCCTTCCTCTGTCTTTTTCCATGCCAAATAATTAGTAACTCTTTCATTAGTTAAATCATAATCATGTCGTAATTCTACGACATGATTAGTGATTTTATCACTTTCTTGACAAAAAGAGTTCCATTGTGAGATTTTCTGGCATAATATATCTTGTTGTTGCAGTAGTTGATTATTCAAGGAAATAGATTCTGAGATAAACTCTGTAATCTTGGGGTCATCTTTATGCATCTCTTGCATAATCTGTATTTGTTTCTCTTTTTCAGCCAAGCTTTTCTGATATCCGATCTGCATTTGCTGAAACTCTTGCTGTAGTTTTTCAAATTGTATCTGTGCTTCACTGTTAGCATGAGCTTGTTGTAATTGTTGTCGCAGAACTTGTATTTGGTCTTATTTTTCATTCAACAATAGCTGTACCTCATATGCTTTATCAATAGTTGCGGAGGCATAAGCTCCTGTAATCTGAGATTATTTATTAAGATTTTCAGTCGGATCCGTAGTAGGATCTTTCCATAAAACATCCAATTGTTCTGCATCAATAGAGAGCGCACTTTATAATTTTATCTTCTTTCTTTGCTTCCTTACTACTGCTTTATGTTGTGGGCTATAAAATATATCCAGAGGAGGAATTTCCTCTATTTTAAGTACAAGCTCGGCAGAGGGAGTAATGGGTATATGTTCTGTTTCTGTGACATTGCCACTTATTTCTGTAACCAAACCTTTTGCTGTCTGTACAGGAGTTTGTATGTTCTGTCCTTCAACATTAATCAAA
The DNA here is from genome assembly GCA_034641835.2 of Pinus albicaulis. Taxonomy (NCBI): domain Eukaryota; kingdom Viridiplantae; phylum Streptophyta; class Pinopsida; order Pinales; family Pinaceae; genus Pinus; species Pinus albicaulis. The sequence continues at coordinate 404,861,329 of CM076576.1, forward strand.
TCATTAAATGTTTCCCATTCTTTATCTAACTAATTGCTGATGGATGGTTTCTGTACATTAAGAGGTGGAAGATTCAACTGTGGAGTAGTTGAAGTCTATTGTTGTGAGAGCTCTTTTGATTGAGCTATATCCTTCACTGAGCCTTCACTTTTATCCTGATCAGATTTTTTAGAACGTTCAGAAGTTTCTTTGCCAGAATTTGACTTAGAACTTTCTGTATCTAAGCTGCCACTGAGACTGACACTAGGATTTGGTTCCCTTGCGGGTTCCAAGCGCAAATTATCCAAAGGAATAGTGGTCAATCTTCTTTCTCTGTATATTTTAGATTCTTGAAATTCTTCTGGGGAGAACCGTGTTTGAGCTAAATGAAAAATTTATTTAAATGAACATTTTTCTTGAAACATATCATCAAAAAAATCTTCTTCTCCAGAAAATACTCTTACTTTGACTGCAGTGGTGAAATCCTTGACAACACCATATGGATCAAATAGCCTTCTTGAAAACTTAAACAATTTTAAACATGTAATATTGTTTACTTCCTTAAACGCATGACCAACATAAAATAATGAAAATGCTCCGCAGGACACAGGAAATTGTGGCGAGATGGCCTTCTTTTTATCCTTTAATTCTTTTTTCAAACCTCCCTCTCCACAGGTTTGATATGCAATTTCCTGAGCTATGAGTTTATCCGGAACATATAAGGGTAAAACATGAGGAGAAGAAAAGCTTCCAAAAACCCTCACATAGGTAAAAAATTCTTCTCCAAACCATCTTGCGATAGGGAGAATGTCTACTTCTGCTTCAGGGGAGAACCTTGGAGCATCCTTATTATACAACACTCTGTACAGAGGCAACATTATGCCATGGAAAGTTTTGTAAAAATGAGGAATGAACTTTGATTCCCACAATTCTTTGTGATAGATGTGAATGGGTAGGGGATCCTGAATTGTCCATTGCCAACCCATTAAAGGGAACTTAGAAACAAAGCAGATTGAATCCATAACATAGGCAGATAGATAAAAAGGAGGATAAATACTCTAAGAGACAGTCCGTTTAGACCGGTAATTGAAAATAGCCGTGGCTAAGTTATCAGACAATATTTTAGCCCAGTCCACAATGGTAGCGTTAACAACAACATTCAATAAGGGAAGCCATTCAGGAAAAAACTTATTAATGTCAGGATTTCCAAAAAGCCTACATAGCATAGCAACAGCAAAAAAATATGGAGAAGTGAGTGAACCAGTACTGTACATACCGTGTTTATCTTTCTTCAGTGGTTCATCTCTTCTGGACCATTCCTTGGAGCATTTCGCCAAATTTGCATTTTCCTCGGCAAACTTCTCCATAAATTGTTTGTTGTAAGTTGCCTCATGCTTCGGAAAATGATACATAAGCCTCAGATCTTATGGAGTAAATGACCCGATGAGCTCTTGACTTTGAGTTCTAAACTGCCTGTCCGTAATATCAGTGCTATCCAGCACCCATTTGATCATGTCTGTATACGGAATAATTCTAGGTCTTGCTACTATCCGGTGCAGAAACGAACAAGCTAGCTCTGTAAGAGAGGCTTTAGAAGAATTACTTGAGCCTGCAATAGCCACAACATCCATTACTCTTAGGTTTTCTTCTTCAAGCAAATTAAACATACCCTCCAAAGTGGTGATACCAGCGTCTTTGTTGCAAGCAGTGTCTGCATACAAGGATGCCATCTCTTTACTTTTAGAACTCGGAGCTTTCTCTTTCTTTCCCATAATACTCTGAATATTGCTTTGTATAGTCTCCTGTTCTTTGCGCCTGCGGTTTTACGAATTAAGTGAGAATAATGATATGAGAAAGGTGACGGGGTAGTTTTAAATGCTGAAGGTGTAGAAATTTGCTGAATAATGATTAATTATCCACCGAGACTATCCTGATCACATACAATTCGAATTTATATGCAACACATAATCTCTTCCACTCAACTTAGATCATCACACATGCGGAAATAAAATCAAGCGATAACACATCAAATCATCATACACATTAACACAGTATGTATGGGGAAAGCTTATAGCTGAAAACCCCGCAGCTATTGTGTATATTATAATGGAGAAATCATGTAACAAAATCAATACAATACTCCTCACAAGTACTCAGTACTTTCTCATGAAGTTACACACAAACTAGCTCAGTTTTGAACAGGTTACTGGTTCAAAACTCACCGCCAATTGCCTTGCCTCTATTGCGCAATCATGGCCTGTCTATATAGAGATCCAAGGTTAGAATCTCCTTGGCTTGACAACACAATCATCATGGGAAATTCCTCCAAGTGTGGTGCAAATCTCATGCACAACTGATGTCGCCACTGATAGCTAACTCCACCCTTTCATCTACCTCTTCACTGGTCTCCACTGAACTGATCATGCACTGTAGTGAACTGATGTGTTCTTGAGTTGAATAATGAGTTACTAATTAATGAATTAAATAATATTTAATTCACTCCACTCATAACTAATTGATTAGCTAGTTAAACTACTCTCAACTAGTTCAACTAAAATAAACAGAACACAACTCCACTATCTGTCTCATTAACTCCTCCAAACTTCTGCCACTGAAGTCCAACTGAAGTCAACCATGCATGATGCCATCAAACCCTTGGGAACCACGTGATTCCTCTGTCCGATGCATGAGCCACTTCCAAGGCTCGGAATGAAGTGCTCCCAAGAGAGTAAACCGAAGTTTATAGTCCAAATATTATTAAGGGTAAATAATATTTGACTTCCTATTTTTAGGATAGTGATTTTAAATATAGAATTCGACCTATAGGTCAAAAATAGAGGTCCATCTATTTTTACTCAACATGACCAATACTCCAAGAATAACATACGTTAAACCCCGGACCATGCTCCATTTGTCTAAAAATGTATTACATATGTCTAAAAATAGACTTTCCGCCAAAAATAGCCTGCGGGCCCACTTAGTGAAGGTGACTTCATTTCACTAAGCTCCATCATTTTGTTGCATTTTAAACACTCCCTCTCAACAAGATATGGATTATCTGCAACCCCTATCCTGCCTCTGTGGAATTCGAACTTGCTCTTGGTGAGCGCCTTCATCAAGATGTCAGCATCCTGATCCTCCGTGGGACCATATGAAAGTAACATGATTCTAACACAATCTCGATATGATGATACCAATCCGTGAAGCCATGCTCGCCTCAGAGATGCCCCTCCCGTTCTAATTTCATGAACCATATCCCGATGTGCCTCTCATAGCGCACATGCTTGCCTCGCCTTCCAAAAGAGCTTGGTAAAGCTTTAACCATAGCTTGCGAAAGCCGGTTAAATTCATAGGCATATATCGGGTCGTGTATCACCCAACAGAAGGCGGACTGTCAACTCCGCCGATGGGACAAGGGCATCCACTACCTCCGCTGAAGTAGCATCCTCCTTCCTCCAACCACCAGGAAGAGGAGTGTCAACAGGCTTGCAGCCTTGCATGTTGAACCTCTCCAGAATCTCTCGAGCATACTTTCCCTGAGAAACAAACATTCCACCACTGCGCTGCCAAATCTCCAATCCCAAGAAATAATGAAGGATGCCCAAGTCCTTCATCTCAAACTCTTGTGCAAGATCCTCCTTGCATGAAAGTATCAACCGCTCATCGCCAGTCCAAATCAGATCATCTACATACAGTATGATGATCAACAGCTTCCCCTCCACCATAATCTGGTACAGGTTAGGATCCACCTCACTCTTGGAGAATCCAAGCCCGGTAAAGTAGCTGTCTATGCGAGTGTACCAAGCACGAGGTGCTTGCTTCAGCCCGTACAGTGCTCTCTTGAGTCAGCACACATGCGACTCACTGCTAAAGATCTCAAAACATTCAGGCTGCTCTATGTACACCTCCTCCTCAATAACTCCATTGAGGAACGCAGTCTTCACATCCATCTGATGGATGTGCCACCCCATCTGCGCTGAGAGAGAAAAGATCATCCGTATGGAAGAGTCTCTGCGACATGTGCAAAAGTCTCCTCATAATCGATCCCTCGATCTGTGAAAAGCCACGAGCGACAAATCTCGCCTTGTACTTCTCCACACTCCCGTCAGCCGCCTGCTTCACTTTATAGATCCATCGTGAACCCACCACTAATTTCCCCACCAGTCTTGGGACAATCTCCCATGCATTGTTCCTGACGATCAAATCATATTCTTTGATCATGGCATCAACCCATGCGGGTTCCTCCATAGCTTCCTCAAAAGAGGATGGCTCCGTCACAACACATTGACTCACAAGAGCCATGTATCCAAGGGGTCGGATCCTAAGGATCGCCTCCGTTCACAATTTCGTGGCTGTAGGTGGTCCTACAAACTTCTCTGCATCTCGAGCCAGTCGCTCAGCTTCTGTAGTGCGCATGCGCCCTCTGATGGTTGGCGCTGCATGGGTGGTTTCTTCCACCTCCTGAACTTCCTCTTGTGGCTGATCCACATCTGGAAGCTCCTCCTTAGGAACTAACAGCTCCTCATCTGCATGCAAGTGTGGCTCCCTCTCAAGTGAACATTGCATGGCTTTCTCCTCCTGAAACTTGATATCCCGTCGCACAAATCGCCTTTATGACGACCAAAATACACCCTAGGCCGTGAGGTGCATCGCAGCTGTACTCACAAATATTCCAACCTCGCCGGTTGGATCCAAACTTTCTTTCTGGAATCCTTCGTCACATGCATGTAGACAGGTGAGCCAAGAATCCTCAGATGAGAAATATCAGGCCTCTTGCCAGAAAACGCCTCCTCCGGTGTACTCATGCCAAGTATCTTGTGAGGACAACGGTTCTGCACATACACTGCAGTATTTCATGCCTCAACCCACAAGTGAAGGGGTAGGCCCTGATCATGCAACATCACCCGTGCAGCACCCACGATCGTTCTGTTCTTCCGCTCAGCAACCTCATTCTGCCGTGGGTTATGGGGTGCGATGAGCTCTCTCCGAATCCCTTCTGCGCTGCAAAATTCCTTGAATTCAGCAGAGATGAATTCACCACCATTGTCGCTCCCTAGAGAAATCACCTTCTTCCCCCCGACTCCTTCGACCCGCGTTTTAAACTCACGTAACTTCGCGAATGTCTCGCTCTTCTTCTGCATGAAGAAGATCCAGCACTTCCAAGAGAAATCATCAACAAAGATCACATATTACTTGTGCTTTGCTATCGAAGCTACAGAGAAAGGACCACACACGTCTGTGTGAACTCTCTCAAGGATCGTCGTGGCACGACTATCCTTCTCGTGAAAGGTGGATTTCACAAACTTCCCTAAGGTACACCCCTTGCACTGATCTGACTGTGCAAGGGTGCCCTTAGGAAGCCCAATAGAAATCTGTTGCAGGATCTTCAAAGCTCCATGGTGAAGGTGGCCCACCTCTCGTTACGCTCGCCCTCATCATCCCGGCTCACTCACTTCTCCCGCCTTGTGCATGCCATCATTGAGACAAACATCTACCTCACAGAATCGATAAAGGTTCTTGGTTCGAACCCCTATCTTCCGGGTTCTCCAGTTTTCTTAATGCCAGAAGGCTTTTCCTTCACAAGACCACATCATACCCTTAGCCTCCAACATCGCCTACGTAGACTGTTCTTCTTCAATCCAGTACATGCATGACATCCTTCAATACAAAGGACAATGTGAATTCTCCGAAAGGATATGGTACCGATAACAAGCCGCACCGTATCTACCATCTTCAAAAGACTTGATGTGCACACCCGTATTCTTGTCCTCGCAGATTCGAAAACAAATCCCGATCTCCCGTCATATGAAATGACGCACGATGGCCCAAGAACCACACCGGGAGCACATCGCACTTTGAAACCAAGCATGCGATCAGTGAAAAGTCAAGCTCGAACTGTGAAGCCAAAGCCTCTCCATCTGTAGATCTTCCCGCTTGCTTGTTTTTCTTCTTCTTTGGACAATTTGTAGCATAATGTCTGTGATCATGGCAGTGAAAACACTTCACTTTCTCCATATCCTAATTCTTGCCCTTTGCACCAGAATGAGAAGTTTTCTTACCTTTCCCTTTCTTTGCTTTGGCAACCAAAGCGCAATTTTCTTCATCAGCTCCCTTTGATGAAGATCCATCTCGAGTATTCCTCCTTATCTCCTCCTGCATGAGATCCGCCCAAAGGCGCTCCCATCCCGGCAGATTCTCCCGACCATTGACACTATCTTGATATGAGTGCCAAGCCTTCGAAATACCAAGGAGATCCAGGTCGACCATGTCCTCGTCTTCGACAGTCAGCCCCACACTTCCCAAATTTCATCTCGCATTGAGTGAACTTCGTGAGGTATTTGGCGATACTGCCGCCTTTCTCCATCTTGATGTTCCGAGCTTATCTTTGAGCGCCGTCTTCCTTTGGTCACACTCTTACTTCCGGAATAGATCTATCAAAGCTTTCCACATTAAATATGGAGAAGCCTTTCCATGCAGTCGGATACAATATGATCCTCGACGCCCTCCACCAGGTCCTTCATTTTGCCATCTTCTTTGCCATGATTCACTTCAACAGATCAAGGCCTTTTGACATCCATATCCATGAACTCCTTCGGCCCATCTTCTATATCGTCTCCATGCGATCCTTCCATGAAACATAATTCGAACTGCCTTCAAGAGCATATTCGAGTCGCAAACCGTTGAAAGACATTTTCAACACTGGCACCAAGAAAACAAAACTACTGCAAAATTTGAATTCCACCTCAAAGCTCAACCACTCTAGATCTGTGAGAAAAAATTATTTCTAGCACAGAGATTGAATGCAAGGGGCATTTACCAGACCTTTCACTTTCCGAAGAAAGATGAATCCGGAGGCTACCTGGCCTGCATGCAAACTCTGTCAACCGAAATAAGTTTGTAATCACTGTGATGATCAATCTCTGCTTCAATAGCTCCGATACCATGTATAAATTTGCTGAATAATGATTAATTATCCACCGAGACTATCCTGATCACATATTACTTCGAATTCATATGCAACACATAATCTCTTCCACTCAGATCATCACACATGCGAAATAAAACAAGCGATAGCACATCAAATCATCATACACATTAACACGTATGTATGGGGGAAAGATTATAGCTGAAAACCCCGCAAAGCCTATTGTGTATTATAATGTAGAAATCATGTAAATCGCAAAATCAAGACAATACTCCTCACAAGTACTCAGTACTATCTCATGAAGTTACACACAAACTAGCTTGGTTTTGAACAAGTCACGGGTTCAAAACACATCCACTAATTGCTTGCCTCTATTGTGCAATCATGGCCTATCTAAATAGAGATCCAAAGTTCGAATCTCCTTGGCTTGATAGCACAATCATCATGGGAAATTTCATCCAAGTGTGGTGCAAATCTCATGCACAACTGATGTCCCAACTGATAGCTGTACTCACCCTTTCATCTACCTCTTTCACTGGTCTCCACTGAACTCTCCATGCACTGTAGTGAACTGATGTGTTCTTGAGTTGAATAATGAGTTACTAATTAATGAATTAAATAATATTTAATTCACTCCACTCATCACTAGTGTATTAGCTAGTTAAACTAAACACAACTAGTTCAACTAAGTTAAACCGAACACAACTCCACCAACTGTCTCATCAACTCCACCAAACTTCGCCACTTGAGTTCTAACTGAAGTCAACCATGCATGAGCTCACCAAACCCCTAGGAATAGCGTAATTCCTTCTGTCAGATGCATGGGCCACTTCCAAGGCTCGAACCGAAGTGCTCCAAGAGAGTAAATTGAAGTTTAGTAAACCAAACATTATTAAGGGTAAATAATATTGACTTCCCTATTTTTAGGATAAAGCAAAGCCTAAATATAGACTTCGACCTATAGGTCAAAAAATAGAGGTCCATCTATTTACCAACATGACCAATACTCCAAGAATAACATAATCGCAACCCCGGACCATGCTACATAGTCTAAAAATAGACTTTGCGCCAGAATTTACCTGCGGGCCCACTTAGTGAAGGCGACTTCATTTCACTAAGCTCCATCATCTTGCTGCATTTTCAACAGAAGGTGTATGAAATATATTATTTTAACACGAAATAACCTTTCAATCAAAACAAAATCCTTTTCATTAATAATTGACAATCCATTCATTAATTTGACATCAAAGCACATAACGAATATCGATTTATGGAAATATTTTCTTCGTACAACGAGCTTTAAAGAAACTGTGATAATGCGATTTGCTTTGCAATATCGCAAAATCGCAATATCACATATCGCAATATCTGCAAATCGAAATCATTGCAAAATCGCAACTATCGCAAATCACAACTATTGCAAATCGCAAACTCGTAACATCGCAATATCGCAAAAATATAACATGTTACAAACATTTGTTAACATTCTTTCTACAATATGCGATTTGCGATCACTGTTATCACACTTTAATGATTTGAAGCGTAAGATATGAAATGCGATAAATATTTTAATGCATAATTTTGGATCGCGTTATCGTAATTTAGGAAATTCTGCTCGCAAAAGATATCTTTTACGCACTTGCAATGAATGCGATATTTCTTCAAAGAAATATTGTACTCTAATTTATCGTAAACTTAAGTTTATTTAAAAATATTTTCCAAATTTTTTTATTAAGTTAATGATAGTAAGTTTTATTGAAAATGAAAACAAACACCAATAATTTTTTTGGATTTTTAAACTAAGGGTCCCCACTTATTTGGTATTGTTACTAATACCAAATAAGAAGGGGGGTTGTTGCTGGTCATAACACATACCAATCAAAATTTTTTTATCGAGGAAAAATTGGAACTTAATCATGCTCTTTCATAGATGTATAGTACACACTACCATGAAATTCACACATAGATATAATCATAAAAGTATGATACACCTATATAGTTTCATTAACCATGAACAGGATGTGTAAATACATGAATTAAACATAGTGGAAACATAAAAAAATCATAAGAAACACTTATATTTTTGAAGGAATCACTAAAAAACTATAAACCTTAGATGTTCTTCCTAACGATAGACCAAACGACTCATATACTCTTAGTAGTGGGTCACCCCTGGGTTGGGGCTATGACTACACTAGAGAAAAAGTCTTCCTAAATCCAACTAAGGTACACATATAGCACCAACAAGGTAATAGGTTAACACATTAATTTATAGAGGTCTCAAACATACACTCTCTTATCCCCCATTAACAAGCATAACTCAAGGTACTACAACCCCTTCTTTACACCTATAGCTACATAGGATATGTCAATACATTTCTAGGGCTCCAACTTCTTCTAGTTAGGGAGTCTCAGAGAAATGTGGCTCTAGGAATTCCAATCTCCCTTGAGAGTATTTGGGTACCCTTAGGATCTCACACCAAGGAAACTATCCCTACACCTCTCCCTCTAGGATCCACCTTATTCCAAGCCAACCCAAGGAGAAGTGAACACCTAGAGTCACTTAGGTTCATTAATCTTTAGATATCCTCAAAGCAAGTCCCATAGTTATAGTGGTCAAATGGAATTACACTAAATTACCCTTTCTGTATGCATCTACCCTTTTTGATAAGTGGCACTCCAAAAAACCTCTTTTTTGGTTTAGGATAAAGTTAGGTGCATTTTTTTAATTTTCACTCATTTTAATAATGGCTTAATGATAGGATTAAGCCCCTCATTACTTAGCTCTTATCCCTATATCCCACTAGTGAAGTCCTACCCCCCCATACTCTCTTGTATAACTCAATATACATTAGTGATGTATTTTTGTTAATATTAGTGCAATTACATATTTAAATAGATAAGAGCATTGAATGTTTAATACATAGGCTTACCAACCTAAATTCACATAGGCACTCAATCTTCAAAATATATATACCTAGGTGTGCTACCCAAAATAACATATATACATGTGGACATATAGGAACAACACATACTAGCTCACCAACCTAGTAAAAGTATGTACACATACATAGAGGGTCACATTGAGGGTGTTATAAATCTAGGGAAATATAATATAAACCATTTAACATATTTGAGTTCCATATCCTTCCAGAGAATGTGTTTGAAAAAGGACCAGATGAGCATGCGACCCACAATCACCTAGGCCAAAGTTTTTCAAAATTTAGCACTCCATACAAACATTTAATTGTTCCTTACTGAGCAAAAAATTGGTTCTAAATATAATGTAATAAAATATTTTTTAGGAAATAGAAACACAAGAAAGGGATGTCAATAGTTGTGAGTTGATGTCAGGAGTCCAACAAAATCAATAGTTTCTTGATCCAAGTATTGGTAATATTTTTATGGTGAGTTGCAACTCACTTCTTGAAACCATTAAGGTACACATTGTGAATTTAATTTGGAAATATACAATCCAAACCAGGTAGCATAATTGAGTTCCACAATTTCCCACAAATGTCTTTGGCCATGGACCACATGAGCATGCTAACCATAATTAATCGAGATATAGTTGAGAAAAATCAACTTCTTTGTGAAAAACTTGCATTATACCAACTCAATAACTGAAATAACCAATTACAACATATGCATGCTATATTTTTGGCAAGAGTGACAAAAAAACATGCCTGAAAAAAGAGCCAAAACATAGAATGTTTAAACTACATTGTTAAAAAATGAAATCAAATCATCTAATGGTTAACTGCTAGTATTCATTAAACTCCCTAGGGACATGAAAATGAATGAATATGCAAAAAATCATACAATATGATCATTAATCACTAACCACCATTAAAATCCCCAAGGAAAAGGAATGATAATTTGTTGACGAGCAAAGTTTTTAATATTCGCTCCCGAAACCCTTGAATTTAATTGGGATGGTGAGATAGTATGACTAGAACTAGGGTTTTATGCCCACAATTTACACTACAACTATTCACATTATCTTTTTATAGAAAGAAAGGAAAATATATACATATGAAAAATTTGTGTAGTGAAGTTTAGGAAAGATTCATTACAAGGTACAATAAACATGAAAATAAGTTAGAAGAGTGTATATATTTGCATGTTATCCAAATGAAATTAAAATATAATTACAACAAATGAATAAGTCAATTTACACGTAGATTCCAAAAAAAATTTAGGCCTTATTAGCCATAAGAATATATAGGAACATGTATAAAATATGATATTAAAATTAATAATGAATTTTTCTATAAATATTAGAGAAAATTTCCTTACAAAATTAAAAAATATACAACGAATTAATTGAATAAATGATGCTAAGGATATCACCTAGCAAAAATGACCTGTATATGAAACTTCTTGAGGATTATGTTAAACTTTGAAAGTGAATAATCACTGTTTTTAAGCCTCTTATGTAAAATTCATAAATAGATAAAAATGAATTAAAAGTTCATTTTTTGTAGAAAATATGAGACAACATCACCATAACAACAAACACACAACAACAAGTGATGAAGGAGACATCCCCCCTGTGCTACATCTCCTAGTCCATCTTCCAATGGTTGGGCCTCTTTCATTATGATAAAAAAATGGTGTTTACATCAAGTTAAAGTTCTCAAATGGCTTCAAAAATAGCTCTAATGGCTTTAGAACTATTAAAAACTGTTGTCTATCCTCTTTCTGCTCCTAAAAAGGCAAAAAATTGCAAAATATATGCTCTCCCCAAGTTTCTACACTATCTGTCCTACAAATCACACCTTTGCAATCTATCCTACAATTTCAGACTTTTTCTACCATGCTGGGTGACAAATATTCCCCACATCGGTGGGATTCCTACTGCGCTGGGTGCAAATTGTCGTCTGTTTAATCGAGTGAGTGATCCCATTATCCGTTTAAAAAGGCGACATATTGTGAAATCTCTATCGTTGTTTCCATAAATTCCTACTGGTGGCTGACTTGGTTTCCACGTGATGACCTGAGGTTAGTGTTGATTTGGGTTAGCGGAACCCTGCCTTGAACAGGTTCTACTACCCTACTGTGGTTCAACACTGACGGTGACATAAAATCTAAAACCATGCTCTACATGTGAACGTTGTTCCAAACCTTAACCGTAATGATTAATAATCTGGTGGCATCAAAATTACCGTGGCATCAACCGTTAAGTCTATGCCATGTGACCTTCTATCAGTGTTAAACCATTAGCATAATGGTTAGTATTCCTGTGGTATAAAACTTCTTATGTGGATTTGTATTAAGGTTTGCTCCGCCGATTTATATGGTGGCATAAAATTTGGTTTATGTTTATGTAATGGGTTTGGTATGTATTAAAATTCTGCTAATACATTGTGTAATGAATTTTGATATGTGGGTAATGTGTTAAACATATATTTTGGGTCGGGGTTAGCCCCTAAACCTCGTTTGTAGATCGGGGTTGGGGGTTAACCCTGGTCCCCACCCCTACTTCCAATTACCATAAAGTTTAAATAATGGTTGTTAGGTTCCCGTGATTTGGCTGATTGGCAAGCCAAATGACAGTGTAACATCAAACCAAGCTTTGGAGCCCAAGGACCTAGCCTTCCTGGACTCAGAGAGGGCTCTCTCTATATGCGTAAGGGATATCTGTGTGTTTGTTTATTGTGTTCCGATTTTAGGCTAGTTATAAAGTAAGTTTTTGATTTTTGTTTTTTTAGTTGTGAGAGATGGCTTAAATTAAAGATATAATATAAGATAACAAGATGTAGTTAAGCTGGGCTATGGGGTCAAAAGGTCAAAGCTATTAGATAAAACTGATAAGGCTGTTGAAGGGCCGATTTGATTTAAGGTAGAAAGGATCTTTGGGCAAAATGGAGTAAATGGACATCAAGTTTGTGAACAACAAAGAGTTTCAAGCATAACTAGTTTAATAGCAGACATAAACATGGTAGGGCAAACCATTAATCATGCAAGATGTAACTATAAGCTAATTAATACATAGAAATAAACATTCAAGCCATACATAGAAGTATAAGACCCTCTAACTTTAGGAAATGGCCATCAGACTTTGGGGAAAACACTTAAGGAAGACAAACAACTTAACTTACTATGCCGGAACGCCTAAACACAGTACTTCAAGTTATTGGGCACTTTGAACAACAAGATTTGCATGGTTTTAGGCAAAGGGCTAGATCGAAACTAGGCCTCCTTGGTTCAACAAAATGATAATCTAATCAGTCAAAGAGAAATTTCATGGATGGAACTATGGAGCATGCAGTCTTAGGTAGCGGGCACCCGCCCATACTACTCAACATGCATGAAAATATTAATGAAACTAATATCCTCAAAGTTATTAAAGAAGCGATTAAGAGTCTTTATGCAACTAGGAATAGAAAACATATAAGCTATGAAAGATTCGGGAATTTTGAGGTGCCTCCATAGGCATAATCTCAAATTTGTTCTCTCACGATCTATAATAAGCAAGAAACATGTATGCTCATGAATAGAAAACTAGAAGACAACAACAAAGCAAGAAACACTATACCATTCTACCATGTCATGGAATCCATCAACACTCCTTCATCATTCATCAAAAGCATCCAAGAGGCAGTCCAAAATCATAACACAAGTATTTTCTTCAAAGCTCATATGACCAATATATTGATTATTCTCTCAAGTTCAGCCTTGTTTTACAATGAAGCCTTGTGGAATAAATAGGCTCAAGTGAGGAAAACCTCATGGTGCAACTAGCTATCCCATTGGCCTAATCAAAATATCTAAACTTGTCCTTGAGGCTTTGCAAAGCCCAAGGCACAAAAATATCTCATAAAATATCTAAAAATTGCTAAAAAAAGGGAATTTAATTGACTTTGCATCATTTTCCAAGTGTAAAAATAGCTAAACGCACATTTGGAAAAAGCAGATTTTAGAGGTTCAAAAATTACAAAAATATTTCAAATTTACATCAGAAAAAGGTCCCCTGACTTTTCAGAAACATTTGGCAGCCTTCCTGATGTCGAAACGAGGCTCATGATAGCTCGTTGGATAGCTCTGAGTGTCTACTTTCCGGCGCAACTAAAATTTCTTCAATCTGATGCCCATAAGTCCTCCAAATCTGCACCTATGTGTAAAAAGCCAGAAAATAATAGTTTGCTGATAGACCGGGCAGAGTGTGCAAAATGCGAGCATTTTTCGCTGTTTTGAAGGGGAAAATGATCTCCAAATGCTCTGAAAATCGCTGAGGACATGCTCATGAAATTATGGCATCCAATGATACCATTCTCCTCCTTTGACGAATCCTCAAAATGAAATGGCGAATTTATGAGTTTTTTACCAAAAACTCAAAAATGCCAAGAAACCAAAAATTGTCAAAATGTGCCCAAAATTGGCCTGCATGACCCTCAAGGGTCCTTGGCAACATGCTCCGGAACTGAAGCCAAAATTTCAAGTGTTGATGTGCCTTTCTTCTCTTTCCGTGCCGGGCGCTTCTTGAAACTGCTGTTTATCACTACTGAGTTACTGCTGTTCAGCAATCTTCTCCTCTTTTTCCTGCTGCTGCTCATCTTTATCACTGTTATGCTGCTCCTGTTGTCTTTCCTAGAGGGGCATCTTGATCTAGATGTGCTCTTGAAGCACCAAACTGCCTCACTGCCTTTAAACTACTTTCTTTAAGGTGAACTCTGTTAATTCACTGTTTTGATAGTGAACAATGTCTTTGGATGACTACACACTTTTCCCTCACATTATAAAACCTTTTCTCTTTTAAAAAGTGGCCTTTTCTCTTTTAAAAAGTGGCCTTTCTTTTTTCAAAATGAACCTATCTATTTCTACTCTTATATCTGCCGGGAGTTCAGATTAAACTGATGAACTCCTTCATTACTCTACCTATGCTAGATCAACTGTCAAGATTAAGCAGTTTGACAGGATTTTGTTCTCTAATCTAAAACACAAAATTTAAAATATGATCAAATCAGGATTAGACAATCTGATTTGTCATGTATTTGTGGCATGAAAGACAAGCTGCACACAAATATTATTTTGCAACAAAAGGAAAACTAGACAAGAGGGGCTAAGATGTACAATGTATTTTTCATCCCTCGCTTCTCTCTTTGGTTCTGTTTTAGGCATGTGGAACCAGAATCTCTCCCTAATCTAAACTCTGTGATAAGTCAATCTTACACAATGTTGACCATATTTTTCACTCACTAACTTATCAGCAATTAAATTTAAACATGCTCAGCTATGATTAGGCTAGATAGCTGAACAAGACATTGAAGTACTAGTAGCGGCATTTAGACTTGCGCGCTTTCTGAAGGACTATTTTTTGGAACATGGGGCTTTACCATTGTTTTTAGAAACTGCCCTCTTTTCTACTGTTTACTATTTTTGTATTTTCTTCTTTTTCACTTTTCTTCAAGAAATCTAAAACTGAAAAGATGCTCGCAAGGCTGAGCTTATTTTCCACTGCTGTCTACCTATCCTAATTTAAACTATACACAACATACACATTTGGTGAACTCTTCTTTCTAATGTAACCAGTCAAGTAGATGATTGTATGGGTGACTCTAGTTTAGTTCTTTCATGATGCAGAAATAATGACAAGGCCACTCCCATTTGGCAGGTTTTTGGACAGTAGTACTTAAGCTTTTTCTCATTCTTGGTAGCAACTTGTTTATGATAGAAACCACTACTCTTTCAGACTTTTCAAGGAAAACAACAACTAGATCTTGGAATAATACCTGATCTGGAGGATTTGAGATATAGGTTTCATTCAGGATTACTCTTTCTCCCACTTGACCATATTTGGGACCCCCTTGGTACAACAACTCTTCCCCTTGCTCATGATCACTTGAAATATCAGACTCATCATATATTGCAGTGTATTTTTCTTTCCAAGTTGATGTGTTTTGATAGGGCGGGCTGAAAAATGTGTGAAGGTCATCAGGATGATGGGTAGGGATACATTTTGACAGTAAATTATCTTGAAAGGATAGTGTGACAACTCTCATTTGTTTCTCAACCTCTACTTCTTCATCTGCAATTTGTAACTCAATGGAACTTGGTGGCTGCAAATCTAGAGTAAAGGAAGGTTCCATGTCCAAAATGATTTCCTCAACCATTTCAGGAAAATGCTTCTCATTTACAACATGCTTGAGAATCTCATCATCCTTCTCAACTTCATTATCAAAGATGAAAAACAGTTGATTTCCAATTATGTGAATGCTATATTTGACGGACTGAAGTGAAGTAGAGCAAAGAGTCCAAGATTCTTCACTTGCTTCTGAACTCTCAAGGCTTTCCTCATTAGTGTTATAGATGACCTGTAATGGCTACTCACTTTTCTCAAGTTTATGAGACTGAGCTTCCTCCTGAAAATCAAAAACTGAGTCTTCTGCAAGGTTAGCTTCTATTTGGAAATCATAATCATCAACATATTGATCAAACATTTGAGAATCATTAACATAAGTAATGTCACCAGCCATGTACATTGGACTATCAGATTTCTTTTCTTCAACTTGATTTACAAATTTTTTTTCTGACTCATGATATGCAGGATTAAAAGGAGAAAGATCAGAGAAGTTTCGGTTATATGAATTTTTAGAGACAGTCTGGATGTTTATAAGTTGATCTATTTCTTCTTCAGTTAAAGGAGGAGGTAATTTCTATTTTCTTTGGATGGGGCAACAATTTCTTTCCATATTTTGTGGAAGTTGATCTCGTGGCTGAATGTCCTTTTGTATTTTATATGAAAGGGCAGATAGATTGTTGTCTGTTTCAACTTTTTCAAAAAGTTCTTGTGGATCCTCTCTTATTTCTTGATGGATTTCATCAAGGATCAACTCTTCTTGGTCATCTTGATTGTTAGCTTGGGTAAGAAAATTATGGACCTCCTCTAAAAACTCCTCCGGATGCCAATTTCCGTAGTGTTCTTCAATGTTTACAATGTGTTGTATGAGGTTTTCAGAGTGATCACAACAATTTTCAGCCAATGATAAAGATGGACAATGCCCTATATAGCATTTACAAAATACTTTGTGGAAATCCTTCAAAGAAAACAAGGTACGAGGTTCTAGGTTTTCATACCATTCTCTTGCCTCTTCCTCTAATGTACCCATGAACATTTTCATAAGGCAGTCCTCATGCCATTCAACCTTTAAGCTACATACATGCATATGAAATTTGATGAGGTGCAAAAATGGGTTGTCAATATTTTCATTTTGAAAGACAGGTAGGTCTTCGAACCAATTTACATCTGTGGGCATTTTGTGTGGGAAACTAGGGATATGTTCTCTGCTCATCGGAGCATATCTCCTTTGTGTCCTCAGGTGTTGAACCATTTCTTCCTCCATCAGGATGTTTGGATTTACTTACTGCATTCCTAGGAGTCTTTATAAGGACTAGTGGGGAAAAAGGCCTACTGGAGGCTGGTGGAGTCGCCAGGTGGAACCTGTTTGTTTTTGAAAATATTTAGCTATGGTCCACCACCAGTAACTAAAGTAAAGCCAGTCTGGAAATATTTTGGATTTTCTGAGTTTTGTGAGCAGTTTATGGTTTAAAGTATTCTAAACTTGTTTCAACACTTTGCTAGGGTGGTGATAACAAAAAGAGTTTACTCTAAAATGATCTTATGGACTGCTTGCTTATTTATGGTATCTAAAGGACTAAGAGTCTATAAGAGTTTGCTAGACTGTCATGTACTCAATGTCCCACCATCTCCTGCTATGTTAGTGAGCGACGGGATAGGTTGATTGGATAGTAATCTAGAGTTCGGTAAAATAGTAAGGCCTACTGGAGGCTAGTGGAGTCGCCAGGTGGAACTTGATTGTTTTTTTGAGATATGTGTGTATGGTCCACCACCAGTACTGACAGAAAAACCAATCTAAGGGAGTGTTTTGGGGTTTTTTGAGTTTTATGTGCCTACGAGGTTTGGAAGAATTTCCTATATCTGAATCATCATTTTGCTAAGATGGTGAAGGAGCTATTTTCTACTCTTCAGACAATATCTAAGTTTACTAAGCTTGATTGAGACTTCAGGAGTTACTAAGGTGTACTTAGATTGTCACTAACTCGGAAGGTCCTACTGTGAGTGTCACTATGTTAGTGAGTAGTGGGATAAGTCAATCAGATAGTATTCTTAAAGGTCTCTAAAGATTAGGGAAACTAAGTTGTTTAATACTCAGAGTCCCACCGTGATCGCCATTATGTTAGTGAGTGATGGGATAAGTCAATCAGCTAGTAATCTCAAAAAGTCTTTAAAGATGAGGGAAACTAAGTTTTTTAATCACTCAGAGTCCCACCGTGATCGCCATTATGTTAGTGAGCAGTGGGATAGGTCGATCAGATAGTATTCTCAAAAGTCTCTAAAGATAAGGGAAACTAAGCTTGTTTATCACTCAGAGTCCCACCGTGATCGCCATTATGTTAGTGAGCGTTGGGATAGGTCGATCAGATAGTATTCTCAAAAGTCTCTAAAGATAAGGGAAACTAAGCTTTTTTATCACTCAGAGTCCCACCGTGATCGCCATTATGTTAGGGTGGCGATGAGGTGGCTCAAACGGATAATAGCCTAGATTTTAGTAAAGTAGTAAGGCCTACTGGAGGCTAGTGGAGTCGCCAGGTGGATTTTTAGTTGTTTTGAGGTATATGTGTATGGTCCACCACTAATACTGTCAAAAACCAATCTAAGGGAGTTTTTGTGGTTTTTTCTGAGTTTTATGTGTAGCCTAGTATGTAGGAGTGTTATAAACCTGATTCATCACTTTGCTAAGATGTTGAAACAGAGAGTTTACTCTAAATGATTCTAAAGGCTGATGGTCTGAGTTTAGTGTTGAAGGACTAAAGAGTCTATAAGAGTTTTCTAGACTGTCATGTACTCAGTAAGTCCCACCGTGATCGCCATTATGTTAGGTTCCCGTGATTTGGCTGATTAGCAAGCCAAATGACAGTGTAACATCAAACCAAGCTTTGGAGCCCAAGGACCTAGCCTTCCTGGACTCAGAGAGGGCTCTCTCTATATGCGTAAGGGATATCTGTGTGTTTGTTTATTGTGTTCTGATTTTAGGCTAGTTATGAAGTAAGTTTTTGATTTTTGTTTTTTTAGTTGTGAGGGATGAAACTGATCAAAGATATAAAATAGATAACAAGATGTTAGATTAACTGGGCTATGGGGTCAAAAGGTCAAGAAAGCTATTAGATGACAATACAAGGCTGTTGAAGGGCCGATTTGATTCAAGGTAGAAAGGATCTTTGGGCAAAATGGAGTAAATGGACATCAAGTTTGTGAACAACAAAGAGTTTCAAGCATCACTGGTTCAATAGATAACATAAACATGGTAGGAAAAACCATTAATCATGCAAAATGTAACTATAAACTAATCAATACATGGAAATAAACATTCAAGCCATGCATAGAAGTATAAGACCCTCTAACTTTGGGAAATGGCTATCAGACTTTGGGGAAAACACATAAGACGGACTAACAACTCAAAACACTATGCCGGAACGCCTAAACATAGTACTTCAAGTTATTGGGTACTATGAACAACAAGATTTGCATGGTTTTAGGCAAAGGGCTAGATCGGGACTAGGCCTCCTTGGTTAAAAAAAAATGATAATCTTAATCAGTCAAAGAGGTAGTTTCATGGATGGAACTATGGACAGTCTTAGGTAAGCAGGGCACACCATACATCCTACACAACATGCATAGAAATATTAATGAAACTAGCAACAATATCCTCAAGTTATTAAAGAGCAGTTAAGAATTCTTTAATGCAACTAAGGAAGAAGAAAACATAAAAGCTATGAATATTCAAGAATTTTGAGGTGCCTCCATGGGCATATCTCAAATTTGTTCTCTACTGATCTATAGCAAGCAAAAAACATGTATCATGAATGAAAACTAGAAGAAAACAACAAAGCAAGAAACACTATACCATTCTACCATGTCATGGAATCCATCAACAATCCTTCATCATCCATCCAAAAACATTCAAGAGGCAATCCAAAAGCATAACACAAGTATTTTCTCCAAATCTCATATGACCATATATTACTTCTCTTCTCAAGTTCAGCCTTGTTTATAATGAGAGCTTGTGGAATAAATAGGCTCAAGTGAGGAAAACCTCATGGTTCAACTTCCATCCTCATTGGCCTAATCAAAATATCTAAACTTGTACTTGAGGCTTTGCAAAGCCCAAGGCACAAAAATATCTCATAAAATATCTAAAAATTGCTAAAAAAGGGAATTTAATTGACTTTGCATCATTTTCCAAGTGCAAAAATAGCTAAACACACATTTGGAAAAAGCAGATTTTTGAGGTTCAAAAATTACAAAAATACTTCAAATTTATATCAGAAAAAGGTCCCCTGACTTGCCGGAAACATTTGGCAGCCTTCCTGATGTCGAAACGAGGCTCATGATAGCTCGTTGGAAATATTTGAGTGTCTACTTTTCGGCGCAACTGAAATTTCTCCAATATGATGCCCAAAAGTCCTCTAAATCTATACCTGTGTGTAAAAATCCAGAAAATTACAGTTTGCTGATAGACCGGGCAGAGTGTGCAAAAAGAGAGCCTTTTTCACTGTTTTGAGGGGGAAAATGACCCTCCAAATGTTCTGAAAATTGCTGAGGGCATGCTCATGAAATTATGGCATCCAATGATACCATTCTCCTCCTTTGACGAATCCTCAAAATGAAATGGCAAATTTATGAGTTTTTTACCAAAAACTCAAAAATGCCAAGAAACCAAAAATTGTCAAAATGTGCCCAAAATTGGCCTGCATGACCCTCAAGGGTCCTTGGCAACATGCTCCAAAACTGAAGCCAAAATGTCAAGTGATGATGTGCCTTTCTTCTCTTTCCATGCCGGGAGCTTCTTGAAACTGCTGTTTATCACTACTGAGTTACTGCTATTCAGCAATCTTCTCCTCTTTTTCCTGCTGCTGCTCATCTTTATCACTGTTATGCTGCTCCTGTTGTCTTTCCTAGAGGGGCATCTTGATCTAGATGTTCTCTTGAAGCACCAAACTACCTCACTGCCTTTAAACTTCTTTCTTTAAGGTGAACTCTGTTAATTCACTGTTTTGATAGTGAACAATGTCTTTGGATGACTGCACACTGTTCCCTCACATTATAAAACCTTTTCTCTTTTAAAAAGTGGCCTTTCCACCTTGCTCTTGTGAAGTTTGGAGGTCAACAACTTGTTTTGTATCTTTGACCAATGGTGAACTTTCCAATCTTCAGAATCCTGCCCTTGCCTAGTATGCCAATCACTCCACAAAACTCATATCATATGCAGTTAACTTTTAGTGTAGTCACACAGTCAATGTCACAGTTTATGTAAAAAGGTGACAGATTTTTTGAAAAATGCTTCAACAGTTTCAATTAAAGGCTGTAGGAGTTTATCTTTTCACACAATCAAAGCTCCCCTTTAGTATGGAAAACCTGTCCCTTTAGAAAATGCTTTTATATCCTCAGAAAATCAACTTGACAGAGAGCTGGAGGAAAAAGGGCAGTTACCAAGTATACAGTGAACAACTGTCTTTTCCGGTGGTTGGTAGGGTTATCATTTCCCTTTGGTATTCTGAAGAATAAAACACACCCTTGTTCTTTGATTTAAGAAAGGTGAAAACATACAGTTTTTAGCTCAACACAATTTCCTTCCCTGTAGAGGACCTCATAAGCATTTTAACATTTTACCACAGCTTTAGACCACCGATACTCACAGCAAAAACACATCTCTAGATATATGGTGACAAAGTTTGAATAGTTTCTTATGATGTGGTAACAAAATGTCTTCCAACAGCCAAAAACCAACAAGCTTGTTTTTGGACATGATATTTCCCTTCTTTATGCTCTATTGTCTTCAAACAAGGTTTTGACCAAAACACCTTTCAACTGACCACACTGTTCTTTATACCAGCTTTTCCCTACCTCTGAAAGTAAATGATGACTTTTACTTACAGGATATACTATAAGGAATGGAGAGTAAAAACGCTGTTTTATCCCTTTAAGCCCTTTGCTCTTGTTTTCTTTTATCACAGTTTTGGGGGCAGTTTTATGGCCTTTTCTTATCAACAAGGCTCACAAGCTCTTAAGGTTTCATATCTAGCTAGCAGAACTACAGCACAATTTCTTCTTTCAAATAAACACACAAAGCATCAAAACTGTGACTTACTTCGTGATTTCATCTCTTTTACTATCTCAACAGTTTTGCAAAGGTCATGGAGGTGCATGAAAAACCTTTTGAAAGCCATGATGATTCCCCTGGAGGAGTTGAAGCAGCATTTAGATAGGTTTAGGAGGCGTTTAGAGTCATAAATATGTGCGCGGCATGTTTGTAGCTGAAAGCGCCGCATTGCCGGGTCACTGTCGGGCCGACGTGACCGACGCCTACAGGTGCGCCGCGCGGTAGTGCACGCCTTTGGAAAAGCTCTGCCTGAGCACGCCGCGCGCTTTTCCAGGCGCGTTGCGCAGGCCAACAAGCTCCAAAACTCTGTGTAATTTTCTCCAAATCTTTTCTCCGATTTTGTAGACAACAAAAGGGGTTTTGCTTGTGCATTTTGAGAATTTGACAAAGGCTTGCAATGGTATCTTTGTTCTATGAATGAAAATAAGTAAAAAACCTTTCACATTTGATCATTGAGGGTTTTTTTTTTTTTAAAGAAAAGTTTTGACAATGCTTTTTTAAACAAAATCTTTTTCTTTTTCTTTTAGAACACAACTTGATACTCTTTGTCCGAATAAAGGTCGTAGTGGAGATGACCATTTGTTTCATAAGCCCAACCTTCTTTTTGAAATAAAACAAACTTTTTCAAGAATTTAAAAACTTACTGCTTTTTATCCAAGTAATGAAGAAATGTCCTCTTTTTCTGATATTTGCACTGTAGGAGGAAATTTGCTTGAAGCTGCTATGAAAGACTTGCAGATTTGCCTTTGGGGGGCGACCACCTTTTTATGGAAAAAAACTTAACTGTGATTTTTATATTCCTTTTCATCCTCCTGCTTTGTGGTGCTCATTTGGCTGTCATTTTGACAAGTTTCGTTGACCATTTCCTGCTCCTGATGCTATGGATATGGACATGCCCATTGTGGAAAATGATGTAACTGTTAGGTGTCCTTTGAGTCTTTTCTTCTGACAGTGAGTGCAAAAATTTAGTTATACTTAGTCATGCAGTCCCATCCTCTGTCTACTGAAAATGGATTCATTTTACAACTCTCTTTCACTCAGAATGTAACAGTGAGGTGCCTTATTGGCTTTGAATGCTGCTCCAGATCTGTGAAAATTCATGCCATATCCCTTTGAAATATAATCAACATCATTGCCTATGTTATGAACTGTCTTTTAACCAATATCAGAGTTTGATATGCAGACTATCCTTTTACTTGTTTTGACAACTTCTGTCTCCAAGCGCTTCATCAACCCTTTCCAATTGTAGGTGCCCAAAATTGCTGCATTTATTCAAATTTTGTCATGGTCTATTGATTTAGAATGGCGCTGCTTTCTAATACACTTTCTTTGCTCAGAAAATATTATCATAATGTCTCTGTCCATTTGAATAATGAAAAACCTATGTTTGTTACAAACTTTTCAACACACTGACAGTATGTCAAAGCATCTCTTTTGCCTATTATGAACAATTATTTCAGTGGTGATGTCTCTTGGTAATAAAAGCCCAGATTGCCTTTGCCAGCTGTGATAAATAGTTTCAAAAATACACCTGTCTATGATTGGAGTTACTTTCATTAATGTCATGCCTCCCAATGGTCTAAAACTCAGATTCATAAGATTTTTATACCTTTGTGCGGAGGAGACAAACATATGATGTGTGGCATGACTACTAGAATATTTCATATGTACCAAGGCTTTTGTCAGTCATTCTCTTTTCAATGGAGCTTTGAAAACACCAATCCTACTGCATCTGAAGGATACATTTGTCTTTGTGGTGGAGTGTAGATCGCAACACCATGAACTTGCACTGGCGCTTTGAATGATAGCAAGATGTCACATGTCTGGGACTGTGTACTACTTGCCTGCCCTTTCTTTATGTTCATCCAGAAACCATGGACTGTATTCCACATTTCAAGAGAAACAAAAGAACACACAGAGGTCCTTTTTACTGAAGTATTTTCCTGCTCAAGACTGATTTGAGCCATTCATATTAACACCCCTGCAGAGGTATTTTGTCATGACAGCTTTGATCAATGGAGTATCTTTTTGATGCGCCATGATGATGATGCTGGCAATTTCAATTTATCTTCTTTCTTAGGACATAAGATCAAAAACCGTGCTTTCTTTTGTCTTGCATATTTAAGATCTTAGCCCTGTTTTGATCATCACTTTCCTTCAGAAACCTTGAATCACTGTTTCAATGTCTAGTAAAAACAAACCTGTGCTTATAGTCAGTTTTGTAATTTCTTCAAGTCAATATTGGCCAGCGCCCTCTGCTTGTAGATGAAGGAGGCACCTTAACCCTCTACTTATAGATGAAGGAGGTTTTTGGCCATGACAAATAACAAGTTTTTTTGACAGTGTTGTCTTTCTTCTACTGTGATTTCATGCTGAATGGAAGCTGCAAGGGTTTGATGAGTAACTCCTTGCCCTACAGATTGTATCTCAGGCTCATGTCGACATTGAGAAGCAACTGTTCTTCTAAATGTGGATTCAAGAATTTTCTCTTGAGATGATGATATATTTCCTGTCTTTGTAAAATCCATAAAACACTGTAAAACACATAATAATCAGCTTAGGACTGTGGTCTATGCAGTGCTGAGACTTAGGGGTGTGTAAGTGGCGCGACTTAGGGTTGTGATCAATTTCATTTGTAGAGTGGGAGGTCTGTCATGATTGGTTTGTAGTAGATGGAGGTTTTTGGCCTTTTGATGGTTGCCAAGGGTAAAATTCCTTAAAGCGCCACTTCCTAACTTAAGGGAGGGTTTTGAAACAGACTTGGATTGTCCTTTTTTAGAGCTGATGGGCAGACCAGTAGGGCTAAAGCTAGATAGGATAGTGATAATGAGGTTTCACCTTGACATGGGCGAACTGAAAAGTAGGAGGGCGGAAAAAGTTTTATGAGGGTTTTCTAGATGACAAATTGACATATGGAGATCAGCTTCTAGAAAACTCAGCTATGGATTTAGTCATCATAAACAAGTGAAAAATATTGATGACTAACAATGGTGAGACCCTTAGGGGTTAAGAACCACTCGCGGGCATGATGGTAAGAGGTTTTCCTTGCATGATGGAGGTCACGTGTTTGACTGCCGGGGCTACTGCTTGACCCTTAAAAAATATTTGGTGGCCACCAGGAGGCCACGTGGCAGCCTCTGGTTGGCCCTCATGGTCCCTCCTTGTTGGTCCACTTCACCAACCTCAAAACAAATAGAAAACACCCCTTTCCAAGCCAATAGAAAACTGACAAATGGAAAACTGTGAAAGGTCAAAAAATACAAGTCAGCATGTATAGCTATGGACCAGTCATCAGTACGTACTCCTGAGTGTGTAGCCTTGGAAACCAAAAAACCAAAAAAAATTATTGTTTCCAAAAATGAATAGAAATCAATTACAGGAGCATACATTTTCAGTTGTTCATGGAACGATTTGTGCTGGATTTATAATGATGAGATATACATAATCATTCTAGTTTTAACCCATTCCAGCAACTTTGAATTTTGAGCATAAAATTGATCCATCAGATCATTCCTCCCCACTGGAAGATTTTAGACCTCCAAAATATCTTTATCTATCAACAAATATATGAAGGTAAAACTCCATCACCCTTCTAGTCTCAATCCACTGAAAATTTCTTGAATGCGACATTTTGGGATTTTCATGAAAACTAATAATTTTCCCTGAATTTTGGGACTTTGAATTGTTGTTATAAACACCATATTGCCGCAATTTCATAGAATACGCAGAAAAAAAAATTTCCTTAAAGGAACAAACACATTCCCTCCTCAGTCATCATTAAAAGGAAACTTTAACAACTTCAAATTATGCTCGCCTTGAACACTGTCGACATGACGATTATTGAAATGTCTAGTCTTGAACTTGAATCGACCCTTAACCAAATGTGATTTCCATCACCATGCATCATCTCATTTCAAAGACAACATTTTTTGAAACCCACAATAAGAAATTTTGGACCCAATTCCTTCTTCGTCAAATTTATTTGGCACTTTCTCTTTTACCTGTGCACTCTCTAGCGCTGGTATCTTGTTCACATCACCGTTCAACAATGATGATTGCTACTACTTATTTTACCTCATCTTATTTAACTCTTTTAGGTGGAAACATGTTAGAATCCTGAAACATCTTATCACAACTATTAGAAACCTTAACGAAATTATATTTTTCATTTGATGCATTCTCTTGAAAGGCCTCATTAACAACATCTTTATGTTTGAACATTAAGAAAGGAACATTTTGACTAGAATTCACAATTCTCTTCATTTTTCCATCATTCATAAGAGACAAAATCATCTTCTTACTATGCGCTCTAACAATATAATCAATCCCATTCTTGAAAAAGTGATATTTATTCTCATGGCGATGAAAGGTTTCTCTCCTATCATAAATATATGGGGTACCCAAAACTATACCACAAATATCAAGTAGAATTACATCAAGTTCAACTTCATCAAGAAAGTTTTCAGTGATTGAAAATATAAGGATACACCTTCTTGTAACCTGCAATTTTTCGTTCTCACATACCGAACCTAAAGGATAGGGTCTAGGATGTGGAATGGTATCTAATTTTAACTTCTTGACAATGTCCTCTAAAATAATATTTTCTTGTGAACCACTGTAAAAAAATGTGCCAATATTGGTATGTTTTGAAACAACTCTAATATGAAAAAGCTCTATTATTTTTTCTTCATCTTGAGTATGATTTTTTTAGGTCCCTATATTACTAGTGTAGTCCCTTATTGTTGTTAGTGTAGCCCCCTTATTGTTATTGTTGTACCCTTTTAACCCCAATATTGTTATTATTGTGCCCTTACATTATTATTGTTAGGTCGGCTAGGATTATATTGTGACCCCATGGAATCTTATATACAGAAGGAGGTTTTGTCAATTGTATCATCCAAGAATTTTTCATTTATGTAATGTAAAGGAGGTTTCCCCCTCAAAGTGGCTTATTTCTAAGGCATTGCTATCTCTTTTCTTCTATTTTTGGAGCTAGTTTCATAACATTTGGTATCAAGCTTTGGATTCTAGGGTTTAATTGCTCCAAACAGGACATCATGGAATTTTAGCTATAAAGTTTTTCTACGAAGGTTAAGAAACTAAAATTTTTATAGAGCAAAGTCGAAATCCCAAGGAATGTCGTTTCAAAATTTCAAAAATTGGTTTGCAATATTTTCGGAGATATGATCTGTGGAAATTAGGGTTTTTTGAGTCTCTCGAATTTCACGTAAACAAGTCATCATGGAATTTTCTCTATAAATTTTTTTCTACAAAGTTTCAGAAGCTGAAATTTTTACAGAGAAAAGCTGAAATCCTGAGGAACATCGTGTAAAAATTTTAGATCTTAGTTCGCAACATTTTCAGAGATATAATATGTGGAAGTGAGGGCTTTTTCAGGCTCTGGTATTTCATCTTAAATAGGCAACCATGGGAAAATTTTCATAACTCTCTCTCTAAGCATCGTATTGGAATTCTGTAAAAATTTCCCACAAGTACACGTATAGTAGTTTCTTGTGTATCAATTTCAAAGTAGAAGGAGGAAACAATGACACGTGGTACATCGTACAAGTTCGCTATACTGAACCAATCCATAATTAGGTCACTGTGGGAGATTGGGCATAAATTTTCCTTGAAGAATCCAAATCAAGTCAGACCTGTGGAATTTGAAAGAAGATTCAGAGGGTTACTACAAGACCAAATTTTAGATATTGTGATTTGAAATCATAGATATAATCCAGTTTCAATATCGAGCTCCCGAAAAACAAGAAAAATAAGACTCTACTATGACTCATGAAGACGAAGAAGTGCAACATGACATATCAAAATTGCACGATCAAGTGCATCAAATTTAGCTCTCGCAAATAGAAACAGAAAATGAAATGGAATTTTTGAAGAAAGGTGGGGAAGCTAAGATGGATTGTTTGAAGAAAGGCGTGGAAGCTAAGATGGATGGTTTAAATAATGGCGTGGAAGCTAAGGTGGATGGCATGGAATCTGGCATGGAAGCTAGCATGGAAGCTAAGATGGATGACATGGAAGCTAAGATCAATGAAAAAATGGAAAACATGAAGAATGATCTAAAAGAAAATGTGGCAGGTTTGAGAAAGTTGATACAAGAAATGTTTCCTAATGGAAAAAAGATAGTAGAGGAAACTCATGATGAGAACAAAATAAATGTTAATCATGATTTTATAAACTCTAATGTTGGATGGAAGACCTACAATATTCCAAAGATCAATATGAGTAAGTTTGATGGCAAGGATCCCGTAACATGGATACTATAAATGGAGCAATATTTTGATCTCAATAATGTGAAAAACACACAAAAGACACGCATTGCAACTTTATATTTAGAAAAAATTACATTTGTATGGTATCAATGGCTTTGATCCCATAAAAAAATTGTCACTTAGTCAATTTTTATGGAGGAAATGATAGCACATTATGAGGATACAAATAGCAACACCTTTTCTAGCCGATTGATAAATCTAAAAAAAAGGGGTTCAATGGTGGATCACATTGAGGACTTCCAAAAATTGAATATAAGGGTAACCGATATTCCAGAGAAACACATGATTGATGTCTTCATAGGGAATTTAAAGGATAACATCTAACATGAGGTTCACGTTTGGGAACCTGATTCATTGGAGAAGGCATTCAGGTTGGCAAGAAAAATTGAATGTAAAATTATGGTGACAAGGAAGCCTACCACTCACATCTATAAATATGGAAGTGTTGCTACTCCTAGAATTCCAAAACCTATAGGGTTGACACCACAAAATTGGAAAAAAAAAGAGAAAAAGGGATATGCTACAGTTGTGATCACAAATACATTAAAGGTCATAAGTGTGCTGAGAAGAAATTATTTTACATAGATTGTGAAGAGGAGGAATAAAATGAACAAGAAACTTCAAGAGAAGAGGATATGTGCCAGGAACCAACCCTAGAAGAAGAAGAAACGAGTCAGACCATATCATGTAATGCATTGGCATGAATTACCACTCCTCAAACTCTTAAGATAGAAGTACATATCAAGAAGAAAAAGGTAATAGTGTTTATTGATTCAGGTAGTACCCATAATTTTATTCATTTTAAGGTAGCCAAATAATAGAATTGTTTCTTATACCCAACATCAAAATGTCAAGCGATGCTTGAAAATGGAGGAATTATAAATTACTTTGGAAAATGTCATAATATCAAGATAACCATGGGGGAATATGTATTGAAAAGTCCAATGCTTTCCATTCCAATGGGAGGTGTTGATGTTGTACTAGGAGTATAATGGTTACAATATTTGGGGACGGTAGCTTTTATTTTTCAAGAAATTTTCTTGAAATTTTTTTTAGAAGGAAAGGAAGTCGAATTACGGGGTATCGCAAGGAAGCCAGGAAAGATAATAAGCTCTAATGTCATGAAAAAGCTCCTGAATAAAGGAAAACGAGGTGTAATTTTACAATTATGCTCACTAGAAGTTCCAACATCAAAATCATCTATTTCTCTAGATCTCCAAAAAGTCTTGGAAAATCATTCCAAGGTGTTTGAAACCCCCAAAGGACTCCCACCTATTTGTGATCATGATCATGCTATTCATTTGATTCTGGGAAGTGTTCCTCCAAATATCAGACCTTATAGATATCCTTATGTCCCAAAGAGCGAAATTGAACGTATGATTACAGAAATGTTAGAGGCTGGAATAATTCAACCTAGTTAAAGTTCTTTCTCTACTCCAGTAGTATTCGTGCACAAGAAGGATGGATCATGGTGCATGTATCTGGATTATAGGGAGCTCAATAAGGTCACTATTAAAGATAAATTTCACATTCCTGTGATTGACGAATTATTGGATGAATTACATGGAGCAATTTATTTTACCAAGTTGGATCTTCATTTAGGATATCATCAAATTAGAATGAAGACTAAAGATATTCCTAAAACAACATTTAAAACTCATGAATATCATTATGAATTTTTGGTCATGCATTTTGGCCTTACAAATGCACCTTATACACTTCAAGGGTTGATGAATTCTATTTTCAAACCTTTCCTTAGAATATTTTTTCCTGTATTTTTTGATGATATAATAATCTACATCAAGTCTTGGAAGGATCGTGTTCAACATGTTGACACAGTGCTCAAACTATTGGTGGAGAAACAATTATATGCAAAACATCCAAATGTTTATTTGGAGTACAAGAGGTGGAATATCTGGGTCATATTGTATCTCACGAGGGTGTTAAGGTAGACCCTAACAAAATTAAAGCCATTAAGGAATCAAAAGTCCCCACAACCATAAAGCAGTTGGAAGGATTTCTCAGGTTAACAGTGTATTATCGCAAGTTTGTTAAGAATTATGGGAGAATAAAAATACCTCTAACAACATTATTGAAGAAAGATGCATTTTCATAGGCTCCTGAATAAACTAAGGCCTTTGAACATATTAAAGAGGTAATGTGCCTAACACTGGTCTTAGATATGCTAGAATTCAAAAAAACCCTTATTGTGGAATGTAATGTGGAATTGGTGCTGTTTTAATGCAAGAAGCAAGACGCGTTGCTTTTTAAAGTCGTCCAATCAAAGGAAAGTATTTATAGAAAGCTATTTATGAGAAGGAAATGTTAGCAATACTACATGCACTAAATAAATGGAGACCTTACCTAATGGGAAGACACTTCAAGGTAAAAACTAATCATGATAGTCTTAAACACTTTTTGGAACAAAGACTATCTTCAGAAGAGCAAAAAAAATGGGTCACAAAGATGTTGGGTTATGAATTTGAAATCATCTACAAAAAAGGGAAGCTAAATGTTTTTGCAGATGCACTCTCAAGAAATAATGAAGAGTTGGAAGCATTTCTTTGTGGCATATCTATTATGCAACCAGATTGGATAACCAAAACAAGGGATGAATGGAGGACGGATGCAGCAGTGTGGACACTCATTCAAAATTTGTAGCAATATCCTAGCACATATTATGCATTTAGTTGGAAAAATTATTCCTTATGGTACAAATATCACTTATATCTTTGTAAGAATTCTCAACTAAAACAAAATGTTCTTTTGGAATTACACACTTCTCATTTAGGAGGACACTTAGGATTTTTAAAACTTACCATAGGGTGAAGAAATAAATTTTTTTGGGATGGCCTTAAATATGATATTCAAAAGTTTGTGGTAGAATGTTTAGTTTTATAACAAAATAAAGTTGAGATAATTAAGACCCCGAGTTTTCTACAACCTTTATCCATTCCAAGTCAACATTGGGAGGATATTTCAATGGATTTTATCAGGTTTACCTAAGTCCGAAGGAAAGAGTGTCATCATGGTGGTAGTTGATAGAATTACCAAGTATGCACACTTTTGTGCATTATCTCATCCATTTAAAGCAAGTACAATTTATACTACATTTATGGAAACAATTCAAAAGCTACATGGAAATCCCAAGATTATTGTAAGCGGCAAAGATCCCATTTTTACTAGAAATTTTTGGATGGAATTATTTTGTTGTTTGGGTACTCAACTAGCTCATAGCTCATCTTATAATCCTCAATCCAATGGTCAAACTGAGATAGGGAATAAATGTTTGGATGGATATATTTGTTGTTTTGTATATGATAAATAAACACAATGGATCAAGTGGTTACCTCTTGCTGAATGGTGGTAGAACATTTCCTTCCATACTACAACAAAAATGACATAATTTATGGCACTTTATGGATATCATCCACCGTCCATCACATAATCCTTAAGAGAAAATTATAAGGTTCAATTAGTGGAAGATCACATTAAGCATCAACAAGAAGTTCTCCAACTCTTAAAGAATAACCTAAATTTGGCACAAAATCGAATGAAACAATAGGCAGATCAGCATCGTAGTGAGAGAATTTTTGATGTAGGAGACATGGTATTTTTACAGCTACAACCGTACAAACAAATTTCCCTCAAGTAAGCTAAGAAGGATAATAAATTATCACCAAAGTACTATGGTCCTTACAAGGTTTTGAAAAATATTGGTACTATGGCATACAAATTGGAGCTTCCTGCTTCATTGCGAGTGCATCCAGTTTTCCATGTTTCATGCTTAAAGAAGGTTATATGTGAAAAAATTCCAATTGAAACAATATTTCCAGAACTTGATGAGGAAGGAAAAATCATATTGGAACCTGAAGTTGTCACAGAAACAAGAACTCGACACATACGAAACCAATCAATTTTAGAGTAGCTCATCAAGTGGAAGAACTTACCCACTAAAGATTCTACATGGGAGGATGAGAATTTTATGCAGAAACACCTAGAGATTCTCAAACGTTGAGGACAACACCTTTTTTAAGGAGAGGGTCATGTTAGGTCTCTATATTACTAGTGTAGTGGCTTATTTTTGTTAGTGTAACCCCCTTATTATTATTGTTGTACCCCTGTAACCCCAATATTGTTATTATTGTGCCCTTACATTATTATTGTTAGGTTGACTAGGATTATATTGTGACCCCATGGATTACTATATATAGAAGGAGGTTTTGTCATTTGTATCATCCAAGAATTGTTCATTTATGTAATGTAAAGGATGTTGCCCCCTTGAAGTGGATTATTTCTAATGCTTTTATCTCTCTTTTATTCTATTTTTGGAGCTGGTCTCATAACAGATTTAGACAAATTGAAGAACTAGTACTTGAAATTTTATTACCTTTCCAACCCATTACTATAATCTTTGTTTCATCTCTAGAATCAAAACCTAAATCATGTTGTATTTTTCCAACTGTCTTCTCCTTCTCCTTGTTTTAATTTTTTTTTTTTAAATTTAAATTTTTGGATTAAGTTTCCAAAAATGACCTTCATCATGTCCATCATTGGAACAATGTTTGTGTTAGTGTGAATTCTAATCACAAGTGTACGAAAAAATTTCACTTTAGTTGTGCATAAAAAACAACCCTAACATCAAAGATGGATGGAAATTTCCTTATATCTTCAGTTAGTGATCAGAATAAATGCTACAAAAATCTATATCTATGTAGTTAAAGACATTAAACAACAAATAATAAGCAAGAGTTGCTCCATGCATCCAATGAACAAGACAAGAATTTTTAAAGAATTTTTTGTATTATGACACTGGGAAGGGAACATAGAAAGATGTTACTAGTCCCCCTCAATGGGTTGGTTTCTTGTATATCCTAAGTGCTTCAGATCTAATATCTATCTCTCTTGATGGTGCAAAAAACCCAGACAAAAATGGAACTCAGAGGGAGCTCACAAGAAAAAAGTATAAAAATATAACAATGATGGGAGAATAAAAGTCAGACCAAAAATATATATCAAGAGTGATTTCTAGGAAACAAAAGGTAGTGAATGAATGAAAAAGCCCTTCTATTTATAATGACATATTGAGTTTGTCTAGATATTGGTGCATTATTAAAATATTATTAACTAAATCTAGATATGTAATATTCCAACTTTTTCCTTCAATAAATTGGAATATTAGATTTTTGTTAATTTCACTTATAAGTTAAATAATTGGGCGAGGAGGCCCAAAAAAAATAAAAGCATGGATAAAATCCCTCTAGTATGAAAAGGGATCAGCCTTGGAACTAGATTTCACACCCTCATGTGTGAAAGGAGACATTTGCAAAGAGGCTAGGTCAAATTTGACCAAGTCAAACAGCGCAAATGTATGAGGTGGAAAGCATCCTATGGGACAACGCAGAGAAAAAGGAGGGAATATTCCTTGAAGGAGGAAACCCTAATAGAGTGGGACCCATGGATAGGGAACTCTCATGTGTTTAAAAGGAGGTAAAGGTAGCCATTGTTACTCATGCATATGATTATAGATTTCTTGTTTGTTCAGACTATTGGCATTCTCGAGTTGTTCAACTGAGTTGTTGTGCTGCTTAGCACAAGGATTTACTACTTAGGAGTCCTTCTCCTTTCTTGAGAAGTCTCTTGAAGGAGTTCTATTGATTTTCTTCACATTCAGGCTTGAGGCCAAGCATCCTCCTCTAGGACAACGTTATTGCTGCAACAACATAATCTTGTGTTGCAGGGTGTTGCAGTGAGGAGTCACAACACCTCTTCCATCACTTGTTTTTCAGAGGAGGAGTCTTCCTTTCCTTTGGAGGATTAGTTTGGAAGCTATCAGAACTTATTGTAGATATCGGAACTTGGTAAAATAATTGTATTCCACCTACAATGCAGTTACCCTCTTAGATTGCGTTATTTTTAGAGTGCACTTGCAGTGAAGGCTTGCGGTGTTGATTGGAGGGTGAGATCTCAAGTGTAAGGATCAAACTTCCACTTAGGAGACCCATTGGAGGAGGTATAATTCAGATTGTACATATTATTCATCCATCTCCATATTATTTTAGTTTGAGTTGCAGCTGCTGCCCAACAACTCCGACATTTTTTCCATTTTGTATATTTCAACCAATCTTTCTAAGGATAGATGTATTATTGCTTTCAGGGGTTAGAGCCTTGCTCCCCCACTTTATTTAGGCCATTTATTGTCATATTCATGTATTGACATCATTTTGTAGTAGTAATCCATAATAGACACTCATAGCTAAGGGTTTCACATATGAAGCAATGTTCTTTCATTTCCTTATACATGTATTGTTGAGGCTTGCATTGCATTTCTTGAGTGGATGTTTCCTCAAGAACTTGTACTTTCTTTGCTGCTATAACATAATTTTTTGGCTATCTATATCTTTTACCTCACAGCTACTAAAATAACGCTGTTGTTCCATGGTATGTTCATATAATGTTGCAGTCCCCTCATCGGGCACTTTCTGAGGACATCTAAGTGTGGGAGATATGTTTAACCCACTTAGAAGGATTTATTTGGAGCCTACTCTTGGATTTAGGACTTAGATACATTGATCTAAGGGATTCAGGTCCAAGTTTCAATTACTGTAGCAACCATTATTGGAAAATGTGTTTTCCAGTCATGCCTTTCTAGCTGTTCCAGATTTGGAATATTACAAGATCCAACTTTTATGGAATATTTTATTATTTTTGTTTGAAGGAAAAAGAATTTGAATTTGGTCAAATCCATTTAATTATAAATAATAAATAAATAAATGATTTATTTATTATTTTAAGAATGTGGTTGAGTAATAATTAAGTAAATAATGATTTATTCATTTATTTATAAATGATTTAGTCAAATTTAACAAGGAATATTATTAAATAGTGATTTAAACAATTATTCCTAGAAAGTAATAGGATAAATAATGATTTTTCTAATTAATTTTCCTATTTTGGGTTAAATATGACCAAGAATATTAATTAAACAGTGGTTTATTTAATTATCCCTAGAGGAAAATCAAACAAATAAGGATTTATTTAATTATTCCTAATGGGGTTTCCTGTTTAGACCATAAATAACCTAATAAATTATGGGTTATTAAGTAATTTTTCATAGTGAAAGAAAATTTAATATGGTAAACTTGGTCTTAGATGGTGTACTCTAGTCCATCCAATAGTAACAGGTTAGATGACCAAAAACTGGTGTAACAGATTACCCCCCAACGTGTGAGTGTTAAGAGCTAATCGTATGATCGAAGTACATTGTTAGAACTCAATCACTAGACACTGAAGGGGAGTTAGAGAGAGAGAAATATAAGTCAGACTGAAGCGCGAGAGGACAAGACCCTGAGGAGGTGACACTTACAAGGTTGACAAGTCTCTTTTATGACTGAGTACCTATTCTACATGTGGTGGGGAAGGCATACCTATGCCCGCTGAGATAAAAAAGTACAAAAAATAATGGTGTGTCTAGCAAACATGGGATTGAACTATATAGTACATGCTGGCATAAACATGGGCCAAATAAAAAAAATGATAATAGATCCCACATACATAATGTGCCTGGGACAACAACCAGGACTTATACAATAATATCTGAGTACATGAGATATAATTACAACTAAAGAGGCCCTGTAAAATAGGAAAGGGCTCTCAAAATCTGTATGATACATGCAAAATAACAAGGTTCTGCAAGAGGCTAAGGCTGGAACCATCAAATATATGGAGATGCATTCAAGGCAGTATTAGAGAGGTCATTCAGGCATGTGAGGGGCTACTTGAAAGGCCACCCCCTCATGAGGTTTGAAAAAATCTCATACACACCAGAGAATCACTGGTACAATATGCTACATCACTGAACCATAAAGCATACAGATCTTGATCATGCCATGAGGAGCTGGAACTGAGAAACAATCAAGTCAAAGGACAATAAAGGGTCCCTTTTCTTGATCCAAGGCATCGAAAAAGAATGGAAGCTGGAACCAAGGTACACCGCCCTCTAGACTTGTCTTCTAGAATAAATAAGTCGATGTCAACCGAAGGAGGTTCACCATAGGTGAGACAATAAAGGATCCTCAACTAAGGCACAAGGGATAGTAGTAGAGTGACTAACAGAATTACACCAGGGATGATGGTGGAATGGGGGATACTGAGTAGCGGGCTGGCGACTTCCCTTGTTAGAGCATAAAGGGCATGAATGACCTGGCAGCTACTGACTAGATCCTTGAGGGGATAGGGGAAAATATGACTGAAGGCCAAAATGGGTGACACGAGAGAGGCACAAAGAAAGGAAGGATGGAAGACTGTGGCGGGAGACAAAAGGGACCCGGGACAGACTCCATGGATGCGATGATGACTCAAATCGGATGCTCTAAACAAGGGAAACTCGATGACGCTGCCACATAGAATAGGCCCAGTGGGTGCTATAAAAACATGAGTACAAGATGGTGACACATGAAGAAAATCAACATGAGCATGGACAAGTAAGAAGGCGAGGTGGTGCCCCAAGTACAAGTGTTGCAAGTGAAGAAATTTGATTTTGAGAAGTGGTAGAGTGACCCTTCTTGTAAAAAATGTGTCTGGGTGAAGTATCAAATCACCAAAAAATAAAAGTTGGCTTCCTAAAAGAAATAAAATGTGTATTTCAGGATGGAAATGCTAAGGGTAATATTTCTTAGGATAGAGTGCATTACGAGGATTGGGAAGAGGGAGGCCTTCGAAGTCCTCTAGAAGGTATGCCCCTTTACCCAAATCCTTACTGATGATGTAACGACCTAGCCATAATGATTCAAACTTCCCATGACCGAGGACATCATGAGCCTAGTCATAAAATAGAACAAGATCATCTTCGTGAAAAGTAAGAGGGTGGACTTTACGATCATATTGAGCTTTGGTGCATTTCTTAGCTACCTCAGTGGTTTTGAATGCAACACGGCGGTCCTCGGAGGCATACTCAAGCATGATAAGTCTTTTTTCTAAAGGTTGGGTGTCAGGGAGAAGTTCGACGACTAGGTGAAGGGAAGGGATTTCACAATCGATCGGTAGGAATGCCTCCTAGTAAAAAACAAGGTGGAAAGGAGTAAACTCAGTGGAAATTTTAACAGAAGTTCTATAGGCCCACAAAGCAGAGAAGAGCTTAAGGTGCCAGTTGGTTTTGTGCTTATTCACCATCCATTGAAGCACAGTTTTAAGAATTTTATTGATTGCTTCAACTTGGCCATTACCTTGGGGGTAATAGGACAATGAATATT
The DNA here is from genome assembly GCA_034641835.2 of Pinus albicaulis. Taxonomy (NCBI): domain Eukaryota; kingdom Viridiplantae; phylum Streptophyta; class Pinopsida; order Pinales; family Pinaceae; genus Pinus; species Pinus albicaulis. The sequence goes on from CM076576.1 coordinate 404,898,959, forward strand.
GGTGCTCAAATCCCAACAGAGAGGATAGCTCACGCCATATCTCATCTTCAAAATGTCGGGCATGGTCAGAGACCAATTGTTTCAGAACCCTGAATCTAGTGATAACATGGTTAAAGGAAAAGAGGGTTGTGGTAGCTGCCATGTTGTTGAATGTAGACACGGCCTCAACCCATTCTGTGAAATAGTCAACCGCCACGATGATATACTTGTGGTTACCAACAGATGTAGGTCGACACTCCATAAATCCTATGGACCAGTTACATAAGGGACCAGTTGAGATGAAATGATGGAGGGGAGCCAGAGGGGCTCGAGCCTTTGGTGTGAAATGTTGGCAATTGGAACAATGTTTGACTACTTCAATGCAATCACCAAATAGAGAAGGCCAAAAATACCCAGCACACATGATTTTATAGGTAGTAGCGAGACCAGAGAGGTGGCCACCACAAGCACCGTTATGGCAAGCATTAAGGAATTTCTCAGCTTCAGCCTGCGTGAGACAACGACGAAGGAAAATATCTAAACCACGACGATAAAGGTCGTCACTGATGAAAAGGTAGCAGGGGGCTTGGTGTCAGATAGGTCGTCGAGCATCATGGTCAAGATGGAGGGTGAAATTTTGGGTTCGTAGATAAGTGAGGATGTCACCATACCAAGTGTCGTTCAAAGTAATGGCAAAAAAATGTTCATCGGAAAAATCATCATTAATTGGTGGATCCTGCGTACCGGTAAGTAATTCAGAGATGAGCTCAGTGAGGGCTAAGCCTTTCTTACTCTTTGGTGTGACAAATTCAAGATCAAATCCCTGGAGGATAACGATCCAATAGGCGTACTTCCCATTGATGATCCGATGACTCAATAGGAAGGCCATAGGGTTGGAATTAGTCATGACCTTAGTGGAGCACATGAAGATATAATGAAATTTTTTTTGGACCGAGAACATGATAGCTAGTGCCAATTTATCTTCATGTTAGTAGGAAACAAGGGGGGCCTACAAGGCTCTCACTAACATAATAGATAACATGATCGATTCTGTTGTCATCTTCCTAAATAAGGACCCCAATGACCGAATGGGCGGAGGCTGAGATTTACAGTATGAAATCCCTATCAAAGTCAGGGAGAAAAATCAAGGGAGCGGAGGTGAGATCATGTTTCAGGGTATCAAAATACTCTTGAGAATAGTTATCCCAAATGAATGGAATGTTATATCTAAGGAGTCTAAGGGACCCATGCACGGTGGTGGCAAATTCAAGGATGAACTGATGAAGGAAATTAGATTTCCTTGGGGGCTTTGTAACTGGTGTAAGGTACGAGGAATATGAAGCTCAAGAATGGATTGAAATTTCAAGGGGTCAAGCGTTATACCATATTTAGACACTATGAAGCCTAGAAGATGGTCGTTAGGAACACAAAAGACACACTTCAGTGGGTTGAGGCGGATATTATACTTGCAACATCGGAGAAAGATGGTACACAAATGATGGAGGTGTTGTGCCCAATGTTTAGAACGCACAATGAGGTCGTCCAAATAATCAAGGATAATATGAGCCAGGTCATGAAAAAATTATGACATGGCCCGCTGAAAGGTGGCTCCGACATTATTAAGGCCAAACGAAATGACCCTATAAGCAAAGGTTCCCCACAGAATAATGAACACAGTCTTAAGCTAATCAGCATGATGGATAAAAAATTGGTTGTATCCATAGAACCATCCATTAAGGATTGTGCTCCCAACACTCGTCAATGATTTGTTCAATGAACAATGTGGGGAAGTTGTCTTTGGGACAAGATTTGTTTAGGTCAAGAAAGTCAATGCAGACATAGATGATGCCTTGTTTCTTGAGAACAGGAACTAGATTGGACACCCAAGTGGTGTATTCAATGGGATAGATAAAACCACCCTACTTGAGCTTATTGGTTTTGGGTTTGAAAACCTCTCGTCTGGAAGGATTAATGGGTCTCAAATTTTGACGGACGGGATTGGCATCGGGCCATGTATCGATATGGTGTTCGAAAATGGCAGGACCAAGTCTAGGCATTTCTCAATAGGACCAGGAAAAACCATTGCGAAATTCCTTGAATAACTTGGTGTAAGCCTCAATTTTTTCCGGGGTGCATTGGGTGCCCAAGGTAATGTTTTCTTCTACACTTGGTTTGTCAGAAATTTTAATTTTAATGGTAGGAGAGATATTGGCCATATTTCTTTCTTTGAAAGCATCGGGTGTAGGGATGTGATTTACAAACCAATCGACCTCATTGGGAATGAAGTATCTTGTTTTCACATCATATTGGTCATGGGACTGCTGTGGAATGAAGTATTCATGGTGGTGCATATCATCCCATGGAAATTCAGGGGCAATCATCGCTTCCATATTGTCTTCATCAGAATGGAAGATGGGGTGATTGGTGGAAGGGAGACCACATGACGCGGCAAAGCTACCTGACTCATCATCATGAGAAGAAAGGTTCACACGCGCATCGTCACGGGGGGTGACCGACAAACAAGTAGATGAGGGATACACCGATGTTGAGCCCAGGGTGATCGCTGAAGGGAGGCCAGGCGAAATAGAAGGGGAAGTCCCAGAGGGGTCTTCCACCATGGATCTCATAGATGATGATAGGTAGAAAATGGTGGTTGAAGGCTTCATCATCTTGACATCGGGAGGGGGAATTTCAATGGGAGAAGATGTGTCCCCTCATTCCACCAAAGAAAAACTCGTAAATAGGGGAGAGGTGGAATCGTTGTGCTTGGCCTCGAATTGGTGAATCGATTCCAAAGAAGTGTGGTAGTCTTCAAGGTGGGTACATAGGTGAGTATAGTGGCCATGGAAATCACACAAATAACAAGGATTATTTGTGCACAAAGACTTGAGTTTTGGGTCTGAATCAGGTATAGTGACATGGGCCTATGGGATATCAGACTGAGGAAATTATTTGTTAACCATGGGCTTGAGACGAGGTAATTCTAGACATTTATGGGTGGCATGATCGACAACATCACACAAAGAACATGAAGGGGTGCGCTTTGGAGGTTGAGGAGGAGTAGGGGTTGTTTGGAAGACCTTGTCCTTAGGTGATTTTTGCGAGCTTTTCCCCCCTCACTTGAGGCTTTCACAATAGGAGTAGGTTCCTGTTGAGGTGGTTGAGGCACAGAGGCAAAGGGAGGGGTCATGGCGACCGATGGGAATGGGGTCAAATATGTATAAGGTTTGGGCTGACCAAGCGGGATATTGGCTGGGGGATAAATGTAGTAGACTGGGATCCCCAGGGTCATGTTAGGAAGAGACAAGGTAGCCATAATAGGTACTGAAAATAATCTAGAAGGGGGAGCAAGAAATAGTATCTGACCAGAGGGGTAATGGCCAGGCGAGACAACTTCGAGATGGTTAAGGCCAGGGGGAACCATTTCAAGGGGGTAGATAGGATCATGGACACCAGCTACAAATGAGGGGCCTTGAGGAGGAGGTCCTGAAGGCTGAGTCGAAGTAGTAGGAGCATGTTGCATATGGTAGGGCTAATGGCTAGTCGAACCAGTCTGTTTGAGATCAGACTGAGATGATTGCATCATGAAAACCTTCGATGAGCTAGGGTTAGAGATGAGAGGGGGGAGACCAGGGAATGAACCAAGCAAAGAGGAATATTTATAGACTCCGGGTGAGACACTGGTCGAAGGTTCGAATATTTTTTTATTGGCCATCGAAGAGATAATGGACTATGGAGAAGTCTGAGACTTCAGTTCGTAATATTTCAACTAATCGATGGTGATGATATTTCTGTTGTGAGGAAAGAAAAATTTACAGTGAACCACATATGGGACAATAGACATCGCATAAGTGTATCTATGACCCAATATAATGTGTAGTCTAAGGGGGCATCAATGAATTCAACATTAACACAAACAGTCTTGCCCACAAGAGTAATAGGAAAATTGCGGAACATGCCAAGGGGCTGAGAAGAGTGTCCATCCCATGCACGAAGGGTGATAGTGGAAGGGGCTAACTCAGGGGATCTGAGCTACTTCCAAACAGAAGCATACATCACACAAGTGGATGCACCCTCCTCAATGATACAACAAGAGACCTTGGCATTCTGAATCTTGACCGGGATTTGGAAGGTGATAGATGTAGGAAGGGGGGGATGTTCTAAATTGTCAATGTTGAAGACAATCAAATGATCATCTGAAGGATCCACATCACCCGTAGCAGTTAGTAGAGTTTTTCATTGTGAAGGGAATTACTGGAGGACTTCCACCATTGACATGGTGGTAGGGGATTGCGCCAAGTCATCTACTATGCTGTAGGAGTGGGAGGCTTTATCGGAAGCATCATTTCGGCATAATGGTACCTTGGGGATTTTGGTATGAACCTCCGCCTTAGGCTGCAAGATCAGTAAAGGACATTGGGTGTCAAAAGATGCTCTATGGGACCTGAATATGGGGGCTCAGTAGTAGACGTAATGGGGGGCTTGTTATACTACTGATACTGAGTCTAAAGGTTGAGGTCAACGGTATTGGGTTGGTCAGAGTTCATCATGAGGATCTGGTAATTAGAGGTACTAGATGGGGGAGGTTGAGTAGCCGCCTGACTTTCACGGGGTTGGGCAGCCACATATCCTTGTTGGGGGAAAGGATTGGTAAACACAACCAGTTGTATGGGCACAACATTAAGAGTAACTAAAGGGAAGGCTTTCTATCCTCGGGATGCTGCTTGAGCTTCCCATATCTGATGCATCTGAGGTAAAAGAGGACAATCATGGGTATAGTGACCATAGACACTGTAACAAGAACAAGGCTTATTCATGTGAATAGGCCTGTCTTGCTTGGGATGAGTGCCTTGTTGCTGGGTTGTAGTGTTAGATGTATTCCCTTAGGGATTGTTTCCTGGATTACCTGGGGAAGATTAGTTTTGGTTTCCTTTCCTCTTCTTTTTGGAAGTAGGAGGATTAGTCACACTATGCTGTTCATACACCTGCCTCTGAGTGGGGGTGGCTTCTGTTGCAGAGCTTGAGAAGGCAAGGGAGTTTGAGGTGTTAGCGTGGGAGGAGCTAGAGCACTAGGCTTCAGACACGAATAATAAGGAGGTTGGGAAACATTGGGGTAAACAGATTGTAAAAAAGGAGGAGGCATGCTGTATCCTAGATACATGTTGCCAGGAGGGGAAAAATTGCCAGAGGAGCTGACCCCTTCTTGAGCGAAACCATACCCATGGTTGGATGAGTATACAGATGTGAAAGGAATCCAATGATACCTTCGACAACATGGGATGCCCCCAGTGCGTTGGCACCACCGGGTTTATGGAGATCAGGTAAGACAATATAAACATAACTAGATTGTGCATATTTCAACGCAATCTGGAGGGAAGCTTCCTTGGTCTGAGGGAAGTGGGATGCGACATCTTTGCTAATAGCAGGCAAAAGGGATCTAAGAAACCAGTCCATGTAGACATTGTCTTCGAAAATAGGGGCCTGACATAGGCTCTTCCTTCTGCGCCATTCTTGAATATGGTCAAAGAGGTGGGTAGCAGAATTTTGACGGAAAGAGGTCAAGAGTTTGGTACTGGTCTCATAGCAAAGGGGAAGCTGGAAGTAAGACAGAAAAGCCTTATCAAGGTTCAAAAAAGTAGTATGAGAGAAGGAGGCCTGGTCGACATACCACTTGGAAGCTTCTCTAGTAAGCGTACGTTGGAATAACCAAAGACAGATAGAGTCATCGATGATGGAGTTAGACCAACACCACATGTGGAAAGAACGAACATGGTTTGTAGGATCCTCTCCAACATTTCCTTCAAACTTGGGGATTTATGAAGGAAGCTTCATTGGAATAGGAGGACAACTAGGATTATGGTGTATGGGATCATCAATCAACTGGTTGAAATCAGGAAGGCTTAGGCTTGCCATATAAGGGAGCAAGGGAGCAGTCAGAATAGTTCCTATTGCGGAACCACTAGTAGCAATTCCAGCATTAGGGCCAGGGCTTCCACCAGCATTAGGTTTTGAACGAGACATGATGAAGGTGAAAGGTGGAGGAGAGTTGGGGATAGAACTGGAAGGGGAACCCGATGAACCATAATGAGAGTCAGAATGGGGATTTGTTGGAGGATAAACACAAACTCTACGTAGTGGGGTAAGTATTCCTAACGGAAACTGAGGATGAAGGCCTTGGAGTCTTCGGGATAAATGCCTTGGGGGCGCAATGATGGTAAATATACATGGAACACAATGAGGAAGAGAGGTAAACAAGGGTAGGGAGGTGCATGATCAATTGATTACAATGATTAAGTCTTGGCCTAGTGGTGTAAACCAGGAAATCTTCGCTTAGGGTGTGCGTATATGTGATAACCGCGTTAATTTTAAATTAAGCCTAGAGGTGTGTAGAAAAAAAAAAAAAAACATTCTCTATAACTGTAAATAAAACTAAAAATGGTAGTAAAGGAAACTGAAGGTGACAGTAAAATAAACAAATAAAGATGCATCAAATTAAACCTATGGAAGAGGGCTTCCCAACAAATAGTCTATGGGTGGGTGAAATCTAGTCAAACAACACACAAAATGGCCAATGGATCCAAGGTCGGGAGGGACAGGGATCTAAAGGTCAAATCTATTGGAAAGAGTGGCAGAAAAAAACAAAAAACTAGAGAGAAAAATGCTGCAAAAAAGAGGGCGAAAGAATACAACTTGAAGGGAAACGGGGTGGACCCTAAAGGAGGCCCAAGAAAAACCAAAAAGAGGAGTTTTGGATGGATAAATAACCAATTTTATGTTGGGAAAAATACCCGGGGGGGGGGGGGGGGGTGAATCAGTATTTAGAGATTATATCTTAACTTTAACTTTTTATTTTGCAGAATTGCATACGCAGATTTTATGAATTGAACTCGCGTATATACGCGGATATGCTTAATGAAACTTGCGTATATTGATATAAATTTCTAGTATATCAAGTATCTCAGAAACAGACTTTAAAAAAAATTTACCAGTTATGCATCAGGTTAGATAAACAGGAAATATGTGCAGTAACAACAGTATAAAACATCACACAAGTGGAACACACATGAACAATATTATTTAAGGTGGAAACCCAATTCGAGAGAAAACCACCACTGTTGTCGTCTCTATCTTCAATATTTATTATATGGAAAACTATTTAAAACATTGTATTGATGTATACTCATATCAGTATGTAGGATTCTACCTGCAGAAGGTTGCAACCTTCACTCATTTACCAGCTGCTACTAGAAGGGAGCTCCAACCCCCTAATCTTGTTTATCAGCCACTCCTGGAAGGGAGCTTCAACCCCCTCTACATAACACTAGCTTTTACTGGCAGGAAGCTTCTACTTCCATACTGAAGGCTTCAACCCTAAGACCCACTAGAAACCATGTTTCATCAATTTTCATACTGGATCAAACAACTTCAACACAACCCTTTATCAACAATCATAAACTTTTCCCAACACTTAAATTAGAATAGTGAAAACATTGTGACCAAAGCTTCAGAAATAACCCAGACTTTAGAATAGATATGCAGATAAAAACTCAACCCTGAACAGTTATTGATTCAAATAGAATACGCTACTTTTCTTCACTGAAGCCACGTACATACACGCTTTCCTGCACATCAACCAGCATATAATTCTGTGTATTTTGTTCTTCAGAAAACCCTAACTGCCATACGCGCTTTTCATGAAGTGAAATTGTGTATATATGCGCTTTTGTTGAAACCAACTAGCGTATAGATCTGAAAAAAAATTAAAAAATTGCAGAACATACCAGATCTATAAAACTTACCCAGATTTATTCATTTTCTTTAGCAGACTTGCGCTAGTTCTTCATCATCCCTTCAGTAGGTCATTCTAGAGATTCATCATCATCAGATCTAGAGATCTTGAACCATAATTGTATCCATGGGTGCATCATAGATTCAGATATATCAATTAAGAACATATTTCATCCATGCATATATTTCTTATAGAAATTTATTCATCAACAACCCTTACACATGCACACCTAGCACTATGATCTTCTTTTCCTTATATAGATTTAGCTTTTACCAATACCATGAGTCAAAACCACTCAACTGCTGATGGTATTCTTGGAAAGAATCAAATATAAAATACAATGCTCAATATTGTGGGCTAAAACCATGGTAATGCCTCTTGGTATTATAATTTTAGAGCACAAAAGGCATACACGACTTGGAGCGTTCGTTTCCACGTGTATACACAACTTCTCTTCATAAAAACTATGTATATGCTAACCTTGAATGTATACGCAGTTTGCCTTCACAAAAGTAGCGTATACATTGCATCCATACACGGGTGTCCTTCACAAAATTAGCGTATACATTGAGACATATTCTATTTATCATTTCTCTGGCACTTACTGGAATTCTTTTCTCTGTCACATCTGAACTAATCTGTAGCTACATCATTCTTACATCTTTAACACATAGGCTTCTTATCATAGGAAACTCATCAAGTAGGTTTCCATCAAGGAAAACTTCATCAGGTAGGTTGCCATCAAGGACAACACATTACATCATATTGCCAACAATCTCCCCCTTTGGACTTGATGGTAACCACGATGGTGTTTTATCACAACATTAGATAGATACATTAATCATAACCATTAGTCAATCACAATGATACTCTCCCCCTTTGAAATCAAGGGAAAAGGATGGATCAAAACCAAAACAAGGTTTCTCTTCCCTTGTAGAGAGATGAGCTATGTAGATCTGAAGTGCACTAAATTTACCATGCTCCCCCTGAGTTCATGCCGAATCTTTAGACATATTTTTCAATGAAGTACATGACTCTATAGCTCAACCAAGTATGACCATTCTGATCACCAAGGACTCATACTTACAAGGACTCATACTTGCATCAATGATCCAACCAAGTGGAATTACATATTTGACTGAATTACCCAACCAAGTGGGTTTACAAATTTTGACTCAACTACCCAACCAAGTGGGCTTACAAATTTGACCAAGTCCTTACATGACTGAATATAACAATTTTACAGCATAGGTCTCAACATGAACTTTTCATCAAATGAATTTTTATAAACAAGACCAATGAATCTCAATCATGAGATCAGACCACAGTAAACACTTAGAATGCCAACAATGCATCCTTTCTCATAGAAAAAGTGCTCCCCCTTAGCTTGTGCATCCTAAACACTTTCAACAGCCAATCATCAAGGAATCTTTATCAACAATGTATTAGAGAATGAAACAGAAATGTAAGAACTGGAAAATCACCAGAGATACTCAACAACATCGCAACTGTTCTGAAAATGATGACCCAGAAAATTATGCCAGCAAAAACCCATAGGCAGTTTTCTGTATATAAACTCGCGTATATACGTGACTGTCCTTTATAAAATCCGCGTATCCTTTTTAAACTTTTGAATTTAAGCATATCTGATCTTTTGAGCGGCGGAGACAATTCCCAGCTTTTGTCTGAGATATTCGAAGGCTTCCCTGGGAAGAGGTTTAGTAAATATATCAACAACTTGTTCTTTAGAGGGAACATACTCCAATTTCACCTTTTTTTCAAGCACCTGTTCACATAAGAAGTGATACTTGATAGGGATGTGTTTGGTCTTGGAATGCATAACAAGATTCTTTGAGATAATGATGGCACTTGTATTATCACACATAATGGATATGGGAGGTGAAAATTGTAGGTTTTAATGCTGAACAGAAATTATCTACACATGAATCTTATAATAGAAAATAAACAATAGCGAGAGCATAAAACATAAAATAGATAAACACAGAGATTTTCCCCTGGATCCCAAATCGGGACAACCACCTTGATTTTTCATTATATTCCTTTTAGTGTTACAAGACATATATATACATGACGAAGCATACATAAACCCCAATCCATTAACCTTGGATTAGAACATAACCGTAGTTCCCTTGACCGGATCTACAAAATACCAGGGGACGAAAACCATCGTACCCCAAAACCATGTGCAAACTCATGCACAAAACATGGGTGGGTCCGCACACCAATTTTTTTTTTCACCGGGGCGTTGCCCCGGACCCCAACAGTGGGGGATGACTTCCCCCTTGTGACCCCCCTGCTATGCCCGGCGCAACGTACAACGTGTGCGGCTAGTCGTGGAAAGAATATAACACATACCCAACATTCTCCCACTTGTTGTTTTCTTTCCATAGGGGGCCACAGGAGAGCTTAGTAATTGGGCCAATTCTTCAACACCCATTGTTTCTCTACACCAAGAGAAATTCTGAGTGCTCACAGACTTCGTCAATGCATCTGCAACATTCTTCAAAGTGTCTACCTTTACCAGCAACACCCTTTTAGCCTCAACCATAGCTCTAACAAAGTTATATTGAACATCAATGTGCTTTGTCTTTGAATGGTAAGCAGGGTTCTTAGCCAAGAAAATTGCACTTTGGCTATCACAGTCTATCCTTATAGCTTGCTATACCAACCCCATACTTGAACACAATATCTACAACCAAATTGCTTCCTTGCTTGCATGAGTGGCTGCTATGTATTCTGCCTCTATAGTTGAAAGAGCCACTACAAACTGTCTTTTACTCATCCAACTGGCTGCGCCTCCAAATAGGTTAAACACATACCCACTTGTATATCGTCTTTGGTCCAGATATCCAGCCCAGTCTGCATCAACAAAACCACGAATGTCCAACATTCTTTCCAATCCTGGTCTTCCCTGGTAGCATAAGCCATAATCACTAGTGCCATGTAAATATTTGAAAACCCACTTCACTCTTGTCTAATGCTCCACCCCTGAGTTTGACATAAACCTGCTCAATACTCCCACTGCATGTGCAATTTCTGGTCTAGTATAGACCATTGCATACATCAGGCTACCCACTGCACTTGCATATGGAACACGGGACATATCCTCCTCTTCTTCTTGTGTCTTGGGACACTGTTTAGCAGATAAATTTACACCTACAAGAATAGGAACATTCACCGGTTTACTATCCTGCATATTGAACCTCTGCAATATAGTCTCGACATACTTCCTCTGGTTTAAACAGAGCTTCCTCTTTGCCTAATATCTCTTAATTTCTATGCCTAAAATATAGTTTGCAGCACCAAGATCCTTCATGTCAAATTTGGAGAATAGCCGGGTCTTCAAATCTTGGATAATTTCTTTGTCATTTTCAATCAACAACATATCATCCCCATACAAGACCAAATAAATAACATGGTCACCAATTAATTTAAAATAAACACAATGATCCTCCTTGCTTCTGGTGAAGCCAAGTCCCCATATATAGGTATCAAATTTTTGATACCACATCCTTGGTGACTGTTTTAACCCATAAGAGACTTCTTCAACCTGCATACCAGTTCTTTCTTACCCTTCACCATAAATCCTTCAGGTTGCTTCATGTAGATCTCCTCTTCTAGATCCCCGTGAAGAAATTCTGTCTTTACATCCATTTGTTCTATCTCAAAATCAAATGCAGAAGCAACATATAAAAGTAATCTAATAGAAGTAACCTTGGCAACAGGAGAAAAAATATCACCAAAATCAATTCCTGGTACTTGGGAATAACCTTTTGCTACCAACCGAGCTTTGCATTTCTCCACCTTGCCTTATACATTCATATTCTTCTTAAACACCCATTTTCTCCCGATGGGCTTCCTTCCCGCCGGTAACTCCACCAGATCCCATGCCTCATTTTTGTGCAAGGATGCCATTTAATCAACCATGGCCTCCTTCCAGAGTTTTCCATCCTCTGAATCTACTGCCTCCCTGACAGTTCTGGGATCATCATCAGCTATAGTTAAGGGGAAAACCTCGAATGTGTGCGTATGGACTATACCTTTCTGGTTTCCTTCTTTCTCGAACTGATCTTCTCAAAGCTGGAGTTTGTGGCTCTTCCTCTTCTGAATCTTCTTCTGCTGTAGAGTCTGATTCATACTCCTTTAGCTCAAAATCTATCTTCTCAGGTTCCTTTGGTATGATTTCATGTTTAACAAAATCTTTCACCTCTCTAAATACCACATCTCAGCTGTACACAACCTTCCCTGTTTCCGGGTTCCAAAGCTTGTAACCTTTTAAACCATCCTTATACCCAATAAATATGCACCTTTCAGATTTATTATCCAACTTGGTCCTTTTCTCCTTTGGAACATGTACATATGCATCACATACAAATACCCTTAGATGTGAAAGAGAGGGTTTCTTACCAGTCCATACCTCATGTGGAATCTTATCCTCCAACACTGATGAAGGTGATCTGTTAACCAGATAGCATGCAGTCTCCACTGCCTCTGCCCAGAATTCTTGTCCTAACTCGGTACCACTGAACATGCTTGTTGCCTTTTCCATCAGTGTTATGTTCATTCTTTCTGCAACTCCATTTTGCTGAGGTGTGTATGGAGTAGTCTTCTGTTGTGCTATACCACACTTCTTACAAAACTCTTCAAATTCCTTCTTGCAAAACTCCCCACCATTATCTGTCCTCAGCGCCTTTATCTTCTTCTCTATTTGGTTTTCCACCAAAGCCTTAAATTCTTTAAATCTGTCAAAAAATTTAGATTTCTACCTCAAGAAATATATCCATGTATTCCATGAGAAATCATCTATGAATGAAACATAGTACATAGACTTTCCTAGTGATGGAACTCACACAGGTCCAAACACATCACTGTGCACAAGTTCTAATATCTTGTTTGCCCTCTTAGCACCAGAAGGAAAAATCACCTGATTCTGCTTCCCATATACACAATGTTCACAGAAATCGAAATCCAGAGAGAAATTAGACATACCTTCTACCATACCATTTCTATGCAGTATCCGAAGGCCCTTCTCTCCAATATGTCCAAGCCTTTGATGCCATAACATGGTCTTTTATCCAGAGACAGCTAGGCTTTCCCCTCCACTTTCAGGAACCACAGAACTGTTACACCCATCAATAACAGTGCTACCTTGTAGCTTGTATAGAGTTCCAGTCTGAACTCCCCGCATTAATACCAGTGCTCCCCGAACCATATTGTAGGCATCTTTCTAAAACACTGTTTTTACACCTGCATCATCCATCTTGCTTACATAAATCAGAATTCTGGCCAATGCAGGAATATGCAGAACACCAGGAAGTGTTCTAATCCTTCCACCTTGCATCTTCAGCTTGACCTTTCCACGTCCGATGATTTTGGCCTTCCTATCATCCCCTAGGAAGACATCACCATCATATTTCTCATACTCGCAGAACCACTCCCTATGGGGAGTGAAGTGAAAGGATGCACTCGAGTCAATCAACCATGACTCATGATCTACATGTGTATTTGAAGAAGAAGCCAAATACACATCCCCACCTTCATCCGAGGTGGTTTTTGCCTCTGCAGAAGGAGCATCATCAGATCCCTTTCCTTTCTCAGGAGCTTTAGATCTGCATTCCTTTTTGTAGTGTCCTTCCTTTTCGCATTTCTAGCACACCTTTAAAAACTTTCCAGGAGATTTAGATCTCCCTTTAGATTTAGATCTCCCACTCGAAACCTTATTCTTGTTTCTATTTTGGGACCTTCCTTGTACAGATAAGGCATCTCCATTTTGACCCTCCATATTTCTTCGCTCATTTCCTTTGACAGCAAGGCTGAGAAAATGTCATCAAAATTCAAAGTAGTTGTATTACTACCTATTGCAATAACCAGACTGTCCCATGAGTCTGGTAGAGAACACAAAAAACTGATGCACTTGTCTTCATCTGAGATTTTAATATCAACAGATGATAGCTGACTTAGCACAGTATTGAAGGCGTTCAGATGCTCTGTCACCGAGTCTCCATCCTTCATCCTCAGGTTATACAACGTTTTCCGTAGGAACAACTTATTCACCAGAGACTTAGATTGGTACGAAGTCCCAAGTTTTTCCCACAAATTCTTTACTGTAGCTTCCCCAGATACATTCAAAAATACTGAATCTGAGACACATAACTGTATTGTGCTCTTAGCCTTCTAATCCAGTTTCTTCTAGTCTTCATCTGACATTACCATTGGTTTAGTACCTGGATCTACCACGATCCACTGATCTTTATCCACCAGTAGATCCTCCATCTTGAGCTTCCACAAATCAAAAATCTGACCATTAAATTTCTCGATCTCTATCTTTCTGCCGCTTGCCATCTTCTTTCACCACAAGAATCGATTCCGCAGATCTCCCACTGAACAGGGTCTACCTCAGGCCCGAGAAAAAAACCGTCAGCAGCAAAGGCGTCCCCTTGAAGCCAAACCTGGCTCTGATACCAAATGTAGGTTTTAACCCTGAACAGAAATTATCTACACATGAATCTTATAACAGAAAATAAAAAATAGTGAGAGCATAAAACATAAAACAGATAAACATAGAGATTTTCCCCTGGATCCCAAATCGGGATGACCACCTTGATTTTTCATTATATTCCTTTTAGTGTTACAAGACATATATATACATGCCGAAGCATACATAAACGCCAATCCATTAACCCTGGATTAGAACATAACCGTAGTTCCCTTGACCGGATCTACAAAATACCAGGGGATGAAAACCATCGTACCCCAAAACCATGTGCAAACTCATGCACAAAACATGGGTGGGTCCGCCTATGAGTGGGTCCGCACACCAATTTTTTTTTTTTTTTTTTGGGGCGCTGCCCCGGACCCCAACAGTGGGGGCTGCCTTCTCCCTTGTGACCCCCTTGCTATGCCCGGTGCAACGTACAGCGCGTGGGGCTAGTCGTGCAAAGAATATAACACATACCCAACAAACATGTGATTTGAATGTCTTGTAAGGTTTGCATCATCCAAAAAAGTTGTGTGAAACATGATGCGACAACCACATATTCTGCTTCTACTGTAGATAAAGCAATAGAGCTTTGCTTCTTGCTGAACCAAGATACTAATTGGGGCCCCATATAGAATGCACCACCACTAGTGCTCTTCCGATCATCAACATTTCCAGCCCAATCTGCATCTGTGTAAGCATGAAGAGTGAGATTAGCATTCTTTGGATACCATAGTCCAAAGTCTTGAGTTCCTTGTAGATATTTGAATATTCTTTTGACAGCCTGAAGGTGAGACTCTTTTGGATTAGCTTGGAATCATCCAACAATCCCAACGGCATGCATAATGTCTGGTCTTGTCCCAGTCAGATAAAGTAGACTTCCAATCATGGATCTATATTCTGGTTGATTCACTGCGGGAGAATCATCATGAGAACTGAGGTTACACCCAGTTATCATTGGTGTACTTACAGGTTTGAAGTCTTCCATCTCATACTTCTTCAAAATTTTCTTGAGGTATTTTGCTTGAGATAAAAATATGCCATTAGTTGCTTGTTGCACTTGTAAGCCAAGAAAAAATGTTAGTTCCCCAAGTAAAGACATTTCAAATTATTGTTGCATAATAGAAGCAAATTTTTGACTCATGGACTCTTCATTACTTCCAAAAATGATATCATCAACATATACAACCACAATCAATAGTTTATCATTTTCAGTTTTTGTGTATAAGTTGCTATCAGCAGAAACCTTTGAAAATCCTTTCTGATGAAGATATTTGTCAAGACAATAATACCATGCCTTTGGAGCTTGTTTGAGACCATATAAAGCCTTTTAAAGTTTACAAACAATTTTTTCATCATTGCCCAAAATGAATCCTTCTGGTTGTTCTAATGTAAACTTCTTCTTCTAGATCACCATTGAGGAAAGCAGATTTAACATCCATTTGATAAACTTTGATTTGTTGAAGGCTTGAAAAAGCAAGAAACATTCTAATGGCTTCAAGTCTAGCTACAGGAGCAAATGTTTCTTCAAAGTCTATACCTTCTTGTTGAGCATATCCTTTACAAACAAGTCTAGCCTTGTTTCTAATAACATCTCCATTTTCATTTAACTTGTTTTTGAATATCCATTTTGTTCCAATAAAATTTTTGTCATGAGGTCTTGGAACTAGTTCCCAAGTATGATTCTTTTCAATTTGATCAATTTCTTCATTCATGGCTTGAATCCAACATTCATCTTTGCTAGCTTGATTGAAATTCTATGGTTCAATAGTGGATAAAAATTCTAGATAGCTAGTAGACCCTACAAGAGTTCTTCTTGTTTGGACACCTGATCCATTTTCTCCCAAAATTTGAGATTCTGGATGATTCTTTTGAACATACCTAGATGGAGCCTTTTCAGATAGATCTTCTTTTGCTGCTTCATTTGGTTCACCTTCTATATTATCTCTATTATATGCAGGAAGATATACATCATCATCATCTTCATTTGTTGTTTGAATTTCCCCTTTTGGAGCTGAGAGGGATTCATCAATTACAACGTCAATGCATTCAACGATCTTCCGAAGTATTTTATTGTAACATTTATATTCTTTACTTCTAGAAGAGTAGCCAAGAAATATTCCTTCATCTGCTCTAGGTTCAAACTTGCCAAGATTTTCATCATTGTTCTTGATAAAACATATGCTTCAAAAAACTATAAAATGCTTTACAGTGGGAAGATTACCATACCAGAGCTCATATGGAGTTTTATCACTTTTTACATGAACATGTGCTTTGTTAAGAATGTTTACCGCACTATGTGCTACTTGTCCCCAAAATGTGTCAGGTGTTCCTCAATCATCAAGCATAGCCCGAGCCATCTGTTGAACTGTTCTATTCATTCTTTCTGCTACTCCATTTTGTTATGGGGTACCAGCTACAGAAAAATGTTTTTTTATGCCATGTTGTTCATAAAAATCAAAGAATTCATTTGATATATGTTCACCTCCACGATTAGATCTAAGACACTTGATTTTTAGATCTAATTCATTTTCAACCAATACTTTGAAGATCTGAAATTTTTCGAATGCTTCATCTTTGTGCTTTAGAAACCCAATCCAACACATTCTAGAGAAATCATCAATAAACAGAATATAGTATTGTTCTCCACGAGGTGACCTTTTTCTCATGGATCCACATATATCAGTATGAATGAGTTCAAGAGGCTTACTTGCTGATCCTTCCTTGGCATTCAATTGCACTCTGGTTTGCTTACTGAACTGGCAAGATTTTCATTTGGTACTTTCAAGCAGAGTAATATTGGGAAGATCACAAACAGCTTTGAGTTTGCTAGATTTGTTGATTTGAAAGAATATCAAATACCCCAATCTTCTATGCCATAACCAATTTTCTGAAGATTTACTCAAGTAGCATTGTTCTTTACAACTTTTCAATACATACAAATTGTTTGGTGTTCTATGTCCTTTTATGATTGTTTTTCCTGTATCTAGATCATGTACCACACATTATTTTGAGCTAAAGACAACTTCAGTTCCTTGATCACACATTTGAATTACACTTAACATGTTATGCTTTAATCCATCCACATACATAACATTGTTAGCTTTCACCTTTTCTTTTAGAAAAACAAAACCTTTTCCCTTAATGACAACAGGAGTATCATTTCCAAAAGTAACATTCTTTTCTCTTTCTAGAGCATTGTATGCAAGAAGTTTATTTCTGTCACCTATCATGTGTTTTGAGCATCCACTATCAATGTACCATTGATTTTCTTCTCCTTCTACAAATAAAGCTATTCCACAGTTCTCAACCTGTAATTCCTTCTTTCTCCATACTTTGGAAGTTGATTGTATATGCTTTTTTGGCTAAAGTTTTCTCCTGCATTTAGATTCTTCATGACCAAAGTTATTGCAATAAGCACATTCAATTTCATTTTGAAGAGGAGAAAAGTTATTATATGTATTCTTCTTTATTCCAGTATCAATTCTTTTCTTTCTTGCTTCTCTAGTCATGATGGTTTTGTATGCAACACATTGAACAACTTTATGACCAAAATTATGACATGAGAAACATTGTCCATTGAAGAAGAAATTTCTGCGATCATTGAACCTTCTATTTTTGTTTACCTGTTGGTTGGTATTTCTCTAAAATGCATTTTTGTTAGTGTTATTTGTATTGAGGTGGTCATGCTTTACCTGTAAAGTTTCTTTGTTTCCTTGCTAAGTGGCAGAATGTTGTAGGTTGGCTGTAGCTGCTTTTAGATAGTTTGGTGCTGAAGACTGAGAAGATTCTCTGACATATCCAAGACCTATCTTTATAAGAGGAGAACGTTGTACCTTGATAATTTCAACTAAGGTTTCAGATCCTTTAGAAAATCTAAGATTCAAAGTCTTTACTTTCTCAATTTCTTTTATTAGACTTACTACTTCACATTCTAATTTCTCATTGTGTTTCTCCTTTTCTTCAAGCTGATTTTTTAGAGTTTCTATGGATATTTTGTTTTCTTCCAAAAATATTTTGAGCTGATTGATTTCTTCAAGAAAATAATTGTCTTCTAGAGCATCCATAAAAGTATCCTTTTCTTCTCTAGACTCTTTTTCAAATTCCATGAGAATTCTAAGATCTTGATTAGATTCTTCCTCACTATCTGATAACCCATCACTATCTTCATGAGTATAATAACTTTTTCTAGTGCTAAATAGATTCTTATTTCTTCTTGCTACTTCTTTTCCTTTTCATGTGTTTCTTTATGAGGACACTTAGCAGCAGAATGACCAACTCTTCCACAAGAAAAACATTTGAAAGGAAGCTTACCTCTGAACCTTCCAGTGCCAAGTTGGAGCTTCTTTACAAAATTTACCTCATCTTATTCTGAAATATACCTTGATCCTTCTGTTTCTTGTACTTCTTTTCCTTTTGTAGAGGCTCTAAAGAAAGCTTCTTTGACTTTAGAAGATCCTCCTTTTCTCATTTCACATGCAGTTAGAATCCCATGAAGTTGGACAATAGTAAGACTTTGAAGATCCTATTTCTCTTCAATAACATACACTTTTGACTCAAATTTTGAAGTTAAAGATCTTAAAACTTTTTCAACCAGAGTAGTGTCAGTTATGGTTTCACCCAAGTTTCTCATATGATTTACAATATCATCTAGACATAAAAAGAAACTGGCAATGCTCTCCTCATTATGCATCCTTAGATTTTCATATTGAATTTTGAGAGTTTGGAGTTTAGCACTTTTTACCTTTGTATCACCTTCATAGCTTAGAATTATTTTGTCCCATTAGCCTTTCTTTGTCAATCTGTTGCATGACCTTGAAAGCAAATTTTGATTGGTCGAGACTCTATAGTGCATTGTTGCCTTTGCATTTGTTTCATATTTTCTTTCTTACCGTTGCACATCTTGTTGGGCCCCGGGGGTACGGATATTGATAACCTCCTTCGACAACGGCCCATACATGTTGCTCCCGAATCTTTTGAAAGATAAGATCTTGTCCGTGTTTTCCAAAAGATTAAATTATTTCGTTGAAAAGTGGAGGTCGATAGATATTTGTTCAGCCCAGTCTCATCTTGGCTGATCTTCCTTCTAGTGGTTAAGCTTCTTCGGAAGGACTGCTTTCACGTACAATTCTTGGGAAAAATGCGGGGGGGGGGGGGGTGAATCAATATTTAGAGCTTATATCTTAACTTTAACTTTTTCTTTTGCAGAATTTCATATGTGAATTTTATGAACTGAACTCATGTATATACGAGGATATGCTTAAAGAAACTCGCTTATACTGATATAAATTTCTAGTTTATCAAGTATCTCAGAAACAAACTTTAAAAAAGATTTACCAGTTATGCATTAGGTTAGATAAATAGGAAATATGTGCAGTAACAGTAATATAAAACATCACACAAGTGGAACACACATGAACACCAGTATTTAAGGTGGAAACCCAATTCAGGAGAAAACCACCGCGGCTGTCGTCTCTATCTTCAATATTTATTATATCGAAAACTATTTACAACATTGTACTGATGCAAACTCATATCAATACAAAGGCTTCTACTTGCAGAAGGCTACAACCTTCATTCGTTTACCAGCAACTACTGGAAGGGAGCTCCAACCCCCTGATCTCATTCACCAGCCACTCTTGGAAGGGAGCTTCAACCCCCTGTACATAACACCAGCTTCTACTGGTAGGAAGCTTCTACTTCCATACTGAAGACTTCAACCCTCAGACCCACTGCAGACCACGTTTCATTAATTTTCATACTGGATCAAACAGCTTCAATACAACTCTTCATCAACAATCATAAACTTTTCCCAACACTTCAATTAGAAAAGTGAAAAAACTATGACCAGAGCTTTAGAAATAACCCAGACTTCATAATAGATATGTAGATACAAACTCAACTCTGAACAATTATTGATTCAAATAGCATACGATACTTTGCTTCACTGAAGCCGCGTACATAAATGCTTTCCTGCACATCAACCCATGTATACTTCTGTGTATCTTATTATTTATAAAACCCTAACTTCCATACACGCTTTTCATGAAGCGAACCCGCATATATACGTGCTTTTGTTAAAACCAACTAGCGTATAGATTTAGAAAAAAATAAAATTGCAGAACAGACCAGAACTATAAAACTTACCCAAATTTATTCATTTTCTTTAGCAGACTTGTGCTAGTTCTTCATCATTCCTTTAGTAGGTCATTCTAGAGATTCATCATCATCAGATCTAGAGATCTTGAACCATAATTATATCCCTGGGTGCATCATTTATTCAAATCTATCAATTAACAATAGAGTTCATCCATGCATATATTTCTTAGAGAAATTTATTCATCAACAACCCTTACACATGCACACCTAGCACTATGATCTTCTTTTCCTTATATAGATTTAGCTTTTACCAATACCATTAGTCAAAACCACTCAACTGTTGATGGTATTCTTGGAAGGAATCTAATAGATGATACAACGCTCAATATTTTGGGCTAAAACCATGGTAATGCCTCTTGGAATTATAATTTTAGAGCGCAAAAGGCATACGCGACTTGGAGTGTTCGTTTCTACATGTATACACAACTTCTCTTCATAAAAAATGTGTATATGCTAACCCTGAATGTATATGCAGGTTGCCTTCACAAAAGTAGCGTATACATTGCATCCATACGCGGGTTGCATTCACAAAAGTAGGGTATACATTGAGACATATTATATTTATCATTTCTCTGGCACTTACTGGAATTATTTTCTCTGTCACATCTGAACTAATCTGTAGCTACATCATTCTTACATCTTTAACACATAGGTTACTTATCATAGGCAACTCATCAAGTAGGTTTCCATCAAGGAAAACTTCATAAAGTAGGTTGCCATCAAGGACAACACATTAAATCATATTGAAAACATTTGAAAAGGATCTAAAACTACAGGTTCAGATCTGAAAAATGGCTGAAAAACACTGAAATCTTAGAGGACCTGCTTCAGCAAAAATCCTCCTAAAATGGTGGAAGTGTATTGAAGCCCTAGGGGGCTTGGTTCCTACTTAGACGAGTAAAAATCAACAAGTACAGGTCCAAGATGGGTGAAGAGGGAGGTTAGAAATCCCTGAACAGTGGCCCAAAACCCAAAAAATCACAGAAAAAATCCCGCAAAATGTACATGTCATAGTTTCTGACCTATTTTCTGCTAAGGTCAAAGTTTTTAGGCTATTTTCTGCTATCTAAGAGCTTAGGTGGCATTTTTAAGGTTATTTTCCACTATCTGAGAGCTGAGGTCACAATTTTTGGCCCAAAAAGTGTAACCTACACTTCTGGTTGTTTCGGGAACAAGTTTTAGAAAAAGTGTCGTCTCTGCTGCGACTGATACCTGTTACATGCGCAAAGGGCCCAGAAACACACAAAAGTTAGAATTTTTAATGTTTTATGGTTTTAAAGGTTAAAAAGAACATCAAAAAATGAAAATAAGAAGCTGAAGAAAAACCCTAGGGGTTGAAGCAACCAGTCATGCAGAGATCTGAAAAATGACAACGGTCGTAATTATAAACCCTTGTGGAGTCACCAATTGTTAGTGTGAATTCTAATTGCAAGCGTATGAAAAAAGCTCACTTTAGCTGTGCATAACAAAGATCCCTAACATCAAATATGACTATCAATTTTCTTATATCCGCAGTTAGTGATCAAAATAAATTCTACAGAAATCCAGATCTATGCAGTTAAAGACATTAAACAACAAATAATAAGCAAGAGTTGCTCCATGCATCCAATGAACAAGATCAGAATTTTTATAGAATTTTTTTGTATTATGATACCTGGGAAGGGAGCAAAAAAAGATGTTACCAGTCCCCCTCAATGGGACGGGTTCTTGTATTTCCTCAACGCTTCTGATCTAAGATCTCTCTCTCTCTCTTAATGGTGCAAAAACCCCAGAAAAAAATGGAACTCAAAGGGAGCTCACAAGAAAAAAGTAGAAAAATATGACAATGATGGGAGGATCATAGTCAGACCAAAAGTATAGATCAAGAGTGATCTCTAGGCAGCAAAAGGTAGTGAATGAATGGAAAAACCCTTCTATTTATAACAAAATATTGAGTTAGTCTAGATATTGGTGCATAATTAAAATATTATTAACCAAATCTAGATCTAACTTTTATGGAATATTTTATTATTTTTGTCGGAGGGAAAAATAATTTGAATTTGGTCAAATCCCTTTATTGAAATAATAAATGGATAATTTATTTATTTATTATTTTATGAATGTGGTTGAGTAATAATTAAATAAATAATGATTTATGCAATTATTTATAAATGATTTAGTCAAATTTAACAAGAATATTATCAAATAATGATTTAAATAATTATTCCTAGAAAATAATAAGATAAATAATGATTTATCTAATTATTTTTTCTGTTTTTGGTTAAATATGACCAGGAATATTAATTAAACAATGGTTTAATTAATTATCCCTAGAGGAAAATCAAACAAATAAGGATTTATTTAATTTTTCCTCATGGGATTTTCAGTTTAGACCAAAAATAACCTAATAAATGATGGGTTATCAAGTTATTTTTCATAGTGAAAGAAATTTTACTATGGTAAAATTGGTCTTACATGGTGTACTTTAGTCCATCTAATAGTAACAGGTTAGAGAACCAAAAATTGGTGTAACAGTTTGCATGTGATTTTTTCTTTCTCCAACTCGATGGATGCATTATTCGTTCCTTTTCCCTTGAACTTATCCTTTCCTTTTCCTCAAGACTCAAAGGTATTATCATTTATCTCATCTGAAACATGTTTCCCTATTACCTCTAAATGTGTGGCCCGAACACAAAAGTCATATAAAATTGAAGGATTAAACATGATAGTTGTATGTCTTAGGTGCTATGAAAACATCCAATGTATTTCAAGAAAGTTTCTTGATATGTCATATATACACCCAAAATTAGTCCCTCTTATCCTAAATTATTGAGTAAAGCTTTCCACACTTTGTCCCTTTCCTTGCCTGAAGTTTTTCCAATCCATTATAACTTTTAACATGTTTGCTAATGGATAAAATTTTCTTCTCAAGGTAGCAACACAATCATTCCAAGAGGTTAAGACCTTACTATGCTTCTTCATGTCCTCTTGAGTTTTGGCTTCCCACCAAATAAGTGTTGCATTTTCCAATATTAATGAAGCAAGCTAAATCTTGGTGTCATCATCCTTGATCCTTTGTATCTTGAAATAAACTTCAAGTTAACGTACCTAGTTATCTAATATTTCAACATTTACCTCTCCATCATACATAGGCAAATTGAAATTTATTTCAAGTTTTAGTAATGGATTTTTACCATGACCTTTTGGAGAGTGTGGAGGTCTTTGTGAAGGGCTTGTTGTGGAAGAAGATGGTGGTGAGGATGGAGTGAAGTGAATGGTGGTGTCAAAGGTGGTTTTTCACCATTCCCACCATTACCTTTTGGAGTCTTGTATCCATCTCCTTCATATCCTTTTGAAGGCTTATATCCTTTTGGAGGATTGGAGCTCTCACCTTGCAAACTTGTGTTTCTCTCTTCATAGAGAAATTTCACAATTTGTGTCATATGAAAGAATGATTTTCTGAAAGCCTTTTCATCCTCTCACATATTATTAGGCTCTCCTTCATGAGACATACTTGCTGAAGCTTTAGGTACAATTCTAGGTGGAGATTGTGGCAAAGTTTCTCTCCTTGTCCTTTACCTAACTTGAGGCCTTGCACCCACAAAAATTTCCTTCTCCCCTCTTGAGTTTCAACCTTGTAAGAGTCAGAAACACTTGCAAATAATTTAAACCCTCACAACAATAAATAAACTCTAGCTTTGATACAAAAATGATCTGTTATGAAACTTCTTGAGGATTATGTTAAACTTTGCAAGTGATTAATTAGGGGTTTTATCCTTTTATATAAAATTTGTAAACACATAAACATGAATTAAAAGTTTAGTTTTTGTAGAAAATATGAGACAACATCACCATTACAACAAACACACAAAAAAGATGAAGGAGTTCACCCCTCCTGGGCTACATCTCCTGGTCTAGCTTCCAATGGTTGGGCCTATTTCATTATGCACAAAAATGGTTTTTACATCAAGTTACATTGCTCAAATTTCTTCAAAAATAGCTCTAATACATTTAGAGCTATCAAAAACCCATATCTAGCCTCTTTCTTCTCCCAAAAAAGCCAAAAACTTCAAAATAGATGCTCTCCCCAAGTTTCTGCACTATTTGTCCTATAAATTGTACCTTCTGAAATATGTCCTACAATTTTGGGCTTTGTTGGCCACGTGGCACGAAAAATTTTCCTTGCACTGGAAGGTTTCTCGCGAAGCTTGGTGCAAATCATTACCTGTTTAATTTGGTTGGTGAGCCCATTATCCATCTAAAAAGGTGACACGTTGCGAAATCTCTTCCGTTGATTCCGTAGATTTTCACTAGTGGCTGACCAGGGTTCTAGGCGGTAACCTAAGGTTAGTTTTGATCTGGGTTAGTGAAACCCTACCCTCAGTAGGTTATGCTACCCTCCTGTGGTTCGGTGCTGACGGTGACATAAAATGTAAAACCCTACTCTGCATGTGAACGTCATTCCAAAGCTTAACCGTAATATTCTTAATCATATAGTGGCATCAAAATTACCATGGCATTTACCGTCAAGTCTCTGCCATGTGACTTATTGTCGGTGTTAAACTGTTAGCACAATGGTTAATATTCCAACTGTATAAAAATTGTTATGTGGGTTTGTATTAATGTTTTTTCCATCGATTTATATGGTGGCATAAACTTTTGTTTATGTTTATATAATGGGTTTTGTGTGTGTTAAAACTCCATCAATACATTGCTCCATGACTTTGGATACGTGGGTAATTCATTAAACATATATTTTGGGTCGGGGTTAACCTCTAACCCTAGTCTGCGGACTGGGGTTGGAGGTTAACCCTGGTCCCCACCCCCGCTACCAATTAAAATAAATCTTAAATAGCGGTGAGACCCTTAGTGGTAAAGAATCACCTGTGGGCATGATGGTAAGAGGCTTGAATTACATGATAGAGGTATCATGTTTGACTCCTGGGTTTGATGCTCTACCCTTAATTTTTTTTTTTGGTGGCCACTAGGAGGACACATGGCAGCTTCTGCTTGTCCCACATGGCCCCTTTTGATTGGTTTAGTTCACCAACCTCAAAACCAATAAAAACCACCGATTTTCGAGCTAATATAAAACTGAAAAATGGAAAACTGTGAAAGGTCAAAATATACAAGTCAACCTATATAGTCAAGGTCCAGTCAATAGTACAAAATACTGACTGTGCATCCCTGTAAACCCAAAAACCTTTTTTTTTTTTTTTCTATTTCCACAAACGAACATAACTCAATTAGATGAGAATACGATGTCTATTTTTTGCAAAATGAGTTGCGCTAGATTCAGAATGACAAGATGTATGCGGTTGTTCTGTTTCGAGCCATTCTACTGATTTTTAATTTTGAGCATAAAATTGATCCACTAGATCAAATAATGCTAATTTTAGTGACAAATTGTAAGTAAAACTTGCTATTTTTTCTAATTTCTACAAAAATAAGGTCCAAGAATTGCTTAAAATTTCTATAATGTAAAAATACTCATACAATAGACACCATAACGTAAGACAATAAAGCTAAATATAGTACTATATAATATTGGTTCTTTTAGATAAGACTAGACAACAATGTTCATGCAAAAATTAACATTGATTTAAAGAAATACCATACCTTCTAACAACAACAATTAATGGAAGAAATACGAACAACCTTAAAAAAAGACTAGAAAATAAGTGAGTTCACTTCTATCCAATCCTGAAAGGATTTTTTCTACCACAAAAATGTAACCTCTGGTACTTTTGAAAATATAAATAAAAGGAAATGACAACTTCTAAATTTTATGCATACCTCTCCTCACTATATTTCTTCTATTTTTTACTTTGTTGCCTTCAATCTAGTTTTATACCTCCCTTTGGTTGTTTGAGGGAAAAATGATTTTAAACTAATTGCATGTTAAGATAAATAAATCTTTTAATTGGGAGAAGGCATTTAATAAGAATTATTATTTAAAAAAAAAAATATTTATAAAGTAGGCGGGGTCCCCAACTAAGTCCATGAAATATCCTCATTAACATTGTAACTCCATAACAAATTCAAAACATGACATTATCATTGACACCACCATATTAATAAGCGTACACATAAAGTGAGCTATGAGCATATAAAACATCAAGCATATAAAACCATATTTGATCTCCCATATGATATTATCATCAAAATATGCACCATGAATGTAATAAAGTGTTGTCCAAAATAAATAACGTCAAAGTATAAAGTGCTACAAGTAAAATAAAAATCATAAAATAAAATCAAGTAAGCTCTAAATATTTTTCTTGTAGTAAACTAGTAGTAAGGTAGGGTCATCAAAATGGGTACAAGAGGAAGTGGCCCCAAAAGGGGAGTGTACAAGCATAAGAGGTGCATGCAATTTTCCTACTACCAACTGTGCACGAGGATGAAGAGGTTGTTGTGCACGAAGTGATGTAGCATGAGATGGAGTAGAGGATATCTATGGGACTACAATGTTAGGATACACAAAATTATGAGAGAAGGTGGGCCAATGAGCAAATCCGGCTCACCTAATAGGATTGACTTCCATCCATCATTTTGGAGTGGTGGTTGTTGAAGAGCTTGAGGTTTAGGAAATCATACTATGCTTGAAGTAGAGGCATTTTATGAGATGCATGTGGTGTGGGAGGAGGGGGATCTCCTATATACAAATGGCCAGTTTGAGTAAACTGGATAAACTCCTCTGAATCTACATCGAAATGGATAAAAAGCCTCATATTTTTGTTTCGTTATCTCTCCATGCCATATTAGTCCTATTATTTTGCATCCTTCTATTTCCCCTTGAAACTCTATTGAAAAATCTCATGTCGACCATGATCAAAAACATTTTTTCATGCATCCATCAATATCTTGATTATAAAATAGAAAAATAAAGATTTTTTATAATAATGTCTCATGTAATACCAGAGTATACATAAACACACAAAGGGAAATAAATAATAAAGGGAAAAATATTATGCATGCATGCATCTAGGACTGATGTAATAGAACATGTGTGGCGATGCAATAGCATAATGGAGAAACAAAGCATTTCAATATCAATGTGAGTTGTTTAATTAAATGACGAGGGTTGTAAAAAAGAGCAGCAACAGAGTGGTTAATCTAGAGAAGATTTTCCCTTTTGGTTATGTTCCATTTCATATTTTTTGTCACTCACTTTCCACTGGTTCAAGTTTCACATCATTCTGACTCATGGTTTGAAAAATATCCTCACCCAAAGTTTGGTCAAATCTTACCATCTCATCTTAAAATATCTAAATATGTAATTTAATTTTGTTTATAAATTTAATTAATTTTAACATGTAAATATAATTATCTAATTAATTTATATTAATAAATTTAATTATAATATAATTAATTAATTCATATATTAATTAATTTAATTTTTATCTATTTAATATTTATTAAAAACCACAAAATTAAATAAATTGTGTATATATGTATATATTATATAATCACAATATAAAAATTTAATAAATAAACCTTACATAAGTAATATAATTATTATATAAGATTTATAATATAAAAACATAACAAAATAAAAAAAATATAAGGACATCATCTCGCTCGCTTGCTCCATAAAGGGTCTTCCATTTCTCATATTCGTAACCTCTTAGGCTGATTAGGCCTAGGATGATGTGGGAGTGGGAGGTGTTGAAGTGCATAGTGGTAGGGTCACAAAGGGATTTTAGGAGAGATCTCATTTTAGTGGCCCAAACATTCATATAAAAGGAGTGTATGAGTTTTATTGTGGGATAATAGTGGAGAGAGGCATACTCTCCACATGGAACCTCATCCACACACCCTGATCCAGGTGGATATTGGTGGCCACCTGTCTATTCCACTAGGACCCTCACCATTGTTTCTTTAAATTTTTTAGTTTCCTTGATTGTAGCGAAATTTACTATTTTTGGTAGTTTTTCGGGCCTTGAACTTGCAGAGCCATTTTGAGGCCCTAAACAATGTTTTTTGGGAAAATCGGGATCAACATATGTCTTTAATTGTTGTTGGTCACTTGAAATTTGTAGTCCTCAGATATTTATTTCTAACGAGGTATTGTGCACGTTTTGGCGCTTCATCTCCTAGGGTTAGGTTTTTGGATATTTAGGATTTTCCCATGTTGTTAAATAATAAAAGGGCCCTTTAGCCTCATTGTAGCACAATTCAAAAGCCGCCACATCTCTTCTCAGAGATAAGCTACCATCTCTCGAGCTATTTTATTTTCCATTCTGTATGTAAGCATTTTTAAGTATTTGATATTAATGAAATGAAGTGTTATTCCTGCTACATGTCTGTATTTATGTGTTTTATTTCATCCCTGCATAATTCTGGATCAATTGTATCACAATAGGCTGCTCTTTATTGATATTTTTTTGCATGTCCCCAATGAGGTTAGGGTATAAGTAGTTAGGGCTTGATCTGGTTGAACCTTTGCAAGTTCAACCTCACAAACCTTGATGGCCTCCCATGGTGGAATAAAAGAGAGAAGAGGGAATAGGAGATCCTATCAAATATTTCTCAAGGAGGCCCTCAATAAACAAAGGAATTTGATTATGGATAACTTTTCCCATATCCTTCAGCGACTACTCATTGATGGTGAATCTTCATCCAACAGGCACTTTGGAGGTGCCACTCCTTTTAAGGTACAAGTAAAATTTTAAATTCCCATATTTGAGGTCCAAATAGATGAAGATGTCGTAGATAAATGGCTAAATCTATTAGAAGGATATTTTTCGGTTCATGACTTTTCTAATAAGGAAAATATCACTTTTTCACTCCTCAAAGCCGTCCCCCAGGTCAAGGATTGGTGGGAAACCTATTGTGAGCAAAAGGAGGAGCCTAGGAACCCTCCTTGTTCTCGGACATACCCACTTGGAATTATTTTCGAGATGCCATCAAGGAACAATATTATCTTGTGGGGAGATATGAGCACAAGTACATACAATGGACTATTCTATAGTAGCAAAGGGATCAAAATGTGCATGAGCGTATAAATTTTGGTATCAAAGATTCAGAGAAACATTTGGTGCTAAAGTACCGCATTTATATGCACATATACATTCAGGAGGAAATGGAGTTCCTTGACATCACCTTGCTTAGTGAAACACACCGGTATGCTGCCAAGATTGAGTAGAAATTCAAATAGAAGAAGCGAGACTTTGGATCTGCGAATCAGAAGCAAGGGAAAGGCACCCCCAAGCCACAGAAAAAAGGAAAAAGACAAGGAAGGGTTGACGAGGATAACTCGTGAAATTGGTGTTATTTCCATAAGATCTCTACTCACAACACAAATGAGTGTCAGGCCAAGAAGTCACCAGTGGCTGAGATGAAGGCTTCCGAATCAAATGCATGTTCTAACTCTGAGTCAAAACTTGACAGGGGGGATGAAAAAGGAAATAATATTATCGATGCAGAGCCTAATGCCATTGTTGCCACCACCAATATCTAGAAGGAAGAACTCGGAGATCTAGAGGAGCGTGAGTGCCTCTTCCATTCACAAATGTTGGTGAAGGGTTCCCTACTACAGCTCATTGTTGATAGCGGGAGCCAAAAGAACCTCATTTCAATATATGTCATGAAGTAGCTTGGCCTTCCGACCACATCACACCCACAATTGTACACCATCGGGTGTCTTCACCAAGGACGATATCTCCACGTTAGCCAACAGTGTCACCTTCCCTACAACATGAAGCCCTTCATGGATGAGGTATTATGTGATATTTTTCCTGTTGATGGTTGTGATGTATTGTTAGGCCAACCATACTTGTGGAAGAGACATGCTGTGTATGAGTCTAAGCCTAGTGTTATTATTGTTACTTTTGGAAATAAGTTGTACAAGATACCAGAGGTAGCATCACCTACTGCCATCTCTTTGATCACTACAAAACAATTCAGTAAGCTCATTTCCAAAACTAGAAATTTTTTTTTCCTAATGATCCACCCTTAGGGAAAGAAGAATATTGTGGCCACGACCTCCATATAGGGCTCCTCTACATGACAACAACATATGGATAAGGTCGTGGAGGAGTAGGACATATTCACCTCAACCACAGGGGTAACTCTGCATTTTCAACTCAAGCACTCCATTGATCTGACCCCACACGCGCCGCTACCCAATGGACTCGATACTCTTTTCTAAAGAATGATAAAATCAAGAGGCATATTCAAGAGCTGCAGCAAAAAGGTCACATCGAACTGAGTTCATCACCCTTTGGGAGCCCGATTGTGTTGGTGTAGAAGAAGGATGGGACTTGGAGACTCTATATTGACTAACAGACACTGAATAAGATCACTGTTCAGAATATGTATCTGATCCCATGCATTGATGACCTTCTAGACCAATTCAAGGGGGGGAAATATTTCAGCAAGATCGACTTGAAGTCCAGGTATCACCAGGTACCAATCGAACCCTCTGATGTGTGGAAGAATTCCTTCAAAGCCCACGAGGGCCTTTTTGAATGGATGATCATGCTTTTCAAGTTGAAGAATCCTCCCGTAAAATTCATGAGGCTGATGGACGACATCTTGTGACCATTCACTAACTCATTTGTGGTGGTGTATTTTGATGACATCCTGATCTTTAGCCAGAGTTGGTATGAACATCTCCACTACATTCGATAGGTCCTCCAGACACTGCGGCAACACAAGTTGTGTGCCAAATTGGAGAAATGAACTTTTGGCATGACCTGGGTTCAATATCTGGGATATATTATTAATGAATGAGGGGTGCATGTGGACCTAGCCAAGATCCAAGTCATTCAGAATTGGCTAGCCTCACCCACTCTAATAGAGCTATGCAACTTTTTGGGTCTTTCCAATTTCTACCACAAGTTCATGATGGGTTTATCTCATATCACTTGGACTTTGAGTCAAGTCACTAAGGGAGGAGTGGAATAAAAATTCTTTTGGTCCAAATATCAACATAAGGTATTCAAAAAGTTGAATCATTGCCTCTGCTCTGCACCGGTGCTCATATTACTAGACATGTAGCAACCATTTGAGATCGAGATAAATGCCTCTCACTATGCTATTGGGGAAGTACTTACTCAGTGGGGGTATCCAGTGGAATATCAGAGTGAGACACTTTCACTGGTTAGAGTCTGAAAGTATCCCACCTATGACAAACAAATGTATTCTAATGTGTAGGCTTGCCAACAATGGAAGCATTACATTTTGGGGAAGGAAATGGGCATCCACAAAGATCACCGACCCCT
The DNA here is from genome assembly GCA_034641835.2 of Pinus albicaulis. Lineage (NCBI taxonomy): Eukaryota > Viridiplantae > Streptophyta > Pinopsida > Pinales > Pinaceae > Pinus > Pinus albicaulis. Next base: position 404,930,595 of record CM076576.1, read on the forward strand.
GTAGTTAATACAGACAAAAGGGAAGTTATAGAATGATCGCCATCATAAATGGTCCACATACCTTCAAAAATTTCATTTGAACATAAAATACAAGAAGGGAAACACCAATAATTTTGTAGATTTCCTCGTCCAGCCACCGATCGTGGTGCTAACCACTATGCTCGAATCTTGTGGGCATGAGACTTGGGGTTGGCCACATCTCTACAAAAGTGATCAAGAATTCGGCAACACATACCAAATGCTCCTGGAGGGTAAGCAAGTTCCAAATTTTCACCTCCATGATGCATTGTTATGCCACCTGGGATACTTATGTGCTCCTTCAAGCGAGCATGAAAATATTATTTTGGAAGCGCACTATAGTCAGGTTTCTAGACATTTCAGGGTTGAGAAAATAGTGGCAGTACTGCAGAATTATTTCTATTGGTCGAACCTTCGACTTGATGTTGGGAAGTACATCAAATCCCACACTGCTTGCGGCATTTCCAAACATACCATCAAGAAGCAAGTCATACATCAGGGAAATTTTGAGGTCTAAAATGGGCCTCCTAAGGAAAATATAAAATAATAGTGGAAATAATAAAATAATATTTGATGACATCATCAAATTTTAGAGGGAAAAAAGAAAAAAACTACTTTTTCAACTCGTATTTTCAACTTATCTCACAAAGTTTTTACTCAAATTTCAATTGGGAGTACTGATTGGATGGAAAATTTAATTCCTCATACAAGGAGTACCCATGTTGCATACTTTTGATGGACCCTGCTACAAGAAAAATGAGAAAGACATGAAAAACGTGATTGCAATCATGGGTTTTTATGTATTTCTCATTTTTCGCGTAGAAGGATGCATCAAAAGTATGCAATATGGGTACTCCTTGGATGAGGAATTAAATTTTGCATCCAATGAGTACTCCCACTCAAAATTTGAGTAAAACATTTGGGAGATAAGTTGAAAATACAAGTTGAAAAAGTAGTTTTATTATTTTATTATTTTTTTATATTTTTACCATTTTACTTAAAAATTGGTGAATCATCCCCCATGGTTGACATCATCATCTTGAATCCTATTTGTTTTTATAAAGCTTATTTTGGTTGTACATTTTACTTAGGAGGCCTAGTTTAGACCTCAAAATTCCCCTAATGTATACTCCGCTGGCTACCCCTAGTCGACCTTGGTAATCCATCTCCATGGATTACATGTCGGGTCTTCCTTATACCAAGCATGGTAATGACTGTGTTTTTTTGGTCGTCGATAGATTCTTTAAAATAGCCATTATGGCAGCCTCCAAGAAGAATATCATAGTAGAATCCATTGCTAAACTCTTCTTTGAATGAGTGTGAGTACCCTTTGGGATCCCATAGTCCATTATCTCATATTAGGATAGCAGGTTCCTTAGTACATTTTGGTCAAGTCTGTGGTCGATGTTGGACACCAAGCTCACTAAGTCCTCAACTTTCCACCCCCAAACTGATGGCCAAACAGAGGTCATCAACACGATGATCATACACATTTTGTACATGTACAACTCTAAGCATCATGCACACGGGATGAAAGCCTCCCCTATGTCTAGCACAACTATAATTGGGCTCTCCACATCTCAACTTGCCACAACCCCTTTAAGGTGGGTTGGGGTTCCACCCACTATGTCCCATTGATGTGGTCATACCATTTGTAGCTACTCAGGTAGATTTGACTCATGTTCTTCCTAAAGCCGACAAGGTGAAAAACTTCATTGAGCACATTCATCACATCCTCCAACAGATGCATGACAAATTGGACAGAGCCAATGATAAGTACAAGCAGTGACATAATCAACATTAGGTTCCACACAAGTTATTGGTGGGTGACAAAGTTTGGCTACATTTGTAGAAAGTGTGCCTCGTTGGGCCCCACCGCAAGCTTCATCCACTCTAATATGTGCCATACACCATCACCAAGGCAGTAGGGGACAATTCCTTCGAGAAAATTATTCAACCATTCCTTTTTTTGTAGCCAGTGTTTAATATGGACTGCCTTCAACCCTACTTTCCATCCTTGCTAGAGATATTTGACATTGCAGAATAACTCAAACCAACACAGTTAAACCCAGATTGCATGGAACAAGCCAAAACTGATCGGATCATGGAAACACATATCAAGAACACTTGCCAATAAAGTATCCAGCTATATCAAGTTTTCAAAGAAGACCAAATCCTTCACCAGGGCAAGTGGTTCACCAGGGACTAGATTCAACAAAAAGTTCCTCATCTCATGGAGGAACTCAATGCAATAGGGACCATTTCTTCCTAAGGGGGATGATTGATCCAGGTGGATATTGGTGGAAACTTTCCTATTCCAATAGGACCCACACCATTGTTTCTTTTAGTTTTTTAGTTTCCTTAATTGTAGAACAATTTACTATTTTTGGCAGTTTTCCGGTCGTGAACTTCCAGGGCCGTTTTGAGGCCCTAAACGACATTTTTTGAGGAAAATCGGGAGAAAATTAGGATTTTTCCTGATTTCAGTGACTCGAAAGTTGTATTCCCCAGACATATATTTCTAATGAGGTATTGTGCACGTCAAACGAAGATCGTATGCCAAAATTACATCCTTGTGAAGTTGATGTACCAATTTACCCAAAGGGGGCCCATAGTTTTGGCGCTTCATCTCCTAGGGTTAGGTTTTTAGATTTTTATGGTTTTCCCATGTTTTTCAATAACAAAATGGCCCTTGTGCCTCATTGTAACACATTTAAGAGGCATGTAGCCACCACATCTCTTCTAAGCTACCATCGCCCGAGCTAGTTTATTTTCCATTATGTCTATAAGCATTTTTCAGTATTTTATATTAATGAAATGAAGTGTTATTCCTATTGCATCTCTGTGTTTATGTTTATTTCTGTGTTTTACTACATTCCTACATAAGTCTGGATCACACCCTTTATTTTACTTACTCCATACATGTACATATGAATAATAAGCCCCCAACGTTGTTAATTTTAATATCTATATCTTATTTTAACTTTTTTACTTTTTGTTTGTTTATTTTTATATTTATAGTTTTATATTTATTAAATTAAATTAAATCAAATTTTATTTTATATTTTTTAAATTATAAAATTATTAAAATTAATAAAAGATAATTAAAACAAAACTTTATAACAAACTACCCAGGATTTTAAATAAACTACCCATCACTGTAAATTTTCAATATTTAATTCAATTTTGAAACCTAGACTTTGAGTGATTGTATATTGAGTTATACTCAACAACATTGAGCAAATGAGGGCTTGTTGGAAATCTTATTCCATGAAGACAAATTTAGAATTAGTTGCAAGCACTTATTTGGTCATTAAACACTCTAAAAAATCAACATAATTAATAGATGAAAATTTGCAAAAAAATGGTTTCCTAAATTTATCCACGCTTTTATGGTTTGTTTCAAATTTTTATTTATCTTTTGTTTTTAAATTTTTTGATATTTTATGATGGCACATTGAAAAATCAAGTGTTCAACACTCAGAAAGTGTGTTAATGTACCTATGTGAAAATGAAATTCAAGGCCTTAGTCATGAACAACAAGAACTTTTAATATTTCAATTTCATTTTATGTTCATGTCATATCAACTCATTATTTCTTCTCATATCCATTTTCAGCAAGAATCAACACTCGAGAGTGTAACAAAACAATTTTACCAGTTATATTATCTATCTAAAAATATCTTGACAGATTCATTAAATTTTCATCGGTATTTTGACTATCCATGTGCAAGTTGTTTGGAAATTTCAATTACATAAAATATTTCTAACATTCTGCCTCATGTACATAATAGATTGATGTTTTCTTTCAAAAATTTAATAATCATTTTATTTTTGGTACTAATTATTGGTATGCATATATATGCAGGAATGAAAGAAATTCAATGGCTCCATTGGAAATACAATTTTACCTAGTTTTAATCTGCTCTGTAGAGTAGGATTAGAAGTAGAATTAGTTTAGCCTAGATTAATTTTCCTTTTCTTTTTTGTTCATATTGCAGGTATGAAATAAGTGAGCCCTTTTTTGTTTATCTTAGAAAAGAAGCATTTGAATCCATCCCAATAAAATATGCTTGTAGATATGTTCAGGGAAGTTTTTACTTACTCATCAGAGTTTTAAATATTTTAAAAGATTGCTTTGTACAGGTTCTTTTCTTTATATGTTCTTTGCTTTGAAAAATTACATGTCATAGTCATATATTTTTTATTATTATTAATGTAGTTGTAACAAAATTATTGGATCATGCTTGTTCTGTTATGTTGTGGGCTTTTGGTTTCTAAATTTTTAAATGGATAATAAAAAAAGGGTACTTGATTGCGAAGGAAAATCACAAAGAATTTTACAACAGTTATAGAAATAACTCCTGTCCATAGCCACACCCTCGTTCTTTCTAAAATTATGCTTTTGCTAACACTGATCCAAATCAAAAATTTTCACCACAATATTTGTCTCCCATTTTCTTGTGGGCTCTTATCCATTGCACTTTTATGATTTTATTAGGCCTCAAGAATCCCTCTTTCCACATCATACCAAAGATCGTCATCCTGGAATTTTCAACACACATACCTTTAATTTCATCTAGGATCTTATCCATGATATGACACATGTACTACACTTAGAATTCATTCTCACGCATAAGAAATCTTATTCAATTATAATTTTTTTTCGTTACATGTCATCCCCAGACATTTCTTTCCCTGTTGGAAATTTTCCTTCTTTTATTTTGAGATGATGTGGAAGGGTGGGTCTCTTTCCTCCACATAATTTTCCCCATACTTTACGAAGTGTCCTAGCCCTATTTACTTTATCATTTAGCCCATAGGTTTTCCCCTCAAAGATTTCATGTGGTTTTCATTTAAACTCACATTTCATGATCTTTACAGTATCATCTCATTTCCACATAATCCCAGCCCATCTTCCTTGGATGTTACAAAAAAATCATTTATAAGAAAGCGCCAGGATGACTTGTCCATGCCAAATCATAATGACGGCTTATCCTAGTGGCCCTTGTCACGCTTATGATCTAGCATCTTATTGGGTGATTTTAGCCCTACATTCCACATAATAGTGACTAGCCTTCTCCAAAACTTCTAATGTGCGAGTGAGCGCATGGAGCTGGGTTACACTTTTTGTAAAGAGAGGGAGTGTTTTGGGTGAAATACAACAACTCGATCAAGCCATTTTAAGCGATCTATCAAGAAATATTTGAGCCCTCAATTGAGCCATTTTAGGGGTTAAACAATGTAACCCTAGGTTATCTAGGAGCTCGATCAAGAAATAAGCTCGATCAAACCTTAAAGCTAGATCGAGCTATAGGCTAGATCACACTTTAAAGCTAGATCGAGCCTTTATTTAACCATGTTAAGGGCTTGATAGAGGGTTTCTTAAACCCTCGATTGAGCTATTTGAATTTTGAAATCAAACACTCGGTCGAGCTCCCGAGGTCGTAAAAATCACAACTTTAGCACCCTTTATATAGATTTCTTTGCAACCCCATTTTGTGCCCTAGCAGATTTAGGGAAGAATTTGTCCTTAAGTGGAAGATTTGATCATGTTGGAATCATGAAGGAATCCTCTACACAATGGAATATGAGTTTGACTCTTCCGAATTCATATGATATTTTTCATCTAATTTCTTTTAAACACAATTCTTGATTTTTTTTCACAGTTTCAAATGGCCTGAATAAAAAATAAATAACATAAAATATACACAATGAAAAAATTTCAAAAAATACCATTATATTTGTTTACGAGTCCTACTGAAAAGGGTAATCTTGGTTTTTCAATTTATTTAAAGAGTTGAAAAAAATAATATGTGAACACATGGGTCTCCAAAATGCAATTGAAACATTACTTTTCCAACTTCGAAAAATAATAATAAATATAATTTTGCATAAGAAAAATAAATTTTTAATATGAAAAACTTAGTTCTCTCTGTGTAGATCATGCTCATATATATTTTTTTAAAACTATATATTTTAGACAAAGCTATGCTATGTGAACACACACATACCTCTTATATGTGCAAAAATTGCAGCGACAAGTATTGCATTTAATGGAAAATTGAGATATTATAAGACACTAATTTTTTTTGAAAAATACATCATTAGGACAACAACAAAATTCTCCAAATATTTTCTTTTTACTAAAAATAAAAAATCACAATGCTTATATGAATTTTGAGGGCTTCAATTCGATAAAAGAGGAAAAACTTGAAATTTCATCGCCACATTTGGCCCAAAAGTGTAACCCATCTTATTGCATTCACCCATGCATTATTCATGTTCCTTTTGGGATCCTAATCCTGGGATGACTTAGAAAATTCATGCGATGAATGCATACTTTCACTTGTTTTTCATTGGGATACATGTCCTTCCCTTCCACATCATCGCATATCTACCCACCTTTACCATCTTCTTACCGTGCACTCTTCGTTCCTTCCAGAATTTAGATCTTGATCTGACATAATCAACCACAATGATGAAAAATAATATCCCCTTCAAATCACATTTCTCCACTTATCACCCCTGCGAAGCTACAATATTTATGTGTAAAATCGGTAAGTGTGCCTTGAATTCTTTCTTGGATCTTGTCATCCACTACAACCTTTATGTGGGTCTTCTCCATTTACACACCATACGACATGTTCCAATCACATATCCATTAATTTTTTATGCAAAGGTAATATGGTTGGGTGCCAATTGATAGGTAATTTGAGGATTTTCTTGTGATTTGATTATATATATGCACCACTACATAGTTTGGGATTTTTGCCTAATTCCATGGGATTTTAAGAAAATTTTGGGGTTGATATAAAATTAGAATTCTTTCACCTAATCCTACACATACAAACAATATGATTCAACTTAGAAGAGGTAAATAGAATAAATGAAAATGTGGTACAAAGAGAAGTAAAATTTACCAATTTTTCATTACTTTCATTCTTATTTTTGATGGTTTTTATTCATTCATGATTTATTGAACATGATTTTTTCCTTTATGGCTTAATGCTCATTCTAGTTTAGATTCAATAAATTTTATGATCATAGGTAGATGAAATCTGATATAGTTGCAACTTCTTCTTGCTATTTGATTTTAAGCATAAAGGGACGTTTCTTATTTAAAAATGAATTTGGAGGAAATCGACATCTCTAGGTAAATCATAACGATATTATTCAAGGTAATCTCATATGCTTATTTTCATACTCCATTATTTTTCATTTTTTATGTTAGTTTTAGTTTTGTTTTAATATTTTCTAATTTTAGCTCTGTTTTTACAAATCCTCACTACTTACAATGAAGGTTTAATGGTGCTAGAAAGGTTGCTTAAAAATCTTCTAGTTTACTTTCCATCCCTTTTGTATCGGAGAAGTAGTTGTTATGATGATTAAACTACAAACAAGTGACATCAGGGAGTCTCCTATTGCTGAGCACTCCTAAAAAACTAAACATCACTTATGTCTAAAGGATGCTAAGATCATCGCCAAGGAAGAGCACTATCGAAGAAGAAAAATTAGAGAAGTTCTTGAGATTACGAAGAACCCAAATAACATTAATAGAGATGGAGGATTCGAGATCAATGATAGTTGGCGGCCTCTAATTCGACAGATGTGCTCCTAGAACTCATCTTATACCCAGGTATTGTATCACATGTTTTATTCTCCTCCAAATAGATTTTTTAGGGTTTGGTCTCTCCGAGCATCTAATTATATTATTTACGTACATCAAATGCATCAATTATTTAAAGTAACTTCCCTTTTCCCTACAGGGACAAGGTATGACATGTATTTTTTTTTGTATTTTCAATACATATTTGCATTTTTGTAGTTGTTGAATTTTCTTATTTTTGCTATTTTAATTACTTCATTTTAAGAATATATTAGCCTCTTTGTTTTCATTTTCTTTAACTATTTTTGTTTTACTATTTATCTCTATAGTAAGTACAATGTTTTTTTCCAGATATGGGCCCTTTTGATAATATTGGTAAAACATCTAATCATGTAAATTTGATTCTATTGGCTTCTTACCAGTTGCTTCTATCATAAATTGAGAATGAGTAGTGACTATATATTCGTATGTAAAGGTGATTTTACAAAAACTTAACACTTCTTATCACTTTTCTTTGTTCAAAACATAATGGGTTAGGTTCCATCCCATATTTGTGTGTCCCATGCTTCGTCCACGCATGACAACATGATTACCCTCTCTCACTACTCAAGTTATGTTTTAATTAACTAACCCAGAAAATTATAAGCTCTTGATAGTATAAACAATCCTTCTTGGGGAGTTTCCAAATGTGGAGTCACTCATACAAAATTTATGTACCAGCCATTGCACCATCATAATCGTTCCTCCTCCTAAAAATATATATGAATCTTGTAAATAATTGAAATCTTAATTATGTATGTGGGTTCCCTAAGAGAAATAAATAGTATTGATATTATTGCATAGTTTATTTTTTGTTGGGACACGAGATGTTGTAAGGGGGTTTTATATTATCTTGCATATCGTCATGTTTACAACATATATATGGTTTGAATATTTTAATTATTTTTATGGAATTAATGAATATGAGAGCTATAGCACTTCTATCAATACCAATCTCGACATAACTCAAAAAATCAAGCATAGTCTTATTGAGTGTATGTACTTATGTTCTTATGATATTCTTATGATAAGACATTGAAATTTCATATATCTATATAAAAATGGTGTTATGCATATATGGCTATAAAAATATTTAATTAAAAAATATGTTTAAACTATACCAAAGCCCAAAAGGTAGTCATGTTTGGGCCTATAAATACATTATTAACATTTCAAAATATGCAAAAGGGGCATAGAAACCTTAGCCTATCTATGGGGATCATAATATGTAACCTTTGCATTGTAAGAGATGTTGGACAGTCATGCAGGCATAGCCATCTCATTTAAAGTGATTCTAATATGTACCAAACAAATCTCACACTCAACTACGTGAGGTTTTAAGTATGTCGGTTCAACATAAAAAATAATCCATACATTGTGAAAATAAGCCATGTAATGTAATATTCCTAATTAGTGATAGCTAATTGGAATATTCTATTTTGTTCAGTTTGCCATCTATAGTTTGTAAATAAATAAAAATTGAGTGAAGAGGGTCTAACTCACTTAAGTGAAATAAGACATCCACCTAGTAGCACAACGTTGTGACTTAAGTGGGAGTCAAGGGGGGGCCCAACACCACATGGAGGAGGGGGCCTATGTACACTCTAGAAGCTTCTGCAAGCTTTTGCGCAGATAAGGATGAGGATGTGGAGGAGAGAGAGAGGCTACATTGGGTTTTGGAGGGAAACCCACGTTATAAAAGATGGAGGAGCCTCCTCATTTCATTCATGCTTGAGTTATTGATTGTTGAGTGAGACATTTGTCTTCTTTAGCACGCTGGCTGTTTAGCTTGTCTGCAACACTGTTTAGTGCACTGAGTGTCTCCGGTCGGAGATCTCGCCCTTAGCCCTAGGGGACTTTGAGTGCCTGCTCGGGCAAGGTTGGTTTTTCAGCATCATCCTCCAGGACAACATTATTGTTGCAGCAGCATAATACTATGTTGTAGGGTGTTGGCGTGGAGATTCCACAACACCTCTTCCTTCTCTTGTTTTTCAGAGTGAGAGTCTTTCTTCCCTTTGGAGGATCAGATTGGAAGACATTGGAGCTGATTTTCAGATCTTGGAACTTGGCCAAAGTATTCTATTCCACTCACTGCGTAGTCCCTCTTAGTGACTGCGTTATTTTCAGGGTGTATCTGCAGTGAGGGTTTGCAGATTGATTTGAGGGTAAGATCTCAAGTGTAAGGATCAACCTTCCACTTGTGAGATCTATTGGAGGAGGTCACTTTAGTTTGTTCATCATCTTCATCCTTCTCTATTGAGTTCCAGATTTGAGTTGCAGCAGCTGCCCAACAACTCCGACATTTTCGCTATTTTGTGTATTTCAGCCAATCCCTTAGAGGATTGATGTTTTACTGTTTCTAAGGGTTAGAGCTTTGCTCCCCTATTGTATTTGGGCCATATATTGTATTGATATCATTTTGGAGTAGCATTCCATCATAGAATGCATCCTCATAGCCTGGGTTTATGCAGAAATAACAGTGTTGTTTCATTTTTATGTACATGTATTATTGAGGCTTGCATTGCTCTTCTTGAGAGGTTGATTCCTCGAGGCTTGTACACTCTCTTGCTGCTATACATTATTCTTGGCTATATATTCATCTTCTTATCTCATAGCTTTTGGAGAAAATGTTGAAGGGTTTCTGGATCATTCTCTTGTCTTGCGGCAACTCATTCTTGAGATTACTGTTAGCTTAGGCAGGATGAAGGAGGAAGAAACAAAGGAGTATCTAGCACGCAGAGTTCAAAGTTGCAACATACTACTGGGAGGTCACCTCTTCCCATGTATGAGGGATCCACTAACCCCTGTGAGTCTAAGCCCAAGAAGAGGATGAGTTTATTCTCATCTCTTTTCAGATCCAGAGGAAATGCACCCCCCTTTGAGGAGGTTAAGAAGATTGAAGAAAAAAAAGAGGAAGTACCATGCGCTTCCTATTCTCATTAAGAAGAAGAGATCACGTCACCTCTTGAGGAGCCTTGTGATAACGCTGTCCCACTCATGGAGGAGTAGCCACATGCATCAACGGTTGGGGTAGTCAACACTTTTGAGGAAGAGACTCTTGCTGCCCTACAAGGAGTTCCAGATGCACATCAAGGCATGAAAATATTTCCACATTCCATTGTTGCAGCAAATTCTTCTGATCAATGTGGAGATCTACTTTTTCATTACCAAGGGTCAAATCTCATTGCTACTATAGAGCAGCTTGGTTGCACTGCACTGTGCAGCATGGAAACACTCAAGAAGGAATCAAACCATCATTCTCATGAGCCATTGTTGGATTGTAAATCACATTGGAGGTTGGGGTTTGAAGATTTGAAGATTGATGGTAGACATCTTGGAGTAAGAAACCTTTTCTCCCTTCAAGATGACACTTTCTCAATGAGATCCTCTCAGCTCAAAGAGGAACTTCTACTTTTAGATCCAAGACCTCATTGGTTTTGGAAGACTATGGATGAAAGGGAGATCTCAAGGAAAGATCTCATTGGAGATGCACTTCGACACACCATGGAATGCAATGATTTTCTTCCCTTCTCACAAGAGCAGATAGAAGATGGAGGACATCTTAGGATGGATAAAATCTCTCATGCTTGTGTTGGACATCCATTGAGACATACACATCATGATGGGAGGTTTTTTCCTACCACCTATTTTATTCTTGATAGGGTCTCATTGATCCTTGAGAAGCTTACATTTAAAAATCCCATGGAGTGCAAAGACAAGAATTTGATTTGGGAGGATGGTAGCCCTCATGGGAGGAGTACCAGGATGAGGAGAAGAAGGATGCATCCATAGGTGATTGAGTGGATGTGGATGATGAGCAAGGAGCTAGGGAGCTACCTGCAGATATGTGATACCAGGTAGCAGGAGGCTTGGCTGCGCTGGTTACTCTTGAAGGAGTTTGGCCATCACATTGATACCGGGTAGAAGGAGGCTTGGTTGCGCTGGTTACTCTTGAAAGAGTTTGGCCATCACTTGGCAAACAATCTTCCTAAGAGTGGGAGGATGGAGAAAATATGGAAGGGTACTTGCATCATTGAGTAGCATAGAGAATGGATGCATGATTTTTATGTGTCTTCATCACATGAGTTGTATGATAGAAGTATGAGGAGACAACAAGATACTTTGTTGCTTTGCTTAGGAGAGCAAGGGTAGATTTTCTCTCACACTTTATGTGATGTTGCAGGAGGAGGGGATGGCCCTATCTCCTTGGTATTTGATGATTTATTGGAAGCACTTCCATCTTGGGAAGTATTCCACATTTGTTGCAGCATTATTGGAAGAATATTTGACAAGGATCATGTCAAAGAACATAGTTTTGTATTGACAGGAGCTTATTCGCATAAGCTCACAGCGCTGTCACTTGGGAGCAGAGACTTATGGATGAAGTGTGCCCAGCAGAAATATGGTGGATATATAACCCATAGGTCCCAGGATCACTTCATATTTTCTGCACTTGATGAAAAAAGAGGAGGTAATGATGATAGAGACATCTATGGCATATTCTTCTTGACTTGGGTTTTCAAGCATAAGGAGAATTATCTTTTTGCAGCACCTAGTTCATTCTTCTTCATAGCATGCCAAAACACTATGAAGGACTCATGTATGGACCCATGTACCATCTTACTTCCAGCATATGGTGAGAAGCTTGTTTATGAATTCATTGATTTGCACACTCTTACCATTCTTATGCAGTACATTGCTTCACAGGAGGGAAATCTTGTCAAAATGCTCCATGAATTGTATTGGGCCAATCTACATGATGGAGGCAACCATATATTTTGTGGCCTTGGGAAAATGTTTTATCACTACATGTATTTTAATTTGCTACACTATAGCATGTATCATATAAAGACATGCATGATTAACCATGTAAAAAGAAACATTTTTCCATGTACTTTTATCAAGCAGCAACTTGTAAAACTGCGCTGTCACTACTGGAAAAGCTGTTGGTACCTTCTTCCATCACTTGTAACCTTCAACATTTTCTTCATTTTTCTACTGATCATGTCTCCATTTGATATTATAGATCAGATTTTTATGGGAGGCTTGATTATGAGGGAGACACATGAGCTGGATGTGTCCGTGAGTGAGAAAAATTCTCACAATTTCTGCACTACATGTTCTAATGGGAGCATGAGAAGAGATATGGCCACCACAGCCAAATGTTTGTTCTCTTTTGAGGTGGGCCATAAGATTGATATTCATCCATTGTACAGCCATGGGAAAGTTCTTGATCATGTATTATTGTTGTTACATTCAGCCATTTACTATCCTTTAGTAGATGTGATGAATCATGGACATTGCTTGCCATGTAATTTTCTGAAGTTGCAGTGGATGAGACTGCGCTATATCCTTGTGAGAAATTGTTTGCATCATGTATCATCATGTAAAACCTTCAGAAAACCTCTCATTAGGATGTTCCATGATGACCATGTCCTGTTCTTCATGGATGGATTGTTTTGGGCCATCTTGTTCTTCATTGTTGGAGGAGCCTTCTTTGGAGGATTGTTCTTCACTTTGCCATTGGAGGGAAATAATTTTGTAGCCCAGGATCAACATACACTCTACACTTGTCATGAGTGGAGAGAAGGACAGCATGAGGTAAGCTATGATGCTTGCCAAGTTCAGATTTTCAGCCCACCTTCATTACCAGAGCTTGAGGTGGAAGGAGATTTTCAGGAGTTGCCTTGTTGGGAGGTGGATCATTTTTTTTGGATGATTTCTTGGAGATGGAGGATCCACATGAGGGAGATGTTACTCATTATATTCCAGACTCCATGCCTTGAGTGGAGAGAGGTGATGAGTTGGTACACAGTCCATGGGACAACTTACACCGTGACAGATACAGCACAACAAGAGTCATGGTCTTCGCCTCTTAGAGCAATAGTCATAGCTAGAGGCAGTGCGCAGTCTGAGCCGTGGGACTTGGGATACTATTGGCCATGCTAGCCATGGGATCTGAAAGGATTTTTGGTTGGCTGGTACCATGAGAGATTAGTTTGGGATCCCAGCATTGAGAGATCCCTTCATATCAGGGTGATGCAGAGGACAGGGAATATTCAGTGGCGCATCTGGGACCCAGGCACATTTTGCAGAAAGGAGACTTGTTCAGGCAGTTGCTTGAGGGCAAGAAACATTTTGCCAGGGGGGACTATAATATTCCTAATTAGCGACAGCTAATTGGAATATTCTATTCTGTTTAGTTTGTCATCTATAGTTTGTAAATAAATAAAAAGTGAGTGAAGAGGGTCTAACTCACTTAAGTGAAATAAGAAATCCACCTAGTAGCACAACGTTGTGACCTAAGTGGGAGTCAAGGGGGGGCCCAACACCACGTGGAGGAGGGGGCCTATGTACACTCTAGAATCTTCTGCAAGCTTCTACGCAGATAAGGATGAGGATGTGGATAAGGATGAGGATGTGGAGGAGAAAGAGAGGCTACATTGGGTTTTGGAGGGAAACCCACGTTCTAAAATATGGAGGAGCCTCCTCATTTCATTCATGCTTGAGTTATTGATTGTTGAGTGAGACATTTTTCTTCTTTAGCACGCTGGTTGTTTAGCCTATCTGCAACACTGTTTAGTGCACTGAGTGTCTCCGGTCGGAGATCTCGCCCTTAGCCCCGAGGGACTTTGAGTGCCTGCTCGGGCAAGGTTGGTTTTTTAGCATCATCCTCCAGGACAATGTTATTGCTGCAACAACGTAATACTATGTTGTAGGGTGGTGCCATGGAGATTCCACAACACCTCTTCCTTCTCTTGTTTTTCAGACGGAGAGTCTTTCTTCCCTTTGGAGGATCGGATTGGAAGACATTGGAGCTGATTTGTATATCTTGGCACTTGGACAAAGTATTATATTCCACTCACTGCGTAGTCCCTCTTAGTGATTGCGTTATTTTCAGGGTGTATCTGCAGTGAGGGTTTGCAGATTGATTTGAGGGTAAGGTCTCAAGTGTAAGGATCTGCCTTCCACTTGTGAGATCTATTGGAGGAGGTCTACTTCAGTTTTTTCATCATCTTCAGACTTCTCTATTGAGCTCCAGATTTGATTTGCAACAGCTACCCAACAACTCTGACATTTTTGCTATTTTGTGTATTTCAGCCAATCCCTTAGAGGATTAATGTTTTACTGTTTCTAAGGGTTAGAGCTTTGCTCCCCTATTGTATTTGGGCCATATATTGTATTGATATCATTTTGGAGCACTATTCCATCATAGAATGTGTCCTCATAGCCTGGGTTTATGCAGAAATAGCAGTGTTCTTTCATTTTCATGTACATGTATTATTGAGGCTTGCATTGCTCTTCTTGAGAGGTTGTTTCCTCGAGGATTGTACACTCTCTTGCTGCTATAAATTATTCTTGGCTATATACTCATCTTATTGTCTCATAGATCTTGGAGAAAACGCTGAAGGGTTTCTGGATCATTCTCTTGTCTTGCGACAACTCATTCTTGAGGGGTTTTCTATGTAAAACTGCTGTTTAACCTTTTTGAATGCCTATTACATGTTCCTAAACTAAATATATGGTTTTTAATAGTGTTTTACATATTATACCTTCAGAAAATACGCTGCCCTTGCTTCAGTAAAATTCTGTATACTCAAAGTCATGGGAAATCAGGGTTTTTCTTGACTAGTCGGGAAGGAGGAACTATTTAACATAGAAAAACGCCTTTTTTTGAGCTGAAATTCGACATGGAAGTCCCTATTTACCTAATATAACATATTCCAAAACCTTGACCCGTAAATTTACGCATATTTTCTTATACACTCATTCTAGGGCCAAAATCCTCACTTTTCCCCACCGTTTTGCCCATAAAAGCTGAGTAAAGGTTGCTTATATTCTTTATTTTGGTTGATTAGCGTTCTAAGACATATTATATAGTATCTAAAGCCATTATACCCTAGGAATTCATTTTCCAGGCATGATTTGCTGAGAAATCCATTTTTTTGGGATACTACAGTCTACTGCACTATTATTTTCCGAGCGTTCTAATTATATACCACTTGGTGTGTTCATATTACACTCTTATACAGAGTCTAGAAAGGGCCAGGTAGCCTCTGTATCTCATCCTCTTTCAGAGGCGACATATCCAGTAAATTCCCTCCCAGTCAATCTCTGGTTGGAGTATGCCGTGTTTTAGAGATATCCCCGAAACAGGATATTACATGTAACATACAAGTATATTTCCATGAAACATGGTGTACCCACCAATTAACTACAACACAAAATCCAAAGGCCAGTCAACACAATTTATGATATTGCACAGGAATCCATGGCATGCATATGGATAAAATCATAGCAGGGATACCGACCAATCATACTCCACATGAGGTCTAACTTAGATCATTAGTGTAAGTCTTAATAAAAATAGAGCTACACTATAAACCAACATAGGCGAAGTCTTACTGGATGTCAGCAATCATAGTTGAGTATTATATGGAGAATAATTGATTACATACTAGAGTGGATGAGGTTTGGTGCAAGATTATGGCACTGAATTTTGAGGGAATGTTGGGTTCTCAACTGAATCAAATAGTTGAGACCACCTACTATCCACTTCTATAAATAATTTTTATTCTAGGCATAAAGTTGAGCTCTTAAGGCCCTCTCTGACTATTAGTTATCCATCCAACCACACATAAGAATTGTTGGCTACCAAACCAATGCAAATATATCCACTTACACATGTATGGATCAGAATATGATGGTTCTCAAATTGAAAAGTATTAATATTTCTTTTTATCTATTTATTGTAACTCAAGGAGTTAATCCTTGTAATCTTTCCCCTTTACATCAATTTCCATTATTGTATTGGCTCACATGTAGAGGATATGTTGCTATTTTTACCCACCTATCTCTCAAAAATAATCTCCGCTTCACCATATATGTTTCTCTTTTCCAAAGTTGGCTAATTCTTGAAGCTTAGCATGCCTTGAATAATCATGATATGAAGTTTGTGACTTTCGCGTATAAACAAATTCATAACCTGTCCCTCGACTCCTTCTTTCAATAGTCACATCATATTTGTATCTCTTCAATAGAAACACGCTCGTGCACCAAGGCTCTTCCCAATTATACCATGTTATTACTAATAAAATAACTTGACTCAAGGCATGAAGATATACGATAGAGGTTTTTTCCCTTTCCCTTAACCCTCATGAAATTTTCCATCAATATAAGCATGTTGTATCATTGCCCTACTCAGTTGCCTGAGTAATATTCCATGAGAACCGAAAAAAAATGTTAAAACTGTATGCATGGTATATTGTTGACCCCTTAAATACATTTTTTTAATCATTGGCTTGTCCTTATGTTGATGTCCAAAAATGATCAAAATCAACAATAGGGAGACCAATGATCAGTTTTGGACATCAACATAAGGACAAGCCAATTATTAAAAAAAAATGTATTGAAAGGGTCAACAATATACCATGCATATAGTTTTAACATTTATGTTTTGGTTCTTCTGGAATATTACTCATGCAACTGAGTAGGGCGATGATACGACAAGCTCATAGTGGTGGAAAATTTTGTGATGGTTAAGGGAAAGGGAAAAAATATCTATCATATATCTTCATGCCTTGAGTCAAGTTATTTTATTAGTAATAACTGCGTCTAATTGGGAAGAGCCTTGGTGCACGAGCATGTTTATATTGAAGAGATACAAAGATGACGTGACTATTGAAAGGAGGAGTCGAGGGACATGTTATGAATTTTTTTATATGCGAAAGTCACAAAATTCATATCATGGTTATTCAAGGCATGCTAAGCTTCAAGAATTAGCCAAATTTGGATAATAGCAACATATATGGTGAGGGGGAGATTATTTTTGAGAGATAGGTGGATAAAAATAACAACATATCCTCTACATGCGAGCCAATAAAATAATGGAAAATGATGGAAAGGGGAAATATTACAAGGATTAACTCCTTGAGTTACAATCAATAGATAAAAATAAATCTTAATACTTTTCAATTTGAGAACCATTAGATTCTGATCCATACATTTTTAAGTGGATATATTTGCATTGGTTTGGTAGCCAACAATTCTTATGAGTGGTTGGAGGGATAAGTAATGGTTAGAGAGGGCCTAAGAGCTCAGATCTATGCCTAGAATAAAAATTCTTTATAGAAGTGGATAGTAGGTGGTCTCAACTATTTGATTCAGTTGAGAACCCAAGTATGTAGTCAATTATTATCCATATAATACTCAACTATGATTGTTGACATCCATTAAGAATTGGCCTGTGTTGGTTTACAGTGTAGCTCTAGTTTTATTGAGACTTGTACTAATGATCTAAGTCAGATCTCATGTGGAGTATGATTGGTCGGTATCCTTGCTATGATTTTATCCATATCCATGCCATGGATTCTTGTGCAAGATCATAAATTGTGTTGAGTGGCCTTTGTATTATGTGTTGTAGTTACTTGGTGGGTGCACCGTGTTTCGTGGGCATATACTCATCAGGTTAGATGGCTTATTTTCACAATGTATGGATTATTTTTTATGTTGAACCGACACAATTATAACCTCATGAAGTCAAGCATGCGATTTTCTTGGTACATATTAGAATCACTTTAATGAGATGACTATGCCTACATGAATGTCCAACATCTTTTAACAATGCAAAGGTTACGTATTATGATCCCCATAGATAGGCTATGGTTTCTATGCCCCTTTTGCATATTTTAAAATGTTAATAATGTATTTATAGGCCCAAACATGACTACCTTTGGGACTTTGATATAGTTTAAACTTTTTTTTTAATTAAATATTTTTATAGCCATATATTCATAACACTGTTTTTATATAGATATATGAAATTTCAATGTATTATCATAAGGATATCATAAGAACATAAGGACATACAATCAATAAGAATATGCTTAATTTTTTGAGTTATGTCGAGACTAGTATTGATAAAAGTGGTATAGCTCTCATATTCATTAATTCCATAAAACTAATTAAAATATTCAAACCATATATATGTTGTAAACATAATGATATGCAAGATAATATAAAACCCCCTTACAACATCTCGTGTCCCAACAAAAAGTAAACTATGCAATGATATCAGTACTATTTATTTCTCTTATGGAACCCACCTACATAATTAAGATTTCAATTATTTATAAGAGTTACATATTTTTTAGGAGGAGGAATGATTATGATGGTGCAATGGCTGGTACATAAATTTTGTATGAGTGGCTACACATTTGGAAACTCCCCAAGAAGGGTTTTTTATACTATCCAGAGCTTATAATATTCTGGGTTAGTTAATTAAAACATAACTTGACTAGTGAGAGAGGGTAAGCATGTTGTTATGCGTGGAGGAAGCATGGGACACATGAATATGGGATGGAACCTGACCCATTATGTTTTGAACCAAAAAAAAAAAAAAAGGTGATAAGAAGTGTTAATTTTCTGTAAAATCACCTTTATATACCGATATATAGTCACTAATCATTCTCAATTTATGATAGAAGCAACTGGTAAAAAGTCATTAGAATCAAATTTACATGATTAGAAGTTTTATCAATATTATCAAAAGGGCCGAGATCTGAGAAAAAATCATTGTACTTACTATAGAGATAAATAGTAAAACGAAAATAATTAAAGAAAATGAAAACAAAGAGACTAATCTATGCTTAAAATAAATTAATTAAAATAGAAGCAATAAGAAAATTCAACAACTACAAAAATGCAAATATGTATTGAAAATACTAAAAAAAATACGTGTCATACCTTGTCCCTGTAGGGAATATGGAAGTTACTTTAAATAATTGATGCATTTGATGTACGTAAGTCACTTAAAAAAAAATAATTTGTGTTTATTTGGTCGATATTAAGTTAGTAATTATTCCAAGATATTCAATAGGCAAATTGACCCAAGAAGGAAATGACTCCGTTAGGTGATTCATCATTACCCCGCCATGTGTGAAATATACAGATTCAAGTCATTAATTTCTAATAATGGAGACATTATTAGTAGAACGTTCATATTACCAAGCAAGTATATCTCTAAATTCATGTAATAAAATGAAATAAAACAATTTTATTATTATTATCATGACATTCAAAAATTAACCTTAGGGTCCCTTAGATTCCTAATATCTAGTTTTATAGTTTCAATTTTATTTATTTATTTTAGATTCCTCCTTTAGTCTCTCTGTATTATTAGATACATCACTAGGGAATAAATAATTCTCAAGAGGAGAAATCCCTTTTGGGTATTTGTTTTCCTTAAGAGAAATGGTCTCCTTTTTAGCAACAAGTTTCTACTAAATGAAAGAGAAAATTCCCTTATCATTTGAGAACAGTCTTCGATATTCTTTATTATTAGGAAAAGGAGGACAATATAGTGATTGAAAAATATAATAAGGTATCCCAGAAAAATCTACCTTTGGGAGCTAGAGGCATACACATACAAGTGATTTGGAAAAGTACTTAACTCTGCCAATATTAGTGAAATTAAAAGAGATAAATTCAGAGATTTTTTGCGAGCAAACTTGGGTGTATATTTAGATTAATTTGTTGGAAGTATACTAAATTGTTTTAACCAAGTTAAAATAAGTTTATAATATCTAAAATATGTCAAATACTTACAACCCATTTTAAGGGCTTACTCAATGCCTAAAAGTATGGCTTCAAATTTTGTGATGTTGTTAGTATACTCAAAATCAAGTCTGAAAGAAAACTGGTGTATCTTACCAAGTTGAAAGTATAACATGACACTAACACCATTCCATTCACTCAAGGATGCATCATAAAAATGCATGTCTTGTTGATGAGATAAAAAGGAGGAGACTCTTGTTTGGTAAAAAGATAATAAACACCCAAATATTCTTCTACATAATTGACATGGGGCTATGACAAATTTTCAATATATGGTGATATTTTTCCTTCCCTCGGTAATTGGTGTTTATTCCATATATGGGAAGGGTTATGTGCATACCATCCAATGAAAATTATCCACCAATATTTACATGTTAGTATATACCAGGAATGATTAAATAATTTCTCACCAGAATATCCATAACTTGGGCGTTACAGGTTGTCTGAATTTCAAGATGATCACATAAGACAAATGTAACATATTTCATCTCACCTATGGTAATTTGCCAAGAATTATTATAAGCCAACATTTTGTTTGGATTATATTCAAAACATTATAGACCTAATTATTGTTTAATCACTTTAGGAAGTACATTTGGCCCTAACCTGCCATCAACTAGACAACAACGAGCGATCTTGTTGTACATTTTCAGTGAGACAAAGAAATTAGGGTTTTAAAAAAAATTAAAGATTTTTTTAAAATGAATATTTTATCTCATAAAATATCCTCTTTGGGATGTTTCTAGAGTAAATTGATAGAAGAAGGTTGTTTCCCTCCAAGAAAAAAATTCAAATGTTGCTGCTATTTGAGAATTGTGGACATATCAAGCAATGTGGCATCAACCTTGATGTTGGAAATTTTCTTTAAAATATTAAACAAGAACTGATTGAAGAGGAAGAGGTGGAATAAGTTACATTCATATGTGATGAGGTGACATCCGAGGTTTTTAGGCTGCTAGTCTCCCTAGATAGGTGATTTATGGCATTACGAGTTGTGAAAGTGAGCCTAGTTTCAACTGTCATGATTTAGTTATCATCTGGAAAATATAAGGTATGAACCATATCATTAATTATTTTCCAAAATATTCTCTGCTATGCACTCTTCTTAGCCTCATAAGTGTTTTCCTCATGGTACTCCTCACTAAAATTATAACATGGCCATGACAAAAGGCCATTAGGATGGTGTGAATGGGGGAAATTTCTAATAGATGTTCAAGTAGAATCTTCAACATGTTGTTTCCTCATAGAATTATTTTTCAAAATAGATGAATATATTACGCATATCTTGCATGAGTAAAATAATAGAAAATAAGTCAAATTAATTTATTAAGTCTTCAAGTGGAAGGCTTACGTGATGCAATTTCTCTTCAAATTCCAAGCATATCTGAAGAGATGATCCTAGGTTGTTAGAATTTTTTTCTTCCAAGCTGTGATGGTAAGTGGGGGGTAAGGTGCTCTAGTAGTGAATCAAGGCTTTTTTTTTGTGTGGCTTGATGATCTCTGAGATATGATTATATAACTTAGTGAAAAAAATATTGAAAAATTTAATGGTTTCACTCTGAGTATAGGTAACATTATTGTATTCACGGAGGAGGTCCACTAGGTTATGTGGTTGGCCATGAGTGGATTGAACCAATTATAAAGCTCCATAAAGGTGGAGAAGGATTTAGGCGAGGTCTCAAAAAATCAACTACTACTCGTATTTCTATGGAATTAACAAACAACTACATGCATGTATCATTGTCGTTAGCACTGATGTTGTGATGTGCATTAGAAAATGCAATCAAGTGCTCATTCAATGTGATATCGCCATTTTTTGAAAATTTAGGAAGATGATATTTGAATTTAGGAAAAGGAGTATTTTCTGGTGTAATATTCAAGGGAGAAGACACATGCTAATGATTGGCACCTAGATCCTCTTCAAATTGAAATAAAAATTCTTGATCTCTTTGGTAGGATTTTTGGTAGTTTGAACATTATTAAATGAAGAATAAAGGATGTCAATTTGAATAGAGGATGATGTAGTTGATGAACAATACAAGCAAGAGGGAGTAGACTGAGAGGATACTTTCACTCCTAACATGATTCTTCAAGAGGGAGAAATAGTCCTAGAAGAATAGACAAATCCTTGATAAAATTCAAGCTAATCCTTGGTGGAAATAATTTCCTTTCGCCTTTGGGATTAATCCAAGGGTTTATATGCATGAATTAATACATAAATCCATCTCGAAACATGAGACTTACTAGTAATAAACCAGTTATCTGTGATCGACACGATCTGTAAAATTCCTTTCTTTGTCTTCTCTTCTCTCTTGCAATTCGATTTCTTGAGCTGTGAATTCCAAATCCTCCTCTAAATCGGAAAGTGTATATGAATGTCAAAGATGAATTTTAGTAATGAGTGTGAAATACTCCTTTGATCATTTATTTGGACTAGAAGGTCTGATTGATTAGGAGACATAATAGTCATATAGATATAAATATTAATAGGACATATATATTTGGATCGATGTTCCCCAGTATGGTTGCCAAAAATATGTTTAAGAACAGATTTTTTAAGGTTTTATACCAACACCCTCAAATCTCACCGGGCTAGTGAGATAATAGGAATAGGTCAAGGGTTTTATCCACACAAGTTATGCTACAGTTATTCATAGCATCATTTCATATAATGAAAATAAAATATATGCATATGACATATTTGCATAATTAAATTTAAGAAAGACTCATTACAAGGTACAATAAACATGAAAACAAGCTAGAAGAGTGATATATATATATATATATATAATACTACACATTATCCAAATGAAATCAAAATAAAATTACTTCAATTAATCATTCATTTTGCATGCAAACTCGTAAAAAATAATACCTTATCAACCATAACACTACACCAACATGTATCTAAAATTTAATATAAAAAATAATAATAACTTTCCTTTATAAATATTAGAGAAACAGGCCTTATAAAATTAGGAAATACATAACAAATTAATTGGAGAAAGCATGCTAAATATATCACCTGTAAAGAATGCTGATTTTATTGACAAAGTGTAGGTACAACTTGTTATTTGTGTTCCTTTATACGAAAATGAGGACCATACATCACTTACAATGTCTATGATGTAACAAGTATCGTACAATAAACACTAGAATGTCAAAAAATAAATTAAAATATAGTGTTCAACAACATGGGATATTTTTTATAAGATTGGACAATTTTTTTTCTAAAGCATCATACCAATTAGAAATGATATAAATAATACTAGGCCTTCTAACAACAATAATTTAATCAGTAAATAATAAAAACCTAAAGAAAAAGACCAAAAAATAGGTAAGTTCACTTTACTCCTTATCACTTCTGAAAGGATTTCTGCCGCCATGAAAACATGTAAACAATAGTCCTTTTGAAAGAATAAATCAGAGGAATAAATGACAACTAAATTTTATGCGTACCTCTCCTCATTAGCTTTTTTCTCCATCTCTTTTTTTTTTTCATTCCTTGTCTTCAATCTAGTTTTATACCTCCCTTAGATAGTTGAAGAGAAAAACTATTTTTAAACTAGTTCTATGTTAAGATAAATGGCTATTTTTTTATCACGGGAAGGAATTTAAGAACGATTATTTTTTAAGAAGTAATTTAATTTTATAAAATAGGTGTGGTACCCAACTAATTCCATTAAATATCCTCATAAACCATGTAACTCCATAATAAATTCAAAACATGGCATTATCATTGACACCGTTATTATAATAATCATACACATAAGTGAGTCATCAACATATAAAACATGAAGCATATAAAACAATCTAGTATATCCCATATGATATTATCATCAAAATATGTACCATGAACATACTAAAATGGTTTTAATTAAAGTAAAAACCATAAAATAAACTCAAGCAAACTCCAAATCTCTGCTTGGATAAGTCTAGTATTAAGTTTCCTTTTCTTTTTTAATTTCATCCCCTTGTGTCTCTAGATGCATATATGTAAATAAATTTCCATCTTCTCTCCTCCTTCAAATATAGTCACATATGAATGGGTATGGGAGGAAGTTATAGAAATTTATACAATATGCATGTATATTACTGGACTCCCCTGATCTAACAATTAAATTAACTGTTAAATACATAATCCTTCTACTCAATTATTTGCAGAAATTAAATCTCCAATTGCAAACATATGAAGAAAAATCAATCGCACATAACAAGATGTTTTACCATGAAAGCTTAAAGATAAAACCCCCAACTGTCATATATTATTTATATCATGAAATCATGAAACAATATCATACAAAGCTTAGCTCATAGAGCTCTTAGTACAATATACAATCATCTCACACTGTCATACAAAAATTGGTTCACACATGCACCAATTTACTGCCTCCTCATAGCCTGCCTCCACTGCGCAATCCCTGCTAAAGAAGATCCCTGAATGAATTTTATCTTGCCTTACTTTGACTGCATAATCCTCATTGGCAACTCCAATGTGTGAGTAGATGCATTGAATGCATCACTATAGTCACAACTAATAGTCAAACACACCTTTTCACCTATCTCTGCACTGGGTCTCCACTGGATCTGACATGCAAGTAGTTAACTGTTGTATTTCTTTAGTTGGAAGTAAGACACTACTTGTGAATTAATTAAATAATTAATTCACTCATCTTTCACTAGTGTATCTTTAGTTATAACTAGCACAACTGAGTTTAACTTACTTAAATGAGTTAAACTAAATAAAAACTCCCATAACTACTCTTCCAACTCTGTTACCACTGTGTCACACTCAGTTACAACGAAGTCCATCATGCATGAGTCACCAACCAACCTCAGAATGTGTAATTCCTTCAACTAACTGGTTTTCTACATCAGTTAACTGAAATCGATTGCTCCAAGAGAATAATTTATTATTTATTGTCTCATTATCTTTAAGGGATAATAATAATCGACATGCATTCTATTTTTAGATATGCGATCTATAAATAAAATTTCCCCATATTCTAAAAATAGAAAATCATCTAAAGATATAATTTTCTCAACCATCTAGAATCAACATCCCGCTAATTTTAGAATATGCTCACCATTCTAAAAATAGACATACACCTAAAAATAGCCTGCGTCCCCCACCTAGTGAAGGTGCTTAATTTTCACTAGGATCATCATCTTGTTGAATCTCAACACTCCCTCTCAACAAGAAAGGGATTATCCTTCACCCTGATCCTATCTCTATGGTATTCGAATTTTGTCCTGGTCAACGCCTTCGTCAGAATATCTGCATCATGATCTTCCGTAGGAATGTATTGAAGCAACATGATATTCCACTGCACATAATCTCTGATATGATGATACCAGATATCTATATGCTTATATATATAATGAAACACAAGATTAATCAAGAGTTTAATGCAATTCTGGTTATCACAATGAATCAATGTAGGATCTAAATGAGAACTAAATAAACTGACCAGGATATTCCTCATCCAGATAGCCTCACATGCAGCTTGAATTGTTGCCATGTATTTTGCTTCCACTGAAATGAGTGCCACATATCTTTGTTTCTTGGTGTACCAAGAAACAACTGTAGATCCTATATTGAAAACCCCTCCTGATGTGCTCTTTCTGTCCATTGGATTTCCTGCCCAATCTGCATCCGTGAAGCCATGCAACTTCACCTCATCCATTTGTTTGTACCATAAGACATACTAAGATGTGCCCCTCAGATATCTCAGGAAATGCTTGCCTACCTTCCAAAAGAGCTTGGTAGGCTTAACCATCGCTTGACTAAGGTGGTTCACCGCATAGCATATGTCTGGTATTGTATTAACTAAATACATGAGCGAACCCACCAACTATAAATAGACAATAGCATCCACTACCTCTGTCGATGTAGCATCCTCTTTCCTCCAATTTACTCGGAGAGGAGTATCCATGGGTTTGCAGCCCTCCATGTGAAACTTACCAAGTATCTCCATTGCATACCTGCCTTGAGACACAAACAGTCACCTTATCATTGCCATATTTCCAATCCAAGGAAATAATGAAGGAGACCCATATCCTTCATCTCAAACTCGTTTGCAAGGTCCTCCTTGCATGAGTGTATTAGCTGCTCATCCCCAGTCAGTATTAAATCATCAACATAAAGAATAATGATTAAAATCTCACCCTCCACCACAATCTAGTATAGGTTTGCATCCACCTCACTCTTGGTGAAGCCAAGGCCAGTGAAATAGCTTTCGATCCAAGTGTACCAAGCACGGGGTGCTTGCTTCAGCCCATACAACACTCTTTTGAGTCTGCACACATGTGACTCACTGCTAAAGATCTCAAATCCTCCAGGCTGCTCAATCTACACTTATTCCTCAATGATCCCATTAAGGATTGCAATCTTCACATCCATTTGATGAATGTGCCAACCCATTTGCACTGAGAGAGTAAGGATGGTCCTTATGGAATAATATTGTGCGATAGGTTCAAAGGTTTCTTCATAATCAATCCCCTTGATCTATGAGAAGCCCCGGGCAACAAATATTTCCTTATACTTCTCAACACTCCCATCAATAGCTTTCTTTACCTTGTAGATCCATCTTAAACCTACCACTGATTTATCAACTAGCCTTGGAACAATTTCCCAAGCACTGTTTCTGACAATGGAGTCATACTCCTCCACCATTGCATCTACCCATGTGGGCTCCTACAATGCTTCCTGAAAAGAAGATGGCTCTGTCACAATACATTTTCTCATGAGAGCCATGTATCCAGTGAATAAATCAGGAGACTGTTTCTGTCTGTGTTGTGAAGTAGGGGCTCCTACATTTTGTGCCGCATCAAGCTTCATCCTCTCAGCTTCTGTGGTATGCCTTCTACTAGTTCTGATGTTTGGCTTTACATGAGTGGACTCCTCCACTCCATGATCCTCCTCCTGTGGCTAATCCACATCTTGTGGCTTATCTTTGGGAACAAGCAGTTCCTCCTCTGCATGCAAGTGTAGCTCCCTCTCAAGCGACAACTTCATGGATTTCTCCTCATTGAATTTTATATCCCATCGCACCACAGTAATCCAACTGTTTGGCAAATTCACATGATAATTATGGGGAATTTCTATGTACCCCACAAATATCCCAACTTCTGCAGTCGGCTCCAACTTCTTCCTGGCTTTCTTGTTCACATGAACATAAACAGTTGAGCCAAAAATCTTAAAGTGAGAAACATTTGGTTTCTTACCAGTAAAAGCTTCTTTAGGTGTACTCATGCCAAGTACTCTATGAGGACAACGGTTTTGCACATAAACCGCAGTGTTGCATGCTTCCCCCCAAAAGTGAATTGGTAGGCCCTGATCATGCAGCATAGCTCGTGTAGTACACACGATCGTTCTATTCTTCCTCTCCACGACCCCATTCTGCTGTGGGTTATGAGGCGCTATGAGTTATATTTCAATTTCTTCTTTGCTACATAAGTCTTTGAATTCGTTCGAGATATATTCACCACCATTATCACTTTAGAGAGCCTTCACTTACTTCCCCGACTCTTTCTCCACCAATGATTTAAACTCACAGAACTTTGAGAATGTTTGATCCTTCTTCTGCATGAAGAAGGTCCAACATCTACGAGAAAATTCATCAACAAAAATAACATAATACTTGTGTTTTTCTATTGAAGCAACCGAGAATGGCCCACACATGTCTGTGTGAACTATCTCCAGGATCAGCGAAGCACAATTATCCTTTTCATGAAAGGTGGTATTCAAAAACTCACCCATAGTACATCCCTTGCACTAATCTATCTACATAAGTGTACCCTTGGGAAGTCCAGCAGAAATATGCTGTAAAATATTCAAGGCACCATGGTGAAGATGGCCCAATCTCCTGTGCCATAATTCACCCTCATCTCTGCTCACCACTTCTTCTTCTTTGCCCACCATTGCAGCATATCCATCTACCTCCAGCTTGTAGAGATTATTAACTCGAATCCCTATCCTGTTGGTTTGAATTGTTGTTTTATGTCATAGGAAAGCTTTTCCGTCGCTGAAAACAACATCATAACCTCTGTATTGTAACATTATGACTGAGACCAAGTTATCCTTTAGACTTGGAAAATGCATAACATATTTCAACATAAATGGTTTACCTGAATCCCTCTCAAAGGTAATGGTACTAATGTTGGTCACACTGTATCATCCATCATCACCCATCTCTATATGCATTTGGAGATCTTTCTCCTGTAGGTCGCTGAACAACTCCTTATCTCCCATCATGTGGAAGGAAGCACCACTATCAAGATACCACACCAATCCCATTGTGCTTGAAACCAAGCATGCGATCAGGGATAAATCAAGTTCAAATTGCAAGGCAAGGGCCTCACTAGCTGTAGCTCCAAAAACCTTCTTTTTCTTCTTTTTCTGTGGGTAGTTAGTGGCGAGATGCCCATGTTCGTGACAGTGAAAACACTTCACTTTGGACAAATCCAGCTTCTTGCCTTTAGCCTCAAATTTTGAATGGTATTTCTTCCCCTTCAATTTCCTCACTTTGGGATCCAAAGCACAATCCTCTTCATCACCATGCTTTTATGAAGAGCCATCCATGGTACTCCACCTTATCTCCTTCTGCACTAGATCTGACCAAAGTCACTCCAAATCCGGTAGTTTCTCCCGCCCATTGACAAAGTCTTGATAATTATGCCAACTCTTCTGAAGTCCAAGGAGAGCCAAGCTCACCAAGTCATCATTAGCAACTATAATTCCCACACTCCTCAGTTCATCCCTACATTGGACAAACTTTGTGAGATACTTTGGAATACTATCGCCCTTCTCCATTTTGATTTTTCTAAGTTTATCTTTCAACACCAACTTCCTATGGTTTCTTCTGCTTTGGAAAAGATTTGTCAAAGCCTTCCAAATTGCAAATGGAGTGGCTTTCCCGTGAAGGCTTGACACAATACTGTCTTTCACACCTTCCAACAAAATCCTTCTCATCTTCGCTGCTTTCTTTAGCCAGGTGTCAAGTAATGCACTATCGAAGTGGGCTTAGGAACATCACTATCGATGAAATCCTTCAAGCTATTATCTTCAAGAACCACCTCCATCCTGTCCTTTTAGGATATGTAGTTTGAGCTGACCTCAAGTGCATACTCCAACCGCAACCCATTGAAAGCCATTTCAATGTTTACTCAACTGTCGCACTAAGAAATTCTTGCAGCAAATTCGAACTGTTCCACCAACACAACTCAGCACTGCTTCAATATTGCAATCTCCAGTGATTAACACTGCTCCGATACCATGTAAAAATTTATACAATATGCATGTATATTATTGGACTCCCCTGATATAACAATTAAATCCACTGTTAAGTATAGAATCCTTCTACTAAATTCTTTGCAGAAATTAAATCGTGAATTGCAGACATATGAAGAAAAATCAATCGCACATAACAAGATGTTTTACTGAGAAATCTTAAAGCTAAAAACCCCAACTATCATATATTATGTATATCATGGAATCATGAAAAAATCTCATACAAATCTCAGCTCATATAGCTCTCAGTACAATATAAAATCGTCTCACACTATCATACAAAAATTGGTTCACACATGCACCAATTTTACTGCCTCCTCACAACTTGCCTCCACTGCGTAATCCCTACTGAAGAAGATCCCTAAATGAATTTTATCTTGCCTTGCTTTGAAGAATAATCCTCATTGAAAAATCCAATGTGTGTGTAGATGCATTAAATGCATCATTATAGTCACAACTGATAGTCAAACACACCCTTTCACCTATCTCTCCACTAGGTCTCCATTGGATTTGCATGCAAGTAGTTAACTGTTGTATTTCCTCACTTGCAAGTAAGACACCACTTGTGAATTAATTAAATAATTAATTCACTCATCTTTCACTAGTGTATCTTTAGTTACAACTAGAACAACTAAGTTTAACACACTTAACTGAGTTAAACTAAATAACAACTCCCATAACTACTCTTCCAACTCTGTTACAAATGTGTCACACTCAGATACAAGGAAGTCCATCATCCATGAGTCACCAACCAACCTTGGAATGCGTAATTCCTTCAGCTAACTGGTTTGGCACATCAGTTAATTGAAATCAAGTGCTCCAAGAGAATAAGTTATTATTTATTGTCTGATTATCTTTAAGGGCTAATAATAATTAACATGCATTCTATTTTTAGATATGCGATCTATAAATAAACTTCACCCATGTTCTAAAAATAGAAACTCATCTAAAGATAGAATTTTCTCAACCATCTGGAATTAACGTCCTACTAATTTTAGAATATGCTCACCATTATAAAAATAGGCATACACCTAAAAATAGCCTGTGTGCCCCACCTAGTGAAGGTGCTTAATTTTCCCTAGGATCATCATCTTGTTGAATCTCAACAAAAGTGGCCTTGCAAGGGGAATGCTCAAGAATAATACGTGCATGAAATTTTCCTACTTCCAATCATGCGGGAGGATTAAAAGGTTGTTGTGCATGAAGTGATGTAACATGAGAGAGAGAGAGAGAAAAGAGTATTTGTGGGACTGGATGTTAGGTTGTGTAGAGTGATGAGAGAAGGCGAGAAAATGAGCAAATCCTAAGGCTGGCCTAATAGGATTAACTTCCCATCCATCATTCTATAGTGGTGGCTATTGAGGTGATTCAGGTTTAAGAAATTATACTATCCTTGGATGAGGTAGAGGAATGTTTTCATATCCATGGGGTATGGGAATGGGGAGATCCTAGATACAAATGACTAGTTTTAGTTATATTTATAAACTCCTCTCAATATGCATCAAAATGGATAGAAAACTTGATATTTTTATTTCTACTATCTCTCCATGTCATATAAATACTCTTATTCCTCACCCTTCTATTTCATCTTGAATCTATGCTAAAAAATATCATGCTGACATGATAAAAAACATTTTATCATCCATCCATCAATGTATTGATCAAAAAATATAAAAATAAAGACTATTTATAATCATGTCTCCTGTAATACTAGAGTCTATGTAAACAAACAAAGGGAAATAAATAACAAAGGGGAAGGGCTTGCACATGCATGTAGATAGGACTGATGTAATAGAATATACGTGCTAACACAGTAGCATAATGGGGGAAATTAAAAATTTCAATATCAATGTTAGTTTTTTATTTAAATTATGGGAGTTATAAATACGAGAAACAAGCAAGTGGTTAATTTAGATAAGCTTTTCCTTTTTGGTTATGTCTCAAGCAAGATATGACACACACACACACACATAGTTCCACCTAGGCATTTACCCATTGTTTAGCCTATCTCTTACAAAAATATTTATTTGCAATAATATCTCTTACCATTGTTTTAACAAGACTGAAGGGAAAAAAAAAAAAAAAAAAAAAAAAAAAAAAAAAAAAACAAAAAAAAAAGAAAAAAGAAAAAGAGGATCACTAGCTTAACTTTTAGTTGTTGATTTTTTTTTTTTTCAATTTCCTTCACATAAGAGACATTTGATACAAACAACATAGTTTGTATCAGATGTCTCTTATGTGAAGGCGATGAAAAAAATTAAATTTCAACAATTGAAAGCTAAGCTAATAATCCTATGTTTTCCCTTAAAAAAAAAACCTCTCTTATTAAAAGAATGGCAAGAGATATTAGAGAAAATATATAGTTTTGTAAGAGACAAAGTGTAAATAATGAGTAGATGCATAGGTGGAACTAATTATTTAATTGGAAATACATATGTCTAGTAGTCATGAAAGAAAGGGTAAGGAACACAGTTGAAACATGGAAAGTGGTAAGTGTTAAATATGACATGGAAAATATCATTGTTGTGCACTAGTATTTTACTGACATGTATAAGAAAAAATGATTAAGTGACCATAACAGGGGCAAGATAAATTTGCTTTGAAATATATATAAGCTTTGAAACTTGTATACCTCAAGAGAACTTTCACCTTCCATAACAAATTAAAACTTGATATAATATATGGATGGGTGTGAGCTCAACGATTTGATTGTGCCTTGAGACACAAGTTAAGATTATATAATACAATGATTCCCCATATTATATTTTGGTCAAAAATGACCTTTGCACACAAAGGAAAATGATAAAAATACAGTAGCCTACCATGATATGAGTTTAGTCCATAATGTTTCATTGACATGGTCCCAAGAATGGACTTTGAAAACACTTCTAGGAGTGATTTAGATAGTTTTTTTTGGCTCTGTCTCTTTTAAATCAGTTATGTCAAACAAAGAAGAAATGAAGATGGATACAAGATCTTGTATCATATATAGTGGCATGATAGTAGCTCACCTAAGAGTAGATAAGGTGAACAAAGGGGAACATGGTAGATGGGTATATGCATGAGTGTAAGGGGAAGCACATAGACCATTTGAATCTTATTAATGCTCAAGTATTTTTCTTGCCATAATTTTATGAATAGGGATGATAGGGACATAGCATTGAATAAAAAAATAATGTATTGAAAGGGTTGACAATCTACCATGCAAATAGTTTTAACAAACACCCTTTTGGTTCCCATGGAAGATTACCCAGGGAAATATATAGGGAGATGATTCAACAAGCTCACAATGATGGAAAATTTCATGACAGTTAAGAACAAGGGAAAACTACTGCATTGTATATCTTCATGCCTTGAGTCAGGTTCTTTTATTAGTAATAGTGGTGTATAGTCAAGGTATAGTCTTAGTCCACGAGCGTGTTTCTTTTAGCGAGATACAAAGACGAGGTAACTGGTGAAACAAGGAGCTAAGGGATGGGTCTATGAATTCATTATACCTGAGAGTCACAAGGTCATATCATGGTTACTGCAGGGATGCTAAGCTTTGAGAAGCAACCAACTCTTCCAAAGAGTAACACAAACGGTGAAGAGGAGATTATTTTTTAGAGAGAGTCAGGGAAAAAAACACCATATCCTCTGCATGTGAGTCAATAAAAAACAATGGAAAATGATGGAAACGGGAAAAATGACAAGGCTTGAATCCTTGAGCTACAATCGATAGATCAAAATAAATATTAATACTTTGTGATTTGAGAACCATCAGATGCTAAGCCATACCTATGTCCATGGATATATTTGCCTTGGTTTATTTGCCAACATTTCCAATGTGCGGTTGGAGGGACAAATAATAGCCAGAGAGGGCTTGAGAGCTCGACTTTATGCCTGAAACGAGAATGTTTTGCGGAAATGGATAGTCAACGACTTCAACGATTTGCTTCAGTTGAGTACTCTATGTGACCTTAAAATTTGGTGCCATAATCTCGCATCAGATATCATGCACTCTAGTATGTTATCAAATATTCTCCGTATAAGACTCAAGTATGATTGTTGGCATTCATTAAGACTCGGCCTTGGTAGGCTTACGATGTGGCTCCAGTTCGATTCAGATATCCACCAACAATCCTAGTCAGACCTCATGTGGTGAATCACTGGTCGATAACCCTGCTATGATTTAATCGACATGCATGCCATACATTCCTTTGCAATATCATAAATTGCGCGAAGTGGTCGTTGGTCTGTGTGTTGCATTTTCTAAGTGGGTGCACCATGTTTCGTAGGCATATACTCGTCAGGTTACGTGGCTTCTTTTCATAGTGTATGGATTAATTGTTACGTTGAATCAACACACTTATAACCTTACAAAGCTGAGTGTTTTATTATTTTGGTACATATTAAACCCTTTTTACATGAGTTAGTTGTATCTATGATACA
Source organism: Pinus albicaulis (assembly GCA_034641835.2). Taxonomy (NCBI): domain Eukaryota; kingdom Viridiplantae; phylum Streptophyta; class Pinopsida; order Pinales; family Pinaceae; genus Pinus; species Pinus albicaulis. Next base: position 404,964,599 of record CM076576.1, read on the forward strand.
ATCCAACAAATTTTAACAATGTCAAGATTACATATTATGATCCCCATAGCTATGCTATGATTTCTATGCCCCTTTTGCATATTTTCAGATGTTAATAATGTCTTTATAGGCCAAAACAAGACCTTCCTTGGGGCTTTGGTATAATTTAAACACTGATTTTTATTTAATCAAATATTTTCGCAGACATATTTAACTCCTTTTTTATATAGATATATGAACTTCCAATGTCTTATCATAGGTATATCACAAGGAAAAATAAGGACATATACTCAATAAAAAGATGCTTCATTTTTTGAGTTATGACGAGAAGGTATTATCAGAAGTGTTATAGTTCTCATATTCATTAATCTCATCAAAATAATTATACTTTTTAGACTATATATATATATATGCTGTAAACGTAACAATATGTAAAATAATATAAAACCCCCCTTATATCATATAATGTCAGAATAGAAAACAAACTATGCAATCATATCAATGCTACTTATTTCTCCTAGGGACTTCACATACACATTAAAATTTCAAGGCTTTATAAGTATTATTTTTTTTAGGATGAGGAATTATTATATTGGCACAATGGTTTGGGCTAAAAATTTGTAGGAGTGGCTCAACACAATCTTTATTGAATTCGTGAAATTTGACATCAAAATTTTCCATTTTTAAGCAATTTATATGTTAAATATTATTTAAAATTTTATTTGATCATCAAATCTCTCATTGCAACTATAAAAACTAATTATAAAATCATTAAATTTAACTAAATTTTATTTTATCTATTTCTTATAATATAATTAAATTAATAAATAGATAAATTTAATATATTTTTAATGTAAATAATTTTTTAATTAAATTAAAATTTAAAATTTAATTAATTTTTAAACACAATAGTAAAAATTTTAATTTTGATAATTAGAATATACCATTACTATCCATAAATCATGGTTACCATATGTAAATTAGAATAGTCAATGAAAATTAAAAAAAAAAAGGTTTAATATAAATTTAAGTTATATTGTAACGACTCTCATCCCACATCCTACCCTCATAATTTTTTTTTCCATGAGAACAAGTGGACAATATTCTACAACTTATTTTAATGAGTTTGTCATTAATACTTAATTATCCTCCAAATATATTTAGTGAAAGAGATTTATTAAATTGTTAATATACTTCCTTTCCCAATGTTGTCATCTCTAAGGATACCCTTCAAATTATTTTCAGCTCATCAAAATTGAAAGGTAATATGTACATTTTTGTGTCCACTATGCTATTACTTTTTTATTTTGGCAACTACATGTGTTAGTTTACCAATGTGTTTGATTTTTTTCATACCATATAATACACACCTCTCTAGAGGCATATCTGTATGATCGAATACAATTAATTAATATACCTCTTATATATATATATATATGGTAGTAATTATTTTGAACTCTCACGTTGAATTCGATTTATATTTGTATATATATAGATAGCGAAATGCATAACCTTAGGCTTTGATATCCCTACATGGATTCTCAACAATTATGTCATATAATTTCGACGTGAGTATAACTGAGGCAATAGTTGATATTCCTCTTCCCAAGGTAAGTACATCGGCGTTCTAAAGGTACGCATCAAGTTCAAGTTTCATAAATTTCGAAGCACATTTCATTTATGGATTTATGACTGCGTCTACGCTATGGTACTTGGTTACTAACCCTTGATCCTATTTTTATATACGAATCACTCTGATTAGTTTCTCCAACGCATATATATTTGGTTTACTATTGAATTCAATGTGACTTGTTCTTGGTATGCAATGATGAAGCCAGCGCTTCATTTGTGAATTCAAAAAGCATTTTGAATTTGTTCTACGTACACACAATATACATTGAACTACCTCTTGGTACTATTTGTTGATACACGTCACTTGCATATTTTAATATTTGATATGGAACAAAGGTACCCTTGGGTTTAATGAAAGATCTCTCCAGATTGTTTTCGCCGTCTCCTTGATTTTAATCCCGAGATACACACCTCGATTCCAACACCGATGGGGATCGGTTGACGCGTGTATGGTTTGGATGCGTTGATTCCATCTTAGGGTTTTATTCGATGTTTATTTAGATCCTCTATTCGGGGTTTTGATTTCTTTTACTAGTTCCTTTCCACTGTAACTTTGTGGTGTTCACAATGGAGTTTACATCCATGCTTCGAGGCTTCTGATGGTTTTACGCCAATTTTTCTCTTAGCTCTCTGGAACGACGTTCATGTATGGATATCATCGTTGCCATCCATGTTATGAAATTTTACTATTGTGCTTCCCATTGAGATATAGCTTTCCTTCCTCAATGCGTTTTGATTTCTTGTGTAGCCTTCGTGGCTGTAAGAATGCTTCGAATAGTTTCATTTTATTAATAGCTACTTACAGTGGTAGTGGTTGGTTAATGGCCACGAAATTTTGGTTAGTTTATCTCCATGTTTGGAGTTATATTTTTGGTAACCAGTCGCTCTCGTATCAGCTCTTGCTTCATATGGTAAGGTCGTTTGTTTGTTTTTGAGTGTAGAACGAAACCTCCACTGTACGTATGGGATTCCCACTTCACTTCTCTATGGGTTCGATCCTTAATAACCCGAGCTTGACTGTAAGATTTGTATTTATTTTATTGGGCTTTCTATGTTCATTTCTGTGAGTTTATATTGTCTCACGTATATGTATGTAACTCTGGTTTTTTTTTCATCTCTAGAGTTCCCTCATTATTTTGCGAATTACATACTATCCTTCTCAGGTAATCTATTTACTTCTGCGATGGTTCATGGAATGCTTATTGACTTTCTCCATTTAATTAATTATTAACAAATCCTTTTTCTATTTCTGTTGGATTTCATACAGGTATCGATGATCTTTGGGTTCAGTCAACATTCCATTTGAATTCTTGTTTATTCCCATGGAATTTAACAAGTACTTCGCTTACCTTCTAGGTTTGTTGATTTCGATTCGACTGGCTTGCTTCTCAGTTTATCCTTGGGATAAATCCTCAAGTTTAACTCAGACATTTATCATTTTATATTGAATGTTTATAACCGATATGGATCCAACTCAGATCTGGACATTTGGATGCTCTGTATTTATTTTTTAACCATGAATAATGTCTCACATTTTTGCATATACTTTTTATCCTTTTAGATTCGTCATTCCAATACCAATTGAAAAATTCTAGGTTGCCACAAAATTATTTATACAATAATTAATGGTAACTTAATACCACACTGTACAGTCATACGAATGGGATTTTGGCCCATTCTGCTATTTATCAGTTTTATGTGACAGTCTGGTATTTTGTTATCATACCTTCCAGTTTTGGTTTTTTTCTAGAATATAATAAAGACTTTTCCCATTATGGATATATCAATGACCTCTATCTTTCTCTTATAAAACTTTAATCGTACACAGTAGCATAGAAATTGACCCATTTCTATTAGAAATTCATTTTGTTTTATATAGCAGAATCAAGTCTCTAGATGGGATTTAATTCACTAATTTTATAATTTCATAACATGCATTTTCATATCAGTGATGTACATAAATTAACTTGTCATTTCTATTTTGTTAAATTATTCTGTGTTACATAACATTTCTGTCTTATAGAATTATATTGTGCGACAGAAAAGTATTTCTTCCTTAGCTCATGTTGCCCTTTAGGCAGAGAATTAAAATTTGTATGCTAGCATTCCATTTTAACTCTACAGTATTTGTTCAATATTACATACTCATCAATCCTTCTAATTTCACGGTTGGTTTGTCATCTTATGAATCTAATTTTTCTTAGTTCATACATAGATATAACTGTACATTTACAGAAGCAAATTAAAGTACAACTTTAATGATTTATGGGAGTAGTATAAATCTCTAGATTTAAACCATTAGTAGGTTTAGAGATTCTGGATGATTTTCCCCATAATTCCTATTCCTACAACTATACATAATTGAGAGGATTAATTTCTTCTAAATAGTTCTGTTAAATGTAAGGAATAATAATTCTATAGTAATTAACCATATTTCACAATAACAGGTAATTTAACCATTCATAAAAATTGTGGACATACCACTTCTGCAAATGACCAACCTCCCAACCTTAGAGTTCTTCTGTCTCCAGAACTCACCCCCGAGCTGAGATCATCTCCTAAAACAGACCAACCTCAATCTGTTCTAGAATAGCTTATTTAAGCTTATGTTCCCCAAAGCTTGTTTCTAATTCTGTGTCCAGAATTACAGGATGATTTTATTCTTGTTTGCTTAGGCTTCTCTTATTTAGGGACTTTAACGCTGCTTTCTGCTTTTCCAGATTTTTACCTCTTCCCAACTACTATCCACATCATTAGGGAAATTTAGATTTTTCCTCAAAAATCTAAATTAGAAATAAATTCTTTCAAGGCTTTTTGAAAGATTTTTGGGGAAAATCTTAGCCTCTTTTCATACCTCATGGATTTGGCAAGTGATCTCAAAAATTTCCTTTGGTCAATATGCACAGAAATATTTTTATTTATTTTTCATAATTAAATAATTAATTACATTCACACAATAATTATCCATTGGGGTCCACTCCCCTTTGGACTGCAGTTCAAATGTCTAATTTGAAAACATAAAACTAGGGGTGTTACATATTCCCCCTCTGAAAACAAACACCATCCTCAGTGTTAAAAACTACTCCTAGAGTTCATTTTGAAAATAGATATGGATATTTTTCCATCATCTCAGCTTCTTTTTCCCATGTAGCTTCTTCAGCAGTAAAGTGATTCCACTGCACCTTTACTCTTGCTACTGTTTGGTTTCTCAATTCAATTTCTTCCCGCTCTAATATTTGAAGTGGCTCTAGAAGGAACTCCCCTTCTAGTTCCACTTGTATCACATTCCAATCAACAATGTGAGAAGCATCATGCACATATATTTTTAATAACGAAACATGAAACACATCATGAAATTTAACATGGGGTGGTAAGGCCAGCTTATAAGCCATTGGTCCCACCCTTTCTAACACCTCAAAAGGCCCACAATATCTAGGAGCCAATTTTGCACAACTTCCAGCACAAAGTGTGCTCCTTTTGGGTTTAATACGCAGGTACAAATGATCACCCACTTTGAACTCTCGATGCACTCTCTTCTTATCAGTATAGTTTTTCTGTCGATCTTGTGCTGTCTTGATGTTTTTTTGTATTTGTTTAACAACCCTTTTCATTTCTTGTAAAGTATCTGGCCCCAACACTAGCTTATCTTCAGGTTGGCTCCAACTTAAAGGAGTACGACACTTTCTCCTGTAGAGTGCTTCAAATGGACTCATTTTGATGGAGGATTGATAGCTGTTGTTATAAGAAAATTCGACTAAATGCAAGTAGTATTCCCATCTTGATGACCTATCCATCACATACATTCTCAGCATATCCTCCAAAATCTGATTTGTTCTTTATGTTTTCCCATCCGTCTGAGGGTGATAAGCAGTACTAAAATTAATTTTAGTGCCCATGCCCCCAAACAAACCTTTCAAAAAGGTGGATGTGAACTTAGCGTATCTATCTGAAATAATCATCTTTGGGACCCCGTGTAGCCTTACTATTTCTTTTAGGAATACATCTGCTACTTGGGTTGTCCCAAAAGTAGATTTTACAGGTATGAAGTGTGCAACTTTTGTTAAAGTGTCCACCACAACCATCACTGAGTCATGCTGATACTTTGTTTTGGGTAACCCGGTTATGAAATCTATGGAAACAGTGTCCAATTTCCACTCTGCAATTGGCAAGGGATTTAAAATTCCAGCTGGATGCTGATGCTCAACTTTAACTAGTTGACATTCCATGCATCTAGATAAATATTCTGCTACATCCTTTTTCATTCCTGGCCAAAACAATTTATTTTTCAAAGCTGTTAGCATTTTCTGATATCCAGGATGTCCCGAATCTGGCCGTTTATGATATTCATCTAGGATCTCTTTTTTCAAAGACTCTACATTGGGGATATACAATCTATTTTTATAGCAGATCAACCCTTTCTGGTTTTGAGTGTATTCAGCTATTTGTTTCTTCAGCATTTTCACTTGTAGATTCTCATAGTTTGGATCTTGGTCTGCTACCTTTTTAACTAATTCTTCCAAATCAAAACTAGCACTACTCTCAATGCTGCTTAGGTTTTGGCAAGAATTTCTGCTTAGCGCATCAGCAATTTTATTTTCTTTCCTTTTGATATGTTTTATGTCCATATCAAATTCACTTAGAAAAGACACCCATCTGGATTGTCGAGCATTCAACTCGGTTTGAGAAAAGAAATACTTAAGACTAATATGATTTGTCATCAATTGAATTTTTTTTCCAAGAAGATAGTGTCGCCACATCTTCAAGGCATGAATTACAAAAACTAATTCCAGATCATATACACTATAATTATGTTAATGTCTCTTAAGTTTTCTAGATTCATATGCAATAACATAATTTTCTTGCAACAACACTCCTCCCAATCCCCCTCTACATGCATCAGTACACACAAAAAACTCTTTGTCAGGATCTGGAATCTTTAGTATAGGGGCTGTAGTGAGTTTTAATTTTAGTTGTTCAAAGCTGTTTTGGCATTTTTCAGTCCACTCAAATTTGGTACCTTTTCTCTGAAGTGAAGTTATGGGATATTCTATTGCAGAAAATCTTTCCACAAATCTTCGATAATAATCTGCAATTCCCATAAATGATCTCACTATTGAAACATTCGTCGGCACCGACCATTCTCTAATAGCCTTCACTTTCTCAGGGTCAATAGCCAATCCTTGTTCAAAAATAATATGCCCCAAGTATTGAATCTTGTCTTTATAAAATTCACATTTACTGAATTTGGCATATAACTGGTTTTCCTTCAGTTTGCAAAACTATCCTTAAGTGTTCTTGGTGCTCTTCCTCACTTTTTGAATAGACCAGAATATCGTCTATGAACACTAGTAAGAATTTATCTAAGTACTTGTTCAAAACGTTGTTCATTAGGCACATAAAAGTGGTAAGGGCATTTGTCAAACCAAAAGGTAGGACTACAAATTCGTAGTGTCCATACCTGGTTCAAAAAGTTGTTTTACTGATATCTTCCTCCTTAATTCTGAGTTGGTGATAACTAGTCCTAAGATCAATCTTAGAAAATACTGAAGCCCCTCTCACTTGATAAAAAAGGTCATCAATTTTGGGCAATGGGTACCTATTTTTGATTTTAAACTTATTCAGTTGATGATAGTCAATGCACATTCTGAAGGTTCCATCCTTCTTTTTCACAAACAGCACCGGTGCTCCCCAAGGAGACACACTCGGTCTGATATAACCTTTATCCAAAAATTCTGGCAATTGAATTTTCAACTCCATGAGTTCAGGGGGGCTCATCCGGTAAGGGGCTTTAGAAATGGGTGTTGCTCCTGGCACCAAATCGATCGAAAAATTGATTTCTCTTTTGGGGGGAAGATGAGGAATCTCATTTGGAAAACTTCCTTAAACTCTCTTACCACCGACAAGGTGTCTAGCAGGTTTCTTCAGGTTGTTTTCCTACGTATTCAACATGTACAACATATAATTGATATCCTTTTCTAGCTGTTCTTTTTAATTGCAGTGCTGATATTTCTCTTATAGAAATTGGTTTTGGTTTTCCTTTGAGTATAAAGGGTCTCCCCTCCTCATCTATACAATGAAAATTTTTATCCCAATAGTTCATCATAGCCTTTCTCTTTTCTAATCAGTCTATTCCTATCAACAAATCATATGAGCCTAAGGGAAAAATGTTTAAATTCACTTCTATCTGAAAATCATTTAATTTAATTGCTATTTGAGGTAACTAATGGGTTACTTTTCTCTTGGTGCCAGTGGCTAACTGGACCAACCAAGACTGCTGAATTTTTTTATTTTTGAGATTGCATTTCTATACAACTTGTGGACTAACGTAACTCAAAGAAGCACCCAGATCAATCAAAACTGTAACATATTGGTTAGCAATCTTACCTTCCATCTCGACCATAGTAGCCTGATGTTCTGCTTGTCAATTCTCCAAGGTTGCACTGATAGTGGGTATATTCCTTAGTATATCATTCACTGTGGGAGATTCTCTATCTCTCATAATCATATGAATATTTCGGTGTGGACAGTCCCTCAACAGATGAGATTCTCCGCAACCCCAACATTTCAAAGGCTCCCGCATTTTAACTGTTCCTTCCTTCTTATTATCTCCATCTAGTTGTTTTGAACCAACTCGGGACTGAGCAATTTGACTTTCTTTTGGTTTATTAAATTTTTTCCGCTGATGATCCCTACCAAGGTTCTTCAAGTAAGCTGGTTTCTATTTCTTTCCTTTAAATTCACCCTTGTTTACCCAGCTTTTCCCATGTTCACTCTTTCCTTTAAACTGCTGGTAGCATAATCTGGCTTTCCTCATCGATTCATCCATAGTTTTTGGATTATCAAACTCTATCTTCTCCTTGTACACCGCAGGCAAACAATTCAAAAACCTTTGTACCTTTGATTTCTCTTTATGAATATAAGGAACATACCTTAACATATTTGTAAACTTGGTGACAAACTCATCTATGGTGAGCTGTCCCAATCTGAGTTCGTGGAACTCCTTTGATTTATCATCATAATAGCGTTCATTCAAATAGCGGTTTTTAAACTTGACTTGGAAATCTTCCCAAGTCACTGTCTTTTCATCAACGGCATGAACCATTTTTCTCTCCTCCCACCACAAGATAGCCTTACCTTGCAACTGGTAGATAGCCAATATGGCCTTCAGATTGCTTTCATATTCGTAGACCTGAAAATAATTAATCATATTCAACATCCATGCCTCAGCATCTTCCTCCTTCTCCCCATCATAGAATGAAGGCTTAATTTTTCGAAATTCCCCCTGTAATTCCTTCTTCTGTTTAGATTGATGTCTAGTAGTGTCATCTTCCTCAGAATCATCAGAGAACTTGCCTTTTTTCCTCTTTTCGAAACCTTCACCTTCTTGGCTATTCCGCGAAGTCAGTTCTCTTATGAGCTTTTCCTACTCCTCACTGGATAATGACAACCTGTCATTCTAGCTTCTTAGCTCAGCCATATCTTTTTGCAACTTATGCAACATAGCTATCAAAGGAGCGTTGGGATCTGGTGTGTTATCTCCATCACCCAGATCAACATAAATTTCATCTCCTTCAGCCATTGACTTTTCAGTTCCAGTACCACTGTACACTAAACAAAACAACATCAGCAACAATTTTTTTTTTCCAAACAAAAAACATACTTGGTACAGTGAGCACAACAACAACCCAATTTTCTAACATGGGCCTGATACCGTTTGTAACGACTCTCATCCCACATCCTACCCTCACAATTTTTTTTTCCATGAGAACATGTGGACATTATTCTTCAACTTATTTTAATGAGTTCATCATTAATACTTAATTATCCTCAAAATATATTTAGTGAAAGAGATTTATTGAATTGTTAATATACTTCCTTTCCCAATGTTTTCATCTCTAAGGATACCCTTCAAATTATTTTCAGCTCATCAAAATTGAAAGGTAATATGTACATTTTTGTGTCCACTATGCTATTACCTTTTTATTTTGGCAACTATATGTGTTAGTTTACCAATGTGTTTGATTTTTTTTATACCATATAATACACACCTCTCTACAGGCATATCTGTATGATCGAATACAATTACTTAATATACCTCTTATATATATATATGGTAGTAATTATTTTGAACTCTCACATCGAATTCGATTTATATTTGTATATATATAGATAGCGAAATGCATAACCTTAGGCTTTGATAGCCCTACATGGATTCTCAACAATTATGTCATATAATTTCGATGTAAGTATAACTGAGGCAATAGTTGATATTCCTCTTCCCAAGGTAAGTACACCGGTGTTCTAAAGGTATGCATCAAGTTCGAGTTTCATAACTTTCGAAGCACATTTCATTTATGGATTTATGACTGTGCCTACGCTATGGTACTTGGTTATTAACCCTTGATCCTATTTTTATATACAAATCACTCTGATTAGTTTCTCCAATGCATATATCTTTGGTTTAATATTGAATTCGATGTGACTTGTTCTTGGTATGCAATGATGAAGCCAACGCTTCGTTTGTGAATTCAACAAGCATTTTGAATTTGTTCTACGTACACACAATATACGTCGAACTACCTCTCGGTACTATTTATTGATACACATCACTTGCATATTTTAATATTTGATACAGAACAAAGGTACCCTTGGGTTTAATGAAATATCTCTCTAGATTATCTTCGTTGTCTCCTTGATTTTAATCCCGAGATACACACCTCGATTGCAGCACTGATGGGGATCAGTTGACGCGTGTATGGTTCAGATGCGTTGATTCCATCTTAGGGTTTTATTCTTCGATGTTTATTTAGATCCTCTGTTCAGGGTTTTGATTTCTTTTACTAGTTCCTTTCCACTGTAACTTTGTGGTGTTCACAATGGAGTTTACGTCCACGCTTCGAGGCTTCTGATGGTTTTACGCCGATTTTTCTCTTAGCTCTCTGGAATGACGTTCAGGTATGGATATCATCGTTGCCATCCATGTTATGAAATTTTACTATTGTACTTTCCATTGAGATATAGCTTTCCATCCTCAGTGCGTTTTGATTTCTTGTGTAGCCTTCGCAGCTGTAAGAATGCTTCGAATAGTTTTGTTTTATTAATACCTACTTACAGTGGTAGTGGTTGGTTAATGGCCACAAAATTTTGGTTAGTTTATCTCCATGTATGGAGTTATAGTTTTGGTAACCAGTCACTCTAGTATCAACTCTTGCTTCATATGGTAAGGTCGTTTGTTTGTTTTTGAGTGTAGAACGAAACCTCCACTGTACGTATGGGATTCCCACTTCGCTTCTCCGTGGGTTCGATCTTTAATAACCCGAGCTTGACTATAATATTTGTATTTATTTTATTGGGATTTCTATGTTCATTTCTGTGAGTTTATATTGTCTCACGTATATGTATGTAACTCTGGTTTTTTTTCATCTCTAGATTTCCCTCATCGTTTTGCGAATTATATACTATCCTTCTCAGGTAATCTATTTACTTCTGTGATGGTTCATGGAATGCTTCTCGACTTTCTCCATTTAATTAATTATTAACAAATCATTTTTATATTTCTGTTGGATTTTATATAGGTATCGAAGATCTTTGGGTTCATTCAACATTCCATTTGAATTCTTGTTTATTCCCATGGAATTTAAAGAGTACTTTGCTTAACTTCCAGGTCTGTTGATTTCGATTTGACTGGCTTGCTTCTCGGTTTATCCTTGGGATAAATCCTCAATTTTAACTCAGATGTTTATCATTTTATATTGAATGTTTATAACCGATATGGATCTAACTCAGATCCGGACATTTGGATGCTCTGTATTTATTTTATAACCATGAATAATTTCTCGCATTTCTGCATATACTTTTTCTTCTTTTAGATTCGTCATTTCGATACCAGTTGTAAAATTCTGGGTTGCCACAAAATTATTTATACAGTAATTAATGGTAACTTAATACCACACTGTAAAGTCATATGAATGGGATTTTGGCCCATTCTGCTATTTATGGTTCTAATATATCTATGTGTATATATACTCTGTTTACAGCCTCAACACTATTTTTCTGACTCAATGGTTTTATATCGTAATTTCGAAACCTAATCTCAAGTTTTTCCTTTTTGAGTATCCTAAGAAAGTTTAATAAGATACTTCTATTCAGAAAGATATTTCCAATAGTTCTTCTCTTTCTTCTATGTATATCATTAATGAGGATTAGGGTTTAAATAAATCTTCAAACAACAAGTCAATGTGTATCTTGCCTAGTGCATCTAGATAAAATGTTATTAAACTGTAATTATCATTTTACTTCAGATAACAGAGTTTTATGTGACAGTTTGGTATTTTGTTATCATACCTTCCAGTTTTGGTTTTTTTCCAGAATATAATAAAGACATTTCCCACTATGGATATATCAATGACCTCTATCTTTCTCTTATAAAACTTTAATCATACACAGTAGCATAGAAATTGACTCATTTCTATTAGAATTTCCTTTTGTTTTATATAGAAAAATCAAGTCTCTAGATGGGATTTAGTTCGCTAATTTTATAATTGCATAACATGCATTTTCATATCAGTGATGTACATAAATTAACTTGTCATTTCTATTTTGTTAAATTATTCTGTGTTACATAACATTTCTGTCTTATAGAATTATATTATGCGATAGAAAAATATTTCTTTTTTAGCTCATGTTCCCCTTTAGGAAGAGAATTAAAATTTGTATGCTTGCATTCCATTTTAACTCTGTAGTATTTGTTCAATATTACATACTCATCAATCCTTCTAATTTCACAGTTGGTTTGTCATCTTATGAATCTAATTTTTCTTAGTTCATACATAGATATAACTGTACATTTACAAAAGAAAATTAAAGTACAACTTTAATGATTTATGGGAGTAGTATAAATCTCTAGATTTAAACCATTAGTAGGTTTAGAGATTCTGGATGATTTTCCCCATAATTCCTATTCCTACAACTATACAGAATTGAGAGGATTAATTTCTTCTAAATAGTTTTGTTAAATGTAAGGAATAATAATTCTATAGTAATTAACCATATTGCACAATAACAGGTAATTTAACCATTCATAAAAATTATGGACATACCACTTCTGCAAATGACCAACCTCCTAACCTTAGAGTTCTTCTGTCTCCAGAACTCACCCCCGAGTTGAGACCATCTCCTAAAACAAACCAACCTCAATCTGTTCTAGAATAGCTTATTTAAGCTTATGTTCCCCAAAGCCTGTTTCTAATTCTGTGTCCAGAATTACAGGATGCTTTTATTCCTGTTTGCCTAGGCTTCCCTTATTAAGGGACTTTAAAGCTGCTTTCTGCTTTTCCAGATTTTTACCTCTTCCCAACTACTATCCACATCATTAGGGAAATTTAGATTTTTCTTAGAAAATCTAAATTAGAAATAAATTATTTCAAGGCTTTTTGAAAGATTTTTGGGGAAAATCTTAGCCTCTTTCCATACCTCATGGATTTGGCAAGTGATCTCAGAAATTTCCTTTGGCCAATATGCACAGAAATATTTTTATTTATTTTTCATAATTAAATAATTAATTACATTCACACAATAATTATCCATTGGGGTCCACTCCCCTTTGGACTGCAGTTCAAATGTCTAATTTGAAAACATAAAACTAGGGGTGTTACATATATAATCATAAAATCATTTATTAATTCAATGAATTGAATTATTCAATATCTTAAAACATTGAAAAATAAAAATTTGAATTATAAAATTCTCCTGGAACTTGAAAGGCCACTTTCTTGATTGGCATAAAATGTCTTTCTCAAGATTTTTGGAAGAGTCACATACCATACCCATTTATTCTTTTAATTCTATTAGGATAAAGCAACCATACCCATTTACCTTACATAAATCATGAAAAAATGCATTCTTTTTTTCCATAAAAAAATTCCTTGAAAAATGAACATATACTTAATCTAGTTTATGTCTTTCATAAATTGGATAAAATTATCAACTATTATAACCCATAATTTATTCCAATTAAATAAGACAAAAAAATGATATATTCATGTTCCTCGAAAAGATAACATATGCCTAATCTGCTTTTCTATATTTAATAAACACGATAAAAAAATCCCAATATCCAAAATGATCAACGATTATAACCCACAATCTCTCCAAATTTAGAAAATACAAAAGAAGTTTCATATATTCATGATAACTTATAACTACTTAAAAATTACTCTTACCCTTACAAGTTACTGTAAGTAAAACCTAAGCCCAAAATAAAATAAACCACACAATTAATTTAACTTAAGATTATGATTTTATCTAGTTAGTACGAACTTTAAAAAAAATTTAACTCTTTATTTAAAATATAAAAGTATAAATATATCGAAACCATACATTTCCTAAAGCCCCAAAATGTCCTTTAAAATACGTAAAACCACCGCTTTTTATCTTTCTTTATATCAAAATAGAAAGCTCCGACAATTTTCAATATTGGATTCTAGACAGGTAACACAATTTTAAAGGAGGAATTCACGTTTTAGCGTTTGCAAATCTCCTCATCCCAATTGGGGCCACTACACTTTGGATACTACCGAATTTCCTGCTACAAGGGCTAAATAATTTGGCTTCATCACTCCCCTACATGCTAGCGTTGTTGTTACTGCATTCATTCAGTTAGAACCCACCCGATTGCACTGAAAGCTACGAAAATGTTTATTGCACATTTTGTTTTCGGGATCTTCGGTATGTATATTTATTCTGTCAAATTTTAGTTTCTTATAAATATGGGGTTGCATGGATTTTTTGTGGAAGTTACTTAATGCTGAATATGTTCTTTCATGAGAGGGAATGTCACTTCTCTCATACTCTTTTTAGCTCCCATGAAATTTTTCTCTAACCCATGCAGCGTTTCAATGAGATCAAAGCTTACTGATATTCACACATATATTCATTAAGTGTTATTAAATTCTGATGGGTCTGGTGTGTTGGAAATACTCCCAACCACCGTCATGAATAAAGAGTGGCAGCAAACCACACCTCAATTGAGTTTTTGTGCATGGAAGGATAAGTCCAGGTTTTTTCAAATCCAAAGACGTTCACGCAAAATCTAAAACAAATTACTTGCAATCATACTTTGCATTTAATTTCCTTACTGGCGTTGACTTAATTTTTTTGCCCGCAGCTTCGTAGCTCGCAACTTTTTTGGTTTACCCTTAAGTTTTTTCGCCGAAGTTATTTCTTGGCTGATGCGATATTGACGAGACCCACCATACCATTGCCACATTTGCAAACCCGCACAAACCTTTTTATTTCAGCTTTATACCTTACCTTTTTGTATTTCGCACTTACCACCACTCAACCGCCCGCATACCGCAACCTGCAACATTTAGCGTTTAACTCTTAAGCGCTTCGACCGAAACTTATTTCCCCACTGATGCGATCTAGCGGGACCCACCAACCTAGCCACATGCAAAACTTTGTTTTTCTTTATTCATTACCTTTTCACCTTACTGTACTTCCTGTGGTTTACCGCATCGTCGCCCGCACATCGCACAACTTACGACTTACTTTTTTAGCGCGCCCACAACTCGCACTTCGCAAAGTTTATGACTTAACTTTTAAGCCACCTACAAGTTATGTTATTCAAGTTGCGATACGATTGCAATCGCATGTAGCAAGCTTAGGATGGTGGCGCCGACAATCACACATCGCAAAGTTTAAAGGACAACGCCTGCAAGTTAATTTTTTTATGTTGCAATGCGATAAGTGCCACGTCACATCACAATCACAAGTTTTATGTGTTCCACGTATTGTGTAATGTTAAAAGTTATACTCGACGGTATGCGATTTGAAATGGAAGCCCAGAGCTGATGTGGTTTCGCAGGTGGAAGACATAATATTTCAGGTCCGGCCTTTTATGTTTTGTATGTGTTTTCGTGTAAAAAAAAAAGAATAGGCAGAAGGACATTTTTGTTGTTAATAGTCCCGTCTTGCATTGAATCGCATTCAATCTTCAGGCTCCAGAGAATTTTGTATTAAAGAAATGTAATCTCATATGTTTTTAGTGTGAGAGTTGAATCGAATATAGAGAAGGGTTGAATAAATTGAAAAAGTATTCCTCTCCTATGTTTCACGCTCTGACTGTCTGTGTATGATTTTTATTTCTGCACTGCATTCTCTGTGTTTTTCGGGGGAAACACATCCCTCTGTTTATTTATAATTTCCAACATGATATCAAAGTAGATCTAGGCTCTCAGTGAAAGAACGAGGTCTTTATTGAATAAGCTGAAATATTTTTTTGAGAAGCTAATTCTCCAATAGTGAGAAGGTTTTTGTTTACACAGTTTTGATGGAAGCAACAGGCACAAGCCTCACTAATCCCCAACTACCACAGTTTAATGGGAATAATTATGATTATTGGGGTATTATAATGAAGGTCTATTCTCCTCACAAGATATTTGGGAGCTGGTAGAAAATGGTTTCCAAGAACTAGCATATGCAACAACATATAATTCTTTGTCACAAGCAAAAAGAGATTTTTTGAGAGATAATAAGAAGGAATACAAAGCCCTTTTCTATATTTTCCAAGTTGTACATGAGAGTATTTTCATAAGGATTTTAGAAGCAACAAAGTCTAAGGAGGCATGGGATACCCTCCGAATAGCCTATCAAGGCATGGAAAAGGTGAAGAAAACAAAACTTCAAATGCTGAGAAGAGATTTTGAAACTCTTTTTATGAAAGAGTCTAATAACATAGACTCATTCTTTATACATGTGATTGGGTTGGTTACCCAAATCAGGTCTCATGGTGAGACACTTGAAGAAGGATAATAATTGAGAAAGTCTTGAGAAGTCTACCATCAAGGTTTGATGCCATAGTAGTGGCCATAGAAGAGACAAAGGATCTATCACAATTTTTAGTGGATGAGCTTCATGCATCACTAATGTCTCATGACCACAGACTGAACAGAGCAACAAACTCCTCATTGGGACATGCATTTTAGACACAAATGTATTTTGTTCAAGGTAGAGGTCGAGGAATATAAAACTATCGAGGAAGAGGAAGAAGCCCACACAAAGGTGGAAGAAGCAGCCCTGCAAGCACAAGTGGAAGGGGAAAAAATCAGAATCCAAGCTAAGGCTCAAGCCAAAATCAAGCACAAGGACATAGATATGATAAATCTCAAGTCCAATGTCATTATTGCAAAAAGTATGGTCATTATGCAAATGAATGTAGAAATAAGAAAAATGACACGGGTAGTAAACCTAGTGTAAATTTCACAAAAGAAATTCAGAACCATGGGAACATGCTTTTAGCTTGTAATGTAGCACAAGAAAAACAAGAAGATGTATGGTTCTTATATTCAGGGTGTAGTAACCATATGACTGAAAACATAGCAATGTTTTCCAATCTAGATGAAAGTGTAAAATATGAAGTGACAACGGGAGATAATAGAAAAGTCTCTATGACGGGGAAAGGAAGAGTAAACATACTGAAAAAGAAGGGAGAGAAGAAGTTTGTGCCAAATGTCTATTATGTCCATGGACTAAAATGTAACTTTCTAAGCATTGGACAACTCGTGCAAAAGGGTTATAATGTGTTTTTTAAGAATGATGTGTGCATAGTGATGGATATACCTCCAAGTAGATAGCTCATTGAAAAAGTGCATATGACAAGAAATAGTATGTTTCCTCTTAAGATCAGATCAAACTTGAAGGAAGGAGGTTTTGTAGTAGCTATCACCCAATAATTCTTTCAAGAAGAAGTGAAAGATGAGAACTAGTTATGGCATTTGAGATTTGGATATCTCAATTTCGGAGGTTTGAATTTGTCACATAGAAAATCCATGGTAAAGGGATTACCACTCATAGAGAAACTAGAAAACCTATGTGAAGGTTGCATCTTATGCAAACAACACAGAGAATCATTTCCAACAAGAAAGGGTATAAGGGAAAATGCACCTTTGGAGATTGTCCACTCAGATTTATGTGGACCAATGAAAACTCCATCATTATCTGGCAGTCATTATATGTTGACATTTATAGATGATTACAAAAGGAAGACATGGGTCTACTTTCTAAAACAAAAAAGCGAAGTGTTTGAACAGTTCTACCACTACAAAGTTCTTGTTGAGAAGCAAAGTGGAAACTACATAAAAGTGTTGAGCATTGACAGAGATGGAGGGTATATCTCCAAAGACTTCCTACATTTCTGCAGGGAGCATGGAATACACAAGCAGTTTACCACAAGGTATACACCTAAGAAAAATGGTGTAGCATAAAGAGAGAATAGGACCATCATGGACCTAGTAAGAAGTATGTTGAAGGCAAAGCATTTTCCAAATGAGTATTGGGAAGAAGCTGTCAATTTTGCAATATATATATTAAATATATATTGAACCAAAAGTGTTATGAACAAAGTTCCAGAAGAAGCATGGAGTGGAACAAAGAAAGTTGTCACTCACATGAGAGTGTTTGGATATGTGGCATGTGCACATGTCCCGGATCAGTTATGGAAGAAGTTATAAAGAAAGGGGGATAAATTTATATTTCTTAGATACAATGATGAATCCAAGGCTTACAAGCTCTATAATCCATCAACCAAGAAGGTAATAATCAACATCGATGTTGAGTTCATAGAAGAAGAAGTTTGGGATGGAAGTTTAGAGAAGACTGTAAATGTGAAGACATGTATGCCTTAAGAAGATAAATAGGAAGGGATTGCAGCAAGAAACTCCTCAACGGTGGCTCCTCCTCCACCTACACAAGCTCAACAGAGCACACCGCAAGCAAGCAATAGAACAACATTGAGAAATCAAGAAAGTGCTTCTCCAAGCAAACCATAGGGATCAACAACTCCGTCGAGTTCAAGTGCAACTCCAAGCACATCTTCAACAAGTATAAGAAGACCAAGATTCATAAATTTAAGTGAAATTTATGAGCAAAAATAAGTCTATAATAATGTTGGTATGCATTCTTTGTTTGTTTTATTTTGTCATGTTGATGACTTAATCCATTTTGAAGATGCAGTAAAAGAAGAAAAATGGTTTGAAGCAATGAATGAAGAGATGGGAGCAATAAAAAAGAATGATACATGAGAGTTAGTGGACCTCCCACAAGGAAAATAAGTTATTGGAGTTAAATGGGTCTATAAGACGAAAAGAAACATTGAAAGCAAGATAGAAAGAGACAAAGAAAGACTAGTTGTCAAAGGCTACAAGCAACAACAAGGAAGAGACTATGAGGAAACCTTTGCACCCGTTTCAAGGATGGAGACTAAGCAAACAATGTTGTCCATAGCAACACAAAAAAATGGAAAGTTTATCAAATGGATGTGAAGTCAAAATTCTTGAATGGAGTGCTGAAAGAAGAGGTGTATGTTGAACAACCTCCTAGCTATGAGATAGAAGGCCAGGAACACAAGGTGTGTAAGCTCAAGAAAGCTCTTTGTGGGCTAAAGAAAGCACCATGAGCATGGTACATCAGGATTGATGCTTATCTGATAGAAAATGATTTTGACAAGTGTGATGGTGAACCCACACTCTACATCAATGAAAATGACGGTAATATCCTTATTGTTTTTTTGTATGTATATGATTTAATTTTTACACACAATGATGTTTCTCTCATTTATTATTTCAAAGAAGTCATGAAAAAAGAGTTTGAAATGACTAACTTGGGTTTGTTAAGATATTCTTGGGGCATAAAAGTAAAGCAAACAAAAAAGAGAATTTTTGTCTCCCAAGCAAAGTATGTTGCAGAAATTTAAAAAATGGTCAATATGCAGAACAACAAGCCATCATCAACTCCAACTGTCATGGGGTTGAAGTTGAGCAAGGAATATTGCAGCAAGAATGCCAATCCAACATTGTACAAAAGCATGGTTGGCAGTCTAATGTATTTGAATACAACTAGGCCTGATATAATGTATGCACTAATTCTGATATCCAGATTCATGAAGATACCCAAGGAGACACATTGGCAAGCATGCAAGAGAATTTTAAGGTATGTAAATGGAATAAAGGAGTATGGTGTTCTATACTCCAACACCGATAATTTTAAGCTGATTGGTTACATTGACAATGATTGGGCTAGAAGTGTTGATGGTAGAAATAAAACATCAGGGTATGTTTTTCATTTTGGATTGGAAACCATTTCATGGGCTTCTAAGAAACAACCAATAGTTTCATTATCAAGAGAAGAAGCTGAATATGTAGCAACAACAACAACAACATGTCAAGTAGTTTGGATGAGAAGGATGCTGAGATATTTATGTCATGAACAAGACAAAGGAACCACAATTTTTTGTGATAACAGCTCAGCAATTGCATTGCCAAAAAATTGTGTGTTCCACAAGAAAACAAAGCATATTGATGCCAAATACCATTTCATAAGGGAATTAGTTAACAATGGTAAAATTGTTTTGCAACATTGCAGGTCAGAGGAACAATTTGTTGATATCCTCATAAAGCCATTGAGACATAAAAGTTTATTTATCTTAGACAATGTCTGGGAATGATTGATGGCGGCAGTTGTGATTAAGGGAGAGTGTTGGAAATACTCTCAACCACTGCCATGAATAAAGAGTGGCAGCAACCCACACCTCAATTGAATTTTTGTGCAGGGAGGGTCAAACTCATGATTTTTCAAATCCAAATACGTTCACATAAAATCCGAAATAGAGTACCCACAACCATACTCTGCATTTCATTTCCTTACCACTATTGACTTACCTTTCTTGCCCGTAGCTTCGTAGCCTACAAATTTTTGGTTTACCCTTCAACTTTTTCACCGAATTTATTTCTTTGCCAATGCGATATCGGTGTGACCCACCATACCATTACCGTATTTTAAAACCTGCACAAACCTTTGTATTTCCACTTTATACCTTACCTTTTCATATTTCGCACTTACCGCAGCCCGCAAAATTTAGCGTTTAACTCTTAAGAGCTTCCATTGAAACTTTTTTCCCCGCTGATGCGATCTGGTGGGACCCACCAACCTAGCCACACGAAAAATTTTGTTTTTCTTTATTCCTTACCTTTTCGTCTTACCGCACTTCCCACCGTTTACCACATTGCCGCCCGCACATCGCACAACTTACAACTTACCTTTTTAGCGTGCCCACAGCCGCACTTCACAAAGTTTATGACTTACCTTTTATGCTGCCCGCAAGTTATGTTATTCAAGTTGCAATGCAATTGCAATCGCATGTTGCAAGCTCAGGAGGGTGATGCCCGCAATCACATATCGCAAAGTTTAAAGGACAACACCCGCAAGTTAAATTTTTTATGTTGCGATGCGATAAGTGCCACGCCACATCGCAATCACAAGTTTTATGTGTTTGATGTTTCGTGCAATGTTAAAAGTTGTAATTGCTGGTATGCAATTTGTGATAGAATCTCGGATGCAATGTGGTTTCGCAGGCAGAACACATAATATTTCACATCCGGCCTTTTATGTTTTGTACGTGTTTTCGTTTAAAAATAGAAGAATAGGCATAAGGACATTTTTTTTGTTAATATTCCCATTTTGCATTGAATTGCATTCAATCTTGAGGCTTTGGCCAATTTTGTATTAAAACAATGTAATCTCATATGTTTTTACTGTGAAAGTTGAATCGAATATAAAGAGGAGTTGAATAAACTGAAAACGTATTCCTCTCTTGTGTTTCACGCTCTACGTGTATGTGTATGTTTTTTATTTTCGCATTGTATTCTCTGTGTTGTCCAGAGAAACACATCCCTTTGTGTTTATTTATACTTTCCAACATGGGGTTGTAGGATTAAGTTCAAAAATATTATAAAGAAGATATTGACGGAAGACTTTTCTCAAGCTCCTTATGTTTCAACACTTTTGAATTGCATGATTTTTGCATAGTATGGCCTGCCATTTATATCACCCAATAAACTTCTCGTGAGCACCATAAATGGAGCTGGAACCGTCCTTAAACTTTGCTACGTCATTGCCTTTCGCTTCTATATTGGAGACAAGAAATATAGGGCAAGTACACTACTTTTTGGTAAATTACTTTGAGTGCAGAGATCTCATTTTAAGGGTGGTGGATGAAACAGGTGAAAATAGTTTCTATGGCAACTGTGCTCATGTTTTTTACAGTGATCACCTTGGTATCACTCTTGGCGCTGCGTGGAATGCAAGAAAATTATTTTGAGGCTCCGCTGCTGCCATTTCTCCATCTGTATGTACGCGTCTCCTCTCTCCATAATAATAAACCTCCTAGCCACTTTCTAACTCATCTTTAGGAAAATGGCATACAATTTATAAAATATGACCTTGAAAATGTAACTTCCCTGTATTATTCCTGTTTATTTATATCTGTTAAAGAGACTGCAACGTTTTTTTTTCTTTGGATTCAATAGAATTGCAACAAGGTGACATCGGATATGCTACATCTATTCTAATTTTTCTTTCTCAAAAAAATTAATTGGAGCTCTAATAGGACTCCATTCAATGTTGGATTTTATTTATGGTGATGGCTTTATAAAGCAAGAAATTAAAATAATTAATAATCGGAATTGTGGTTTCTATGGCGTGCAAAGAACGGTGATTAAGGCGAAAAACATAAAGTATATGCGATTCTTCCTGTCACTCGATGCTTTTTTTGTGTGGCACGTCCTGGTTTATCTTCGGCCTGCTGGGAAAGGATTCTTTCGTTGTTGTAAGTTTAACAATACTTTCTTTCCAATAATCGTTGATGAATAAAATTGAATCTAGAGTTCTAAACCTTAGCCTTTTACATGTGGAATTTTTCTTCAAGCGATAGACCAGGGTAGAGCCTTCTCAAAATACCCATGTCATTAGGTTTTTTCAGAACTCACTTTCAAAGGATGATAGGGTGGGGAATCTACTTTGTATGTTACTGATCCAAGTGGTTAATGAATTTAGATAGTCCATGAGGTTTAACAACATCTTGAGTGTGATATGTATCTTAAGTTCTTTAGAATGTTGGTAGGGTGGGTATCTACTTTGTATATTAGTTGTCCAAGGGTTTATTGAATTTAAACTATGCATTAGGTTTATTATTTGAGTGAGGTGTGCACACAGTAGAGGACAAGAATTAAATTAGAATTGTCCAGAGTTTAGATGGGAATGTGATATAGAGTTGGTGTTATACTAATAGGGACTGATCCACTCATGTTTATTGGACTTGTTGATTTGTAGGTTCCAAATGGGGTTGGAAGTGCGGAGCAATGCAACTGATTCTGTACGTTGTTTACAAATACTGGAAAAAGAAGAACTCTATCGCATTGTCTCCTCTTGTGCAGGAGGGAATGGCAGGGGCTGATCCCATGAACTCAATGGAAATGGGATCTTATGAGTAAGAAAATGCCCATAACCCTTCTTGGAAATTTGTGAATGATTTTGAATACCGTGCCCAAATAGATTTGAAGTGAGGGAGTACGAGAGAAACTATCCCTAATAGATTTAAAAGGAATTATGGTTATGACAGTGCACATAACCTGCTGTATTAAAACTTGCAGTAACCTGGTGAACGGGCAATGTGTAGCACAGGAGTTTGTTTGTTTGTGTTCTGTGTGCTTAATTTGATACTGAATGATGATAATGGGGAATATCTTATTGATAAAAAATTATAGGAAATAAATTGAATCCTAAATCAATTGATGATGATTAGTTTATGAAAAATGAAGTGAATGTTAAATTCGTTGATGACGATGCTTCATTTATGAAAATTGAAGTGAATCTACTCAAGAAAATGGCTAGTTTAAATGTATGCGTGGTTTTGGATATTATTTAATTAGTAGTTTGATCATTTAAGATTAAATTCAATAAAAAAGTAAATAACTTTTTAAAACACAAATTTAAAATAAAATATATTTTTATTTATTATATTGAAAATAATAAAATATATAGGAATTTTGTTTTAGTGATTTATAGAAATTTATAAAAGTTCTTTATATGATAATCACACTTAATCAAATATTGTGGACACTTTTCGAACTAGTGAGTGTGATTCATCATCAGTATAAGATGAAGAAATCTAATCAAAAAACCAATTTAAATAGATGAGAGATTGCTCCAACTAATAATTATGATTAAAGGATATAATAATTTAAAGAGATAATAGTGTATAATATATAATTTTAATTATTATTATTACTATTATTTAATTTTATTTATTTATTTATATTTAGTTTTTTAATATTTAAAAATAAATGAATTGAATGGTAATTTTAAAATTTTGACTTATAATCTAATAATTACATTATTTATTAATATATTTATTTATCTATTTATCTTTAGCTATTAATATATATAATATTTTAAAAATAAATAAATTAATTGGTAATTTTAACAAGTTGAATTATAGGTAAAAAATATTAAGAAATTTAATAATTTAAAATATAATAGTTGTGTATTACATAATTTTAATTATTATTATTATTAAAATTAATTAATTAATTTATCTTTAGTTTTCTAATATTTATAATAATTAAAAATAAAATAATTAATTAGTAATTTTAAAATTGTTGAATTATCCAATAGCTACATTATTTATTTATTAATCTTTAGTTATTAATATTTATAATAATTTATAAATAAATTAATTAATTAGTAGTTATAAAATGTTAGTAGTCTGGATTTTATTCTAATAAATACATTATATATAAAAAATAACTATAAACAATAAAATAAAAAAGAAAATTAAAATAGAATCTAGACTACTAAAAATTTACAGACCATGAGAAAGAGGAGCTAAAAAGAGAAGAACATATTATTTATTTGTAATATAGTAAATAAGATGTTATAGATATACTAGCTAATATTTCTACATTCATATATATATATATATATATATGAAAACGCGAGGGGTATAATTTATACCATCTTCAGTATAGTGTTTTATCATTGTTTTTATTTTTTAAGTGATAATATTGTTTTTTCATTTAATACTAGGTAAAAAATATTTGATTTAATTTATTATATTTTAATAGTTTATTTATTTTGTAGTGATGAGGATGATGATGATGATGGTTAACGTCCACTGAGACAAAACTTTGGTCTATCGGACCTATAACTTTCTTAGTTCTTAATTGTCTAGCTTCTCGTCTTTCTTGGCGAGATTGGTGTTGTAGCTTTCTTTTTCTTCTCTACGGTCTTCCAACTTCCTTTATCTTGCACCTCATTCATATCTTCTGATTCTTGGGACACTGGTGTCTTATCTTCGGGATTTGGGAGATTTTCTTTGCTTCTAAATGAAGATTTATTTTGTGCAATATTCAAATCCTCAGAATTGTTCATGCTTGAGGGGCTGTCGAGTTCATTTTTTTGTTGTTGGGTGGGGCTTTCCCCCTGCTTGTCTTGAGGGTTGTTTCTTTCTTGCCTGATTCCTTGCAATTCAGAGTTTCCTAGAGAGTATTCTTCCTTGATGACAATGTGATGTTCGTTTTGTGCTCCTTCCCACCATGTAGATCTATGGTGATTCTTTCCAGCAAAATTTTTCTGGGAGACTTTTGGGAAAATTTTGGCTGGATGGCCTGTCTCAAAGCAGGATCGACATCTGAAGAGGACACTTTCATAGTCGAGTTTCTAGTTCCATACATAGTCTTTGCTTGTTAGGATTATTTCAGCTGGGAATCCGGCACTCAAGTCCATTTCTACACAGATGTGTGCATATGTGGTTCTAGCATATTCCTCTGTTTCTAGGTGCCTGCAGTAAAATTTTCCAATTGCATTTCCAATGGATTTTAGCGAGGAGAGATTCTAGAGATGAAAAGGTAGGTTTGGAATATGATCCAAACTGGTGCTGAGGTTATGCCTATTGTTGAGGGATCGAATGATGGGTTCCATGTCTTCATGAATAGGCCCGAGTTTCCCCAAAACCAAGGGATGGAATATAAAATGCATTGTATGCTTTCAGAGTTTTCAAAATCTACTATAAAGAAACCCTTAGCACAAGGGTAGATATTAATTTCGTTAGAAATGTCAGGCTTCCATACCTCTGAGATCCAACTGTGGAGAGCTGTTAGCCATGGCCAAAAGCCATTAAATCAAAAGATTAAGGTACTTTTAGAAAACCTCAAGGCCTCATTCAGTGAGGCCTTGACCACCTGCATAGTGGGAGTTGGAGCTTCACTGAAAATATGGGCAGGAGCTTGAATCTCAGAGGCAGACAGAACTAGGCCAGTAATTATCTTCGTGAAGCTGGGAGCCATATTAGACCCAAAGGTGAAGAACCATAGATTTATAAGGCCGCAAATCTTGGGAAAAAAATTACAGAAGTAAACCTGCGGAAGTAAATCAGGATTGGGAAAATCAAACCCTGTGAACCCTGTGGAATATATGCAAACCTTGTGGAATATTATACTCACAAAAATACTCGGAATATTATACCCTACGAAAGACTATATTCCGTGGAAGAGTATACTCTGCCAAAGATTATACTCGTAAAAACACTCGGAATATTATACCCTAGTTCGGAAGATATGTGAACCTTGTTCGACGGAGCAGAAGATATCTATTTTTTATCTCGATACCTCACAAAAATAGTATAATGTGAGAGATCTTCAAATCTGCGGAAGTATTTTATGGTATACAAATTTAAAAAGTATATATGTGTGGGTTGAATTATTATTTTATTTAGTATTTTTTTATTGTTAATTAATATATATATATATATATATATATATATATATATATATATATATATATATATATATATATATATATATGAATTTAATTATAATTTATTAATAAATAAATATATAAAATTAGAATATATATTTAAATGGTTGAAAAACAATTCAACAATAATGTATATTAAAATTTTCTTAAATATTTAATTATTATGAAAAATATGAGTAATTATTTGAAGGTCATGGCTAAGCAATGCTAAATTGGTGTATGAGACCCACTTGTTTGTGGGATAAGGGATACATATTCTACATCTTTGGTTTGAATTTGTGGCCTCTTAAGAAGAAGCACATGCTCTTAAACATTAGAAAAATAACATTATAAAGAAATATTTTTAATAAAAATGATTCTAATTCCAGTTATAAATAAAATATTTAATATTTTTTTTCAACAACAATATTTTGATATCAATTTCATATAATGTGATTATGGGTAACATCTATTGAAATCAATTTAATTTATTCTAACTTAGGAGATTGCTTCTATATTTTCAAAATTATAATTTTCTTTTCAAAAACCTTAATTAAAGTGTTTCTAAAGCATTATAGTTTTGATGAATAAAATGATTAGGAAGGTCAATGTTTTGAGAAATGTTTTAAAATTCAGATTTAATGTTGCTTTGCATAGGAGAACTTATGGATTTTTTTTTTTTTTACTTTAAATCTTCTTAATGTCACAAAGATGACAAATTATCTTAACCCAAGCTCACCATCTTCAACATGGGTCAATTTATTTGTTGGGGTTGCTAGTTGCTTGACTAGTGGGCAATCCTGATACATCTGTCCATATTCATGGAAATGATTTCACTTGAATGAGATATGTTCGTAATCAATTTCTTTTTTCCGCAATTTTTCTTGAAAAAATATATATCTATGGATTCTAGAAGTGAGTTGACAATGTTCATATACACACAGATACGAACATAGAATGTATATTTCCTTTGTCTGGTGGCTTTAGAAGATTTAACATATTGTCCCATGGAATTCCCGATTCCTGCTAAGGTCTTCTCTTCCTAGAATTCCCTTGGTAGCGAGTACATGCAAATCCATACTGGGATTTCCTTGAAATATTATTTATATAGATTGAATCTCTAGAACCACCATGAAAGGTATAATCCAACAAAATTGAAGAAATATGGGTCATTTTTGAACAATCTATTATGGTTGTCTAGATTGGTGAAAGCCACTATGAAAAACTAATGTGCATCGAGCTTCAACTTAATTTGTCACTTGGGATTCCACTTTAGATGGATCCATTGGGAAAGGGATTTCTCTATTTTCCAAATTCCTAAGAAATTTCGTAAGGATACATATTTGTGCATATATTATATAAACTCACCAACTTTATTTAAGTGAACTTCATACTTTGGATCTTATTGTAGTGGCTACAACACTCCCCAAAATTTTCACCCTGTACATTTAAAATTATAGGCCCCTCTTGCTTTTCCAAGTTTTTATGTTTGTTTCTATTTCTTTACAAACATAAACTCTTTAAATGATCTAATAATCACTGAATACAATTCGAGAGTGAATTTGTTTCATAAATTATGAAATAACTGCACCACGACAACCAAATTTGCATGATATAGAATTCGCTAAATATTGCAATCTTGTATCCACTGGAAGCATGTTTTTTCAGACTCTTGTTTCAACTAATGATGCTTTATTTGCTTTTAGTGTAGATTTTGTTTTTGATGCTTTTATTTACTGGGCTTGCACATTACTCAAATGCAATAAATTTCTTTCTTGTCATGGCTTTGCAACAAGTGTTCATGGAAAGTGATGCAATCATCCAAAGTATTTGACTCCCATATTATTTCAAGATATGGAGGAATTTTAGATGTATAATATTTATTTTACAAAATTTCAACTTAAAGTCACCTAGAGAGGTTCAGGAACTAGTAGGGAGTAGGAAATAGACCACATACACAAATTGATATAGTTCTTGGCCAAACATTTCAAAATGTTTATCAGGAAATAAACACAAGAATATGTGTGGTCAATATTCATATATTGGTGTTGGTGGTATAATGTTCTTATGGCTATCAATGAGTTATTATTTTCACTTGATATTGAAATTTGGTTAAGTTGCAACGTGACATAAAAGAAAGTGGATGCCATTTTTGAGGTAAACAACTATGAGGAAGAAAACATCTTCTTCCAAAGGACCATAAATTCCAATTTTGACCCGATACCAAGATATCAAAAATATGGAATTTATGTAAATGATAACAGAAAGGAATACATTCCTCCTATGGTTAATATACTACATTGCAAAATAAAAAATTTATATGAGTTGGGAATACTAGGAGTTGCAGATGAAGCAAATTTGGTCATATATCATGGAAATGTGTTGTTCCTTTTCCATAAATAACGATTGGTAAAGAGGCTATGGCTAGCTAGATACTTAACTAGAAATTCCTACATTACTTTAGTTTTTTTCATATAGCTATCCACACATAGCCTTAAGAGTCTATGATGATATCACACTAAATGCTTTGAAGATATCAACCCTACATTTGTAACAAGTGACCAAGAACATTTGAAATTTGAACCTAAAGCACTAGAATAGATTATGGAGCCCATATCTCTCATGCCATATGTTTGTTACTAAATTTTGGTGAAGTGGGGATGGAGGTTCTCATCAAATTGTTTCCAAACATTAACAATGCTTCATAATTTTACTAGATCTATCACATCTTAGAGCTGAGGTTGTTCTCAGAATATCAAAAGGTTTGATTGGATTTTAGATGCCATGGTTCAAGAGGAAATTCATGTCATCGTGCAGTATGCTCAATATCTAAACATTGCTCAAAATTTTATGTTTCATTATATGTTACAGGAAATCAAATTGGTTTAACTACAATGTATTACAATCCATTATGAATATTGTTTACCATGATTTATTAACTATATATGACATCATATCAATTTCCTCTATGATTGCTATTGTTATGTTATAGGGATGCTTTCCATTACTTTTGTTAATTCCAAGAAGCAAGCTATTAGGTATATTACAAGCACATTTCTAGAAAATGACCATGATGGGGAAAGAATAAGTGAAGGTGATTTTATTGTTATCAACCAGATTAAACGAAATTCATTTTGGAGGACCAATTCAAATATTTTCAAGGGAGTTAGGAAATAGTGTACTAAATCCATGGTTCAAGTGATGTTGTTGACACACAAATAAAAGGGAAAGGAATTGATACTTATGATGAACACGTTGGATATCACTTTTCACTCTATTATTCAGATAAAGATAATTCCAAAAGAGTAACAAACTTCTAGTAACAATGCACACTTTGGATATCAATGGGTTTCATACTACATTAATAGCGAGAAATCCAAAATATATATTAACCATCAAGTAATTAGCCATTACCTATATGTAGACCTTGAGATAGAGGGGTCCTTATGATGTGTCTGACAACTTTCAATTTCATGACATGGTTTGTAACATTTAAGGTTGTTGGAATAGATAATTTTGCAAGGAGGAATTATTGGCATAAAAAATCTCATCATGACCTCCCTTAATCACATCAAAATTATCATTATCGCATCATAAATTCCCTCATTTCATCATGGCTTTCCTCAATTCATAGCAACTTCACTCAGTTCACCATGATTTCACTCAATGCATCATGAATTCCATGATTACATTGCGTCCTTTCTAGGTGCATCACATGCCAAATCCTCAAGATTATTCAGCTACATTTCGCCACCATCCAAATCGATAGTGCAGTGAATGATAAATGTTTGTCTACCCACAAAGTATGAATCCACCAAAAAAATTTAGTGAATAATTTTATATGAGCTCGTCTGAAGTATCAGTGACATTTTTGGTAATCTAAAATCTACAATGCAATATGGAGATGAATATTGTAAATTCTATAAGAAACAAAATGAGCATTGAAAGGATGTTGTAGATATTTATGATGTAACTAATTTTGTAGGAGGAAATCCATGCAAATTTTAATCATGGAAAATAAAATGGAAAAGTCTACCAACTTAATAGAAAGGACATCAAATAAAAGGATGTTGAATCATAAATTCCCTAGGGGATTTTGTGTACCTTCCAATGTGATATGTCTGAGCTCATCTCAAATATGAAAGGATCTAAATAGTTATTTGAAATTTGAATTTTCAATGATAGGAAACAAGATTCATAATGGTTGTTATCTCTCAGGAGAGCATGTGGGTTATAATGTGAATGACTAGATTTCAGTAAAGGTCTATTTTGAATTCGTAGTATTTTCAAGTACGTTCTTTTGAAATCAAGATACACCTATAAATTTTGGGAGTCAAATCTTAGAAAATAATAGATATATTAGTTATTTCATTCAATTAGGGACAATTTTTGTATATAAAAATTAGGTAAGGCAACAATGCATTCCTCAAGGACATTAACAAAGAGTAACTAATATGGAATTTTGTGGCGATTAAGTTGGAATTTTAGCAAGTAAAAACCCTGATGGCTATTTCTTCATCTGGAGGATCATAGAAATATTTGGAATAGAATATGACCAAATTATTAGAGGGAAAAAATCTTTTTCATTCCAAGTACTTGGTGAGTGCAATTTGGTCCATCAACTTGTTTGTCGGCTTAATGAAGACTTAGTTGTTGGAATTCACAAATATGTGTTAACCATAACTTCATAAGGATAAAAGAAAATATTTGTGTCTATTTCTCTATTGATAATCCCATCCAATTTTATGTGAGATATATTATGAGGGACATCAATTTTTCTGATCTGCATGATCTTGAAGTGAAATCTTTAATGATCATCTCAAGGTGCCCTATTTTCATAACCCCTACTTCTAGGGATGACACAATGAGAATTTAGTTGATCCAAAGATACCTGTGTATTAATATCTTGTTTTGGAGCATGTAGCCAAGGAAAATATAAAAAATACATGGAAGCTAGCTTGATACTATGGATGGGGCTCCTAATCCAAATGGTGTGAGGTATACTTGGGACTTCACATTGGGGTGACCCTTTGGTTAACGAATTTCCAGCACTGTCAATAGTACTCTTTCAATAATTATGATGCATACCACACGCATGTTTCACTTATATTTATATATTATTTCCCATTGTTATGGTGTGCCCCTGTCACACCGGCTTGCCCTATTATATTAAGTGCCGAAAAGGAATTTGAATGTTCCCGAAGAATGAAAATGAAAGTAGATAACACTTCATAGGGGAATGAGTCTAAAAAATTATGAAATATGTGATCGTGGATAAATTTTTTGAAAATATATGCATTATGGTGATGGCATGAAATATTGAAAACCAATTCGGAATTCTAATGCAATCTACCATAGAAATTGAGGAAGGCCAAAATGAACTTTGCAAAAATTTATTTCTTCTTATTATAATTTAACATTTAACATCTAAACATTAGAATAAATACAACACTAGAGATTATTATGTTTTTTTAGACTTTACAACAGACTACTTTTACGCAAAAGGAAAGATTCAAAATTAAAAGGTGGAAGGAGTTCGAGAAACATAGAGAAAAAATTGTTTGTATGTATCAGAACCATATACACATAGATTAATTTAGCATAATTTGACAAATTAGAATAGTTTTCCATCAACAATGAGAACCCATGTTAGGAAGAGTGGCATAAATATCCATGTAAACCTCTAGGTACAAAACGTTAAGGGCTTATACACAAAAAAATGGACATTTAACAAGGAGCACTATTATATTCTTTCACCTTTCCCCTGTATTGCAAGGATTTGGGTCCTAGTTCCATCTATGAAAATGTATTGTAGAACCCATAAGGCCTAATCAACCAATTCATAATGACTAATTATATGAGCTACCAAATAGTAACAAAGATATCAATCGAACCCTTGGTTCATAAAAATATTTTGCAAGAGCTCGAAGAATATATGGATTTATTATGCATCTCGCACATCATAGGGGATTTATTTTTGATTTTAGTTACACCCAATTTTCATGCAGAAACTCATAAAAAGTAATGTTGGTATTTCATGTGGATTCATGTGGATTAATATATAGTGATATCAGGGTTTTTTTTTTCGCATATCAATAAATAACAAGTTTTTTGTTTGGCATATAATATAATGAAATGTTTATATTTAATGTGAATTAATATATAATAGTGGTTAATGTATGTTGTAACACACCCCTCTTGACATTTACCTGCTTTTACAAGCCCATCGGGAAAATGTGACGCATAACACTACTATGACATGACCCAACCTCTTAGTTCCAGGTAAGGAAGAAGGGCCTACAAATTGAACACTTAAATACATACTATAGGGACTACAAATCATCCAAGAGTTGAATAAACAAAGAAAGTGGTCAATCCCTGAGTTGGAACATTTTTTATTTGACCTAACCCTCAAACAGACCCACAACAAGGCGTGCATGTGGTTATGAGGCTCCAACCGCACTCATAAACCTATCTGGAAGCAGTTATGACCCAAATCTTCATGTTATACACATGTGGTTCCATGATTTGTGCTAACTTTTCACTCTTGCCTCTAGACCCCTCCCTATAACTATCTAAAAATTTCTTTGAACAAGATCTTAAACTAGACATGCCTCGTACAGGACAAATTTTTTTTCAAACACATGGTAAAAATGTAAGCTACAGGTCATGAATGTGTATCTGATCATAAACCTATGAAATTCATATTAGAATCACCAAGAAGTTCTAATTCCCTCTCAAGTATCCGGAACAACACTTGTTAGCCAAGAAGGTATAATTCCCTCACAAGTATTCGAAACAACACTTGTTAGCCCATGCATTCATCAACCATTCACATACTTAATACATCATGAATGAGAGCCATAGTTATAGCACATATTGAATCATGCTTATAACCATCATACAACCAGATTATTAACCATGACATAAAACCATAAAATCATAATAATAATTACACATACTCATGAATCACAATAGGAATATAACTCTTATTAACATATGAAAAATCCAACTAAGGCAGGGACTTCCATGTACCACCCAACCATAGATTGAGCTAAACCAAATATTTATTTCAGCCAATCACACTCGTGCCATATTCCAAGTATGAACGTGTGATATCATGGGATAAAACAATACATAAACAACTAACAGAATCCATATGTTAAAACACCTCCACCTGCAAACTATAGGGATCTCACAAAAAATATTCAGGAGATCACAAAACCAAAACACACTTTGATGCCTCGTAATTTCTTCACCATACCTTGAGAAATTTTCCTGTCTCCACCAATTTTTCGAGGGCTTCCCAGAGAAAAGAATCTCCACCCCTAACCCTTTGGAAATTTCCTGAGACCACCTCACTTGGTTCTAAAACCTTCCAACAACCCAAAGCTCAACCGAGAAATAAATCCCTTCACACCATGGCTAAGTAATAGAAATGAAAGGAATAAACCACTAAAAAGCTCGATAAAGCCTATGCTAATTATAGCAAATGAACCAAATACAAAAATACATGAACCATGCATTCAGACCTTAACAAGGAAACCATACATGTATCTTCCCGATGAAGATGTTAATCCAACCTTATACTTTCTTTCCTTCACTTTCCTTTGCTTGTCATTTTCCTTCCTTTACTTTGTTTTCCAAGTTTTTGTTCTCTTTCCTTTTCTACACCTTATACAAAGATGGGAAAAATATGTAAACTAATTCTCAGGTGCCTTTTTATCAATGATGTCTCCTTTTTCTTCATTTTCCTTCTAATTTACTTAGCATGCAAATCTGTGTTTCTTCACCTCCATTTTCTCCTATTTTCCTTTATTTTCATAATTAGATGCCAATTATTGCCTCTTTTCCTTTTTCAATTCCTTTTCCAATTATATTAGCCATTAATAAAATAAAATCTACCCTCAATGTGTTGTTTTCCCCAACATTCATCTTGGAATATGTGTCCCATAACCTTGGTCTTATTTTTATTTACATGGAAACTTAACCCAAGGCTGTTACAAACCCCTCCCCCTCAGGGGAACATTGTCCTTGGTTTTCTATGACACATATGACCAAAAAACCACTGAATACAAAAATATTCTACCTATGGAGCTTTATAGCACAACTTGTTGCATTATTTACAATATACCATACTGCTGAAAGTATGACAAACATGATAAACATTCTACACATACTTCTTATGGAGATTTATAACACAACTCGTTATGATATTTAAAATGAAAACAAACATATTAATGCATATTTTCTTCAACCAAAAAATAATCATAATTTCCATGGAGCTTTATAAATCCAACTTGATATAATGTTCACAATAATATACACATACCTATGTACATTTTACTTAACCAAAAAATAAAAGGATAAAATTCCTACATCAACAACAAGGGAATCCAGAGGCTCATACCTCCACCCTCAAATTAATGCCAAGATTTACCTCCTTCACATGAAGTCTAGAATCCGCTACCAAAGTCAAACCTGCTTCTAATTTCCAACATTACAATCATTGCGCTACCTTTTCCCTCAGTGAATAATTACCTACTCATTGTTCCAAGGAACACTCCTAATGTACTTATGATTCCATATGGAAATTCTAATGACCAAAAAAAATTCATTCCCCAGCCTTCCCTTCTTTGCTACACAGTCCCTCATGTCATTCAATCACCCCCTTCTATGCAGTCACCCACCTTCTAAGTTTCCTGACATCCTCTACTTTGCTACAATTACCCTCAACCAATCCATCCATTGGAAAGGATTCTTTACATCAGAAGGTGAAAAAACCAAGGCATATCCCTACCTAAAAACCATCATACTAGTCATAACATACTCATGGAAATGAATGGACAATATTAAGTACCATTTTCCCATGATTCCTCTACACTTGAATGATTTACCAAGATATTGCTACTTGTTCCAATTTTTTTGTTGTTGTTGTTGTTGCTGATAATGCTTGTAGTCAGTTTCAACCACCTAAACTAGGAATTTCCCCACTTTGATATACGAAGCACATAATTTCCATTAGAATAAAATGGAATTGAAATAAATTTAAATCATAACTCATTGGTAGCTCTTCAATAAGGTAAACCTAAAATTATGTTTACTTCATGTCACAAAAAGTCAAATTATCTCTTTGATTAAATAGTCATGTATAAACATATTGCATCTGGTTAGCTCAAAACACAACCATCATAAATCAACATAAAAAACTATGTGCATAGTAAAAAAATGAAATAAAATACTGATACTTATGTTTCAAATGGTTTTTTTCTTCTCCCTTTGGTCTTTGTACTTCCCATACACACAATAAATTAGTTTCCAAACTCGACAAACAACTAGTGCCTTCTCTTCTCTTTGACCATGTACACACACTCGATCAATTTCAAAACCTGACAAGAACCTAGTGTCTTCTCTTAAAGGTAACAAGGGAATCTGGAGACTAAACTTCCTCCTCCTTGAATATCAACAACAAGTGTATTGTGAGACTAAACTGCCTCACCTCTCAATATGAGCAACAAGGGCATACAAAGACTAAACCACCTCAACCCTCAATATCATCAACAAGGGCATCCAAAGAATAAACCGCCTCAAACCTCAATATCATTAATAAGGGCATCTAGAGACTAAATCGCCTCAACCCTTAATATCAACAACAAGGGCCCAAAAAATCACATACTTGCTTGTCCCATAATATTGTATAATACATACACATACATAGTGTACAACACAACACATATACCTACACCCAATGTATAATATAACATATATATACATGCAGACAATAAAATATAAAAAATAAAAATAACAATACAATGACTACACAATACACATATCACAATACCACATGTACACAACACAAAATGTACAACATACACACAACGATAATACTACACATCCAAAGAGCACACTGTCTCTACTAGGAAACCTTACTTCTAGTGCCTTTCCCACAACTTACTTCGTGCATCCATAATAAAATGATATTTATGTGGTTCATTCCATTATTTATGGTTGTCCCAACATGCCACATATCACACTCCTTTCAATCCATTGATGTTTCCTTCAGTGCTTCATGTCTATAACATAACATAGGAATAGTCATGAACACAAAATGTCAAACCATATCCACAAGATACTAACCTCATAGGTCTTCTAGGGCTACTCTTCCCACTTGATTCCTTATAAACTAGGAACCCTTTCATTCCAATCACCTGCATAGAGAAATCATTCTTCCATGAGAATGTTGTGTGACAACCCTGTGAGATGATGGAACACACACAGACACACAGATATATATATATATATATATATATATGAGCATAATCATGATCACAAAATAATTATTAGATATGATAAGGTCGGGGTTAAGATAAATCCCTTTATTCATGGCTACCATGCACAATATTGAGAATAATAGTTCCCCACATAGCCAAGGCATCTAACTTCTCAAGTCCATTCACTTTACCTTTCTTGTTACCTTTCTCATGACTATATTGCCACTTTCCATTTACCCCAATGGACCCAACCAACCCAACTCGCTGTCATATTATTTCCTTCAGCTTCCCTTTACTCGTGCACTAGAATTCATCCAGGTCTTACATTGCCTATTTTGTTTCATTCATCTCTCCCTCAGCTCCATTAAATTTCATCTTTCCCAAAAAAATTCCCAAGACCCTCAAAACATAAAAGGAAAGAACAATAATAAACAAGAAGAAAATTGTGAAAACCCAATAGTAATACAACACCAAAAATAAAGTGGAATGGCCATGCACTAGACACATTAAAAAATGAAAATCAGGCTCAAACAAATCACAAATAATTGAAAGAACACAACTTTTAACATTCACCATGACTCAATCCCCATGGTTCCCATTGTTTCCAAGGGAAAGCTCAACTTGAGCCTTCTTCAAGATTTCATGGTAGTCTCTTTTTCCATGCAATCCCCTACATTATACTGCCATAAAAACACAACTGTCAATGCATCAATAAACATAACAATATACCGGTTACCTTACCTTGTTGTACCCAACAAGCTGACCTGTAACTGAATGTGTACATATATTATCTCTCAAGGGACTCAAATTCCTTCATGAATCCATTCATATCTAAAAAATAGCTATTATACATGTGAAATACATGTTCGTGAATATAGCACATATCCACATAATCTCCGACAAAATCAATGTTAAGAAGACTTCCCATATTCATGCAAATCGATCATTCATTTGGAATTGTGGCTTCCAAACATAGCCAAAGGGATTCCCACCCTATTCCTTTTTTTTACCTTTTTTTGTGCTGCAATTGAGTGTTATTATGCACTATCACATCAACCAAATGATAGTTATACAAACAAATCAATTGTTACCTTTTGCTAATACCAAGCATGTCACCCTACAACTTCTCACACATGCTAGTCACATGTTCTAAATATTAAGACATCATGTATACTAATTGAAATCAACCTTTACCAAGACTAACAACCTTGTCTTAGTATTCAATTAAATCACAATCATTAGTCATAATACTACAACTATCACCCACTTTCACTCAAGTGAAAATCAATGGTCTCAACACATATTGTGTTAGTACAACTGTATTAAATAAAGATCATTCCTTCATGAAATATTATAGACACATACTCATATCATGAAATTAATCTAACATCCAAACAACCTGTAAACATAACCCCTTACTATCCATGGTTCACACTAAGGGAAAAGGAGAAAGCTACTATAATGGGCCGATCTCCAGTGTCTAATTATGGAAATGGGATCTCCAAATATCTACTAAGTTCAACCACACTTTCCAAACTTGAATTTAATTACTCATACATTTTTCACTTGGAAACATACCACATAATCATACCATTTTTCCATTCCATAGATTTCACGTCAGGATTTTAAGGGGAGTCATGTGAAATGTAGCTCACTACTCTTCTCTTCATCCTTGGTCTTATATTTGATACAAACATACCAGGTTAGCTAAACCAAATAGATGACATGATCAAACTCACACCTCAATTTATCTCAAGGGAGGTTGTTACATCTGCATAAGTTAGTCCGGATTTGTATG
Organism: Pinus albicaulis; assembly: GCA_034641835.2. Lineage (NCBI taxonomy): Eukaryota > Viridiplantae > Streptophyta > Pinopsida > Pinales > Pinaceae > Pinus > Pinus albicaulis. Next base: position 405,002,906 of record CM076576.1, read on the forward strand.
ACACAATATCACAAGTATATCGACTACACATGAATATCTTAACTATAAGAATATGGATAGGCCAATCCATATTAGCACAATACATATAACATGAAAATATTAAATGAAATTCCCATAATCATCATGTGTATGACTACAATGAAAATAACAACAAGTTAACTACCATGCATGACTATTCGACACATGTGCATATGATCGCATTGATTAACTAGAATCTATCATGCATGTAATGCCAAAAACAATAGAATGACTGGAATGCATATAACCATAAGGAATATAAAAAACATTAACCATCATACCCTCATGCCAAAAATATTATATCTATACGACGATATCCTATTACCCCGAAGTCTAGTGTTGCAACCTCATTCTCATAATCTACATCTCTTGCTTCATCTCAGCCTGCATATCAACATCATAACATACCAACAACATCATGATGACACAAATTATACAACGACCACAAAAATGTATGTATGACCTACTATGCATGCATAATCATATACATTTATCTCATCTAGTCCAAGTGTTTGAACCTATAATCTATGATACCACCCTATGGTATCAGATATCACCCAAAGAGAATAAAACCCGCTCTGATAAATAATACCATAAGCTATGATAGAAATTTGTAACGTTCCCCTCTCCACATTTACTTGATTTTACAAGCCCTCTGGGTAAATGAGAAGAAAATTGCTACTATGAAATGACCTAACCTTCTAGTTCTAGTTAAGGAAGTGGGGCCTCCAAACTGAAAACTTGCAGACATCCTATAGGGACTACATATCACCTAGGAGCTGGAAAAACACCCAAGTTGGTCAATTCCTGATATGGAACCTTTTTTCGTCTAACCTAACCCTAAAATGCACCGACAACAAGGCATGCATGCAGTTATGAGGCTCCAACCACACTCATAAGCATAGCTACCTGTGATTATGACCAAAATCTTCAATTTTTGTGCAAGTGGTTCTGAGATCTATGCCTCCTTTTCAGCCTAGCCTCCATACCCCTATCCAAAACTTCCTGAAAATTTTGAAGAGCATGATTAAGATGACAAAAATACCAAACATTCAAACTCGAACAAGATCTTGACCTATATAGGCCTAATATACAACAAAAATTTTGATAGATAGATGGTAAACATGTAAGCTACAGGTCATGAATGCATATATGATCATAAACCTATGAACTTCATTTGAGAACCACCAAGAAGGTCTAATTCCCTCTAAATCATAGTTTTAAAAATAAGTCGGTATGAATAAAAAACTAGTCAAACAGGGTGGTTCATTAGGAAGCTAGGTTGAATTGGGTAAAAATTTTTTTTTAAGGTTTGGATTTACCAAAAAATCACAAAACCAGACCAAACCAACTAGTTTATGATGGAACCGACTGGTTTATTGTCAAACCGGTCGGTTTTGTCATAAATCAACTGGTTCATTGCCAAGGCTGCGGTGGATAGTGGCGGACCCAAAAAAATATTTTTGGAAGCTTCCTAGGTGTGTTGGAGTGAAGGTAAGGCTTGTTTTCCTCCAAAAAATCCCTCTCCAAACCTTTAAAAGGAGTTCACCCCCTCTTTTGCCTCACACATCTCATTTGTAGTTATTATGAGTTTGATTAAGAGCATGGAGAGTGTTTAGCTTTTGCTGGAGTAGTCATCTTGGAGGCTTGGAGTTGGAATTGGAGCTATTTTGGATATATTTTAGAGTTGTGAGTAGAGTTGGAATCTTTAAGAGGAGGCTAAGGAAGCTAGTTTTCATTTCTAGGTAAGGATTTTCACTTGAAAATTTTCTCATTTCATTGTTGTATATATATATTTTTTTTTATGTGTTCTATGCTATCAAATATATAGTTCTATGCTATCAAATTTTCTAGGCTAGATATGCATTTTTTTTCCTAAATTTATCTTAGGTTCTCAAATTTTCTTAGCTACAATTTTTTTTTTTTAAATAGAAGATTTATTTGTAAATTTAAATTATTTCAAACCAAAATGGATCCAAAATCCAAGGACACTACATCGAATCATTGTGATGTGATTGATGGAAAATTGATATGAAATCTTTTCAATTAATATATTGGTGGGGGTATTCTTAGATTGAAAGAACATTTGGATGGGATAATGGGCCAAGTAAATCCATGTGAAGCACCAAATGAAGTGGTAGATCCTATTAGGGCAAGATACCTTGTCAAGTTCAAAAATTTTGAGGAGAATAAGGCTACGAAGAAGGCCATTCAAGAAGAAATTTCATGGAAGAGGGAATTATTACAAGCCATGAAAGAGAGTGGGTATGATGATTATGAGATTCAAGGCTCCTCTTCTATCCCTTCCACTAATGAACCCTTTCACTATGTTCCTTCTGCTCTTGGAAAAAAACCTAAAGGAATAAAGAGAAAAAACATCCATATTTATTTCTCATGCTCTGCCACCACTGCCTCTACTAATCCTACTTCGTCCCAACCAAGTCGTCAACCCAATTTAGATGAAAATTGGAAAAAATAATGCAAAGAATATTCTTATCAATACATTTCTAGATGGTGGTATGGTGGAGATATCCCATTTAATGATTCTCTCTCACCTTATTACCAAGCTATGGGGGAGTCTCTTATATTTTTAGGAAAGGGATTCGAAGGCCCTACTATGCATGAAAATAGGGATCTCTTTTGAAAAAAGACATTTCTTCCATTGATGAGTATTTGGCTGAGGATAGAGAGTCATGGATCAAAACAGGTTGTTCCATTGTGTCAGATGGATGAACTGATGGAAAAAACCACACTATCATTGATTTCCTTGTTTCTTCCCCTTAGGGAACCATGTTTTTTAGATGATTTGATGCATGTAATAAGATGAAGGATGCAACGCTTCTATTTGAGATTTGGATAAGATTATTTATGATGTGGAAGGGCATAATTTTTTGTAGTTCATCATAGATAATGATTCAAAGTATGTTGTTGCTAGAAATATGCTTGAGTCCAAATATAAGGCCATATTTTGGACTCCAAATGCTGCATATTGCAAAGACCTCATGCTTGAGGACACAAGAAAAGTGGACTAGGTAAAAAAAACTATAGAGCATTCCAAGTTCATTACAAAATACATCTACAACCACTCATGGGTATTGAGCCTAATGAGGAAAAACACTGGGGGAAAAGGTCTTGTTAGGCTTGTAATTACAATATTTTCAATTCACTTCCTCACATTGCAATGTCTCAATTTTCAACAAAAAAACCTGCAGAAAATGTTTTCTTCTAATGATTGAACTGAATCTCGGTGGGCTTGTAGACAAGATGGAAAATACACCAAAAAGAAAGTTTTTCAAATATTTTTTTAGAAAAGGTCTGTATAGCTTGTGAAAATTACCGAGCCCCTTGCTAAGGTGCTACGGATGCTGGATGGGGAAAAATTGGCCATGGGCTACAGTTATGAGGCTATGGATCAGGAAAAGTAGCAGGAACAAAAATGGTTAAGTGATCATGTCTTCAGCAATACAACCTTCGACTAAGGTGCAACCAAATGATGAACAGAAGACCTGATCTAGATCCCATTCTGATGGAAGATACTGATCCAACATCAAAACGAAAGGAGGGTACTAAAGATCCTAAGTTTTATGTTGATTTTGATATTTACATGGATTTAGGGGGGTATGAAGCATATTTTGTAGTGCCATCAAAACCAATATTAATAGCTGCATCAAGCAAAGGAAAAAACCAATGGAAGGCACTAGTCATGCAACTCGATCAACTCGTGCTTCCATTAAATTCACTATTATTGTTATTGGTGGTAGTGTTACTACTAAGGTTGCAGATGAGGTTGAGGCATCCTTAGACTCTGATAGAGATGATGTCTATGTAGCTCCTGTTGATGACCTTGTGTCTACTAGTGTTGATGAATTTGATGACTGATCATGTCTAGACTTGTAGTCTTGTAGTAGGGAAATGGCCTCATAGCTTGTAGCATTTTTTTGTACTTTATAGTCCATTTAGGGCTTCATTTCTTATGTATTTTGTGGAGGATATTTATTGCACTCAGTGTGATTTTGATATATAAACCTTCACATGGTATATAGATGAGAAAAATTTGCATATTTTATCTCTATTGGCTTGGAATCGTGGTTTTAAATCTTAAAAATAGTTTTTCCATTAAAAATTAATTATTTAATGTATTTTTAAAAAAAATGGTTCATTGAGATATGATCAACCCAATTTGATCAGTTCTAGTTTAAAAATTAGTTTATTAGGTAGACGACTCGATAGCCAGTTTCGTTTTTCAAAACTATGCTCTCAAGTAGCTTCAATAACACTTGTTAGCCCATGCATTCATTGACCATTTAGATACTTATTAAATCATGAACAAGAGGCATAACTAGAGAAAATATTAAATCATGCTTATAATCAACATACAACTAGATTATTAACCATGAAATAACAACCATCAAATCGTCATAATAACAAGTGCAAGTACTCATGAAAAAAAATAGGAATAAAAGTCTTACTAACATATGCGAATTCCAAATACCACCCAACCATTTATTGAGTTCAACCAAATATTTCTTTCAACCAATCACCCTCGTGCCATATTTCAAGAACGAATTTGGGATGTCATGTGATAAACTGATACATAAATAACAAAGGGAATCTAGAGGCTAAACCACCTCCACTCTCAAACTATTGCGATATTTCCAAAACCGGTCAAGAGATCATAAAGCCAAAAAAATATTGGATGACTCATAATTTCTTCACCATACCTTGAGGAATTTTCATGTCTCCACCAACCTATTGAGAGCTTCCTGGAGAAAACCATCTCCACCCCCAACCCTTGGAAATTTTCCTGAGACCACCTCACCTGGTTCCAGAACCTTCCGACAATCCAAATTTCAACCAAGAAATAAATCCCTTCACATCATGACTATCTAGGAAATGGCAAGGCAAGGATGAAACCATTGTCTATCCCGGAAAAAGCCATGCCAATGACAAAAAATGAACCAAATACACAAATGCATTAACCATGCATTCACACATGAGCAATGAAACCATAGATGTAACATGTTGCTTGCAATATCTTCTTGCCGAAGCTGATAATCCAACCTTATCCTTTCTTTCCTTCAATTTACTTTTCTTATCCTTTTCCTTCCATTGCTTGTTTTTCCAAGAGCTTCTTCTCTTTCCATTGCTACACTTGATCCAAAGGTGGGAAAAGGTTGTCAACTGATTCTTAGGTGCCTTTTTATCATTGATGTCTCATTTTTCTTCATTTTCCTTCTAACTTCCTTAGCATAAAAATCTATGTCTCTTCACCTCCTTTTTCTCCTATTTTCCTTTATTTTCGTAATTAAACACCAATTATTGCCTCTTTTCCTTTTCCAATGCCTTTACCAATTTTCTTAGCAATTAACAAACTCAAGTGACCCCAATGTGATGTTTTCCCCACCATACAACTTGAAATACATGTCCCATTATCTTGATCTTATTTTTATTTACAAGAAAAATTAAGTATATTTTTATTATCAAACAACTAGAATGAAAACAAAAATTGCTAAGCGGAAGTAAAGTTAAAAAGAAAACAGGAGATGAATCGAATGAGCTCAATTGGATATGAATTACATTAACGCTTTAAAATCACAATCATGCTCTCATTATCATTAATGAACTTCATACTACTGTTTTATTAAGGCTTTTCCATTTTTTTTATTTTTATATATTCATTGTCGATTTATACAAAGCATTTCGGTTGTCGAGGTTCGAGTCTTGCTGCAACTACCTCCTGTGCATTCACCATATGAAGTGCCACCTCTTATGGCATATAATACTCATTTTTTTTATGTACAATTATTACCATCCCGCTGTCCTCAGTTTTTTCGTTTCAGCGATGGTGCTTCATAACGAAAATAAAGTCATCTCTTTTATACAATCGAAAGTTCATCATTATTTGGAAAAAGATCATTGTGCAGAGCTCCACACAACGAGATTTATCTTATTGTGCAGAGCTCCGCACAATCAACTTACTCTGCACTTACTGTGAGGTCATTCCACGCGGTTTTTCGTAAAGGTAGATCCCACAAGCCAATTAACACATCTACAGTTTCATTGAAAAGATAAAAGTGACAGGAAGAGAAAATCCAATACTGCAGTAGGGCCTTCCTAACAGGGATAATTGTATTAATTGCAGTGGGTCCTTGTCGATTATACATATTCATTGTAAAGCTTAAGTGGTATTCGTTTTGAGTGCGAGTTATCCTGTGGTGTATAATACTCATTGAGGTAAGCTTCACCTAATTTTCTTTCCAGAATGAGTAATTGCGGACCAGTTGTGTGGAGGAGGAATCATGCGGAGACAGAAATGTCGGTGAAATGTGAACCTCACTGAAAAAGAATGAGCTTAATCAAATAATTAGCTATTACCTCGTTGGTAATTCATCATTGTAATATAAACCATAAGGATTATATCATTGTGTCTTGAGGATTTACTATCATAAAGGCAGTGGTGACCATCGTCTTTTTGGTCACTGCCTTTAGCTAGAGATTAGAATTTTTAGTTAGGAAAAATGATATGTCTTTATATTGATTTTTAAGATAATATTATTTTATATTAATTTACTATATAGAGTTTTAAATTATTATTATTATTTTAAAATTATAACTATTTTTAAAAATCAAGTTAATTTTTCATTTATAAACTTCAATAATTTGTAATTAATTAAAGGTGATATGAAACACTTTAATTTTATAGTGTGTTTTATTTTTTAATGAATAAAATTTAATTTAATTATTGGATTTCACAAATAATTTAATAAAAATAAATTTATGAGTGATTGTTTTAGACCTTATGTCAAGGCTATGTAGTCTAAGATTTTCCTTGCCAAGACTCTATAATCTAGGTCTACAGAGATTTTGATTATTTTACTATGGAGCTTAGAATTAGATAAAATACCTTGTCGAGGTCTTGGTTGATGAGGAGAAATAAATTGCATTTGGCATAGCTAGATCTTCTACTGGAAATGGAGGTGGAACATCAATTTCTACTTGTGTGATTTTGCTAAGAGTGGAATCCCAGGGAACCAATTTTTCAATTTCTAAATGAATATATCATCAAATCTAATGTAGAAGAGCATGAAAGGTTCCTATATTAATTATTATTTCAAACCTACAAAATCAAGTAAAGAATGTTACAATTTTCATATTCTGTTTATACTATAGATTGAAATCCTACATATCCAAACTTAAACATTACAATAGCACACATTTTAGTAATCTCTTGCGTTTTTTCTTTTTGTCTACTTATACTACAAATTTTTACATTATAAAATTAGAATACATAGTCTAGAACTATATTCAACTCAAATAATGACTATTAATGACTCTAAATGACTCTCAAGATAGAGAAACTATACTGGACACACAATCCATTGATTGAGGGAATATCTCAATGACACTCCAATCTAGGAGACTAACTAGTTGGAGAGAATCTCTTAAGAAAATAGGCCTCAACAATCTCCTAACTAATAGGGATAAAAAAATTCTATAATTAATGAGCACAACATAGAAAAGTAGGAGTTGCATTCTCTAACACTCCCCCTTAATGACTATTTGTCTTTATCTCTATTGGAAAAGTCTAGTTGTGGTCCAACCTCGCATTTACAACCATTATAAAAAAATTGACATCCATATAAAGAAATAACCATTCACTAGAATGCATGGGTAATTAACCATTGCAATTGTCAGTTTACCAGGAAGCCCTTCATATAGTTGGTTCATTCAACTATCAAATATTCACACATGTACCCATGCCTTTAATTCCCCCTACTTTACCATAATCATCCTAGGTTTTCTCAAATTACCCATAACCATGTTCTAAGTTTTATTGATCCTCAACCATGCTCTGGGTTTTCTCAGTTGACCCTTAACCATGCTCTGGGATTTTTTGGATGACTCTCAACCATTATTGGAGTTGGGATCCACACGAAGTAAAGACTCTGTAGATCGAGGCGTGGAAGCACCAAACATGAAGTGTATTTTTGTTCTTAGGGCTTTGGGGTGGGTCAAAGCCCCTTAATTATGTAATGTGATGGGACTTTTTGTGAACGTTCGACTCCACCTATGGTTTGGGACCATGGTATTGTAAAAGCCAAATCTATATAAGGAGTCTAGATAGAAGTCATAGGAGGTTATGATTGATGATGTGCAATGAATTTGGATGCAAGACTGAGTTAGAGTTTCTGTTTTGGGTTAGAGGAAAAGGCTCCTACAACTATGTACACGAATACTTTAGGAAAGACTGCAGCTATGTGTGTAGACCCTTGCAACTGTGTTCATAGGGTGGAAAGAGAATGTATGAGATAGATATGGACATTAATGAAAGAACTACTGAGAATACATGAGTTATAATGATGTGTTTTAATTTTGAAATTTCTATGCTGAATAAGGGTCTTGTTCTGTAACTGAATAACACAGTTTATTTTATGGTTATTTAGTGTGTTTAATGCTTAAATAAGTAAGATCGCAGACTCTGTGGGTAACTTCAACAATTGTGTTGAATAACTCTTGTGTTACTGATAGATATGACCTTTGAAGCTCTGATAATAAGGAAAAGCCCTAAATCCACTATCCTCTATCCCTTTGGATGCAAAAACCAGGTTCTAGCATCCCCCTATATTGCCTTGGGTGAGAATTCAGTCTGCATAAGAATATCGTTGCTGAAAGGGCTGGTAATAGTGGGTTTTGTTGGACTGCACAAAATATCTAAACCTAGGTTAGGGCCCCATAAAGCCAACAAATGGTTTTTTTGTTGAGACCGGGGTATAACTGAGGGATAACTAGATGTGGCATTTGTCTAAGAAATAGATTGAAGATTGGATAGATATGAAAGAATGTGAGTTTTCTATGAAAGAAAACAGGAATTTGCATATCTCTACTCAACACTAGTTACCGAAGTATATCTATACAAATCAATACAATCTCTTCATTGCATCGTTTTATAGCGAGCTGCAAGACTGGATCTCAAGGCTAACTATGCAAACAGGGTATTTTAATAATATAATTACTGTGTGGACCGTAGATCTCGTTTAGAAACTGAAAAATACTGATAACAAGATTGTGAGATCTGTTGATTACTGGATTAATAACATCCTTGGGAAATTCATTACTAAGTTCGCGATTGAGACACATGCATCCTATAGTGAAGCAGAGATTTTTTTTTTCAAAAGCTTGCGAGGTAAGTACATGAATTCACTAAAGTTCTGGATTAAAATGATATTGTGTGAAAAGGGTATAATACGATTGTGCTTAAATTGATGTTTGAAGATAAATAAATTGGTGCTATGCTAAGTGGAAGAAGGTTTAGGACCAGTTGGAGAACATACATTGAAAGGGAATATAGACCGTTGTTTGAGACTGAAGGAGGATAAAGAAACCCCCTATGCTGCAGATTTTGTCATTGAGATCTCAAAGTCAGGATAGTACTGAAGAAATTCATCAAGATTCCTCCCCCATAATCACTCCATTTCATTTTTTCGTTCCACCTCCACCTTCGCCTCCACCTCCCCTATTCACCATGGCATAGCCACCGAAGATGCCTGTGTTGAAGGGAAGATATGACCCTGAAATTTTTTGGTTTGTAGCAGAAATGATATGGAGTTGCATAATGTTACAAATGAAGATACGAAGAAAGCACAATTATTTACTACGTTGCAAGATCGAGAATTGTCTTCGTACATGACATATGTTACAACGAATGCAAATTATTCATTGGATGAAATAGAGACTATGTTGAACATTGAATTCATGAAACCGAAGTTGCAACCCAAATCTACCACTAAGATCAATGAAATTAAGAAGATGACTACTGAGATTGTGTGGGAGGTATATTATATATTTAAGACATTTTTGAGTTATATTATCTTTAAGATCCTGGACGAACAATGTAAAGAGTTGTTTATTGATGAACATTTTATGCATCTTATATTTTCATTTTCACAACAGAAGGTTGCGAATCAGGTTGAAGCGTTGGATATAACGATGAAGCTGGAGGCTTCGCCGAAATTCGATGCAAGAATAGGGGTGCAACAGATTTAGAATCAGCTAGAATTTTTTCACACAGAGCTCCAAGATCTAAAGAAGGGAAAGGAGGTTCTCCCAGAGATGATAACGAAGGTCTACTGTATCAAGTGAAAAGTTAAGGGTTGCTACAAGGAGCAATGTCATGTTTCTAGAGACTATTTGGGTGTTGGAATGTGAAGTCCATTAAAACCTGCATCAAGTGGAGGGCCAAGTGCAAGGCCTAATGTATGGTGTAGTATCTGTGAAGTTGCATTCCAAAATTCCACTGATTTTTTTCACTTATTACAAAAGTTGGTCATATCGCTGAAGAAACTATTCTAAAACTTCTGTAGTTTGGCAGGGAATGATGAACAACATTGTAGGAGCTACAATCTAATGCTGTAGAATAGTTTGGGTCCATATCGAATGCAAGTAGAAGGTCGTGAAGCTATGGGTTCACTAACTGCGCGAGGCTGAGGGCATGATTGAGGAGGAAACACTAGTCAAGGGCAAGGAAAACTCGTTTGTTACAACTGTGGACATCCTGGATACTTTTATCGAGATTTCTAGAATGCTATTATAGTGTCTTGTAAGTATTGTCAGGAGTTTATTCATGAAATAGAAGTCTGTCCCTTTTTTTTATCTAAAATGCAGTAGAAGTGCAACCAAAAGTCAGTGTAGAACATATAGATGATGAGGGCTGAACTATGCTAAGGAGATGAAAGTCTTAACAAAGTCATGTGAAATGGTATGAATACTGGAGGAAACTGCGTAGATGGGCAGAGGTCTGTACCAGAGACATGGGGAAGGAAGTTTGAAGGTAATATTGTGGGTTTGATGGACAATGCAAAAAAGAGACATTCATGGCAGCAAAGAAATCGTTTATGGCTCCTAAGGCTGTGACATTGAATATGCAGAGACAATTATTCCCAGTAGAAAATAAGCTTAAAGACAATACTGAAGTAAAGGGAGATGATCCGTCAATCGTAGAATATTTCTTACAGACGTGCATGGAGTTGTTAAGGGACCAAAGGGTTGTAGAAGGATTGCAGGAGTTGGTTGATAATTGCACTAGTAAAGAAGAGCCGCGTATGGAACAATGTGCCATAAATAAATTTTACAATAATAAGAAGAGAACTAGGCAAGAGATGCGATTAAATATGAAAGTCAGAGACTATGGGATGGATAAAGTCATTATGGATCTAGGATCAAATGCTAATGTTCTGCCAAAACATACATGGGAGAATATGGGAAAGCCAAAGCTGCAATGGTATCCTATTCAGCTGAGGATGGAAAACCAGCAGAAGATAATTCCTATGGGGCACTTGCAGGGAGTCAACGTAGATATTGATGGTGTAGTGTGTTGGTTGAATTTGAGGTCACCAAGATCATTGATGATAGTAATTCTTACCCTGCATTGTTAGGATTTGACTAGGCTTATGACATGGATGCTATAATTAAACTTAATAATAGGAATATGGTATTTTAAAAGAATGGCACCCAATTTTTTGTGCCATTGGATCGCTCTGAAGGTGTGCGCTACACAAAACCTGTCCAGTATTGGGATGGCGATGTTGTGATTGATCACATTTATAAGCTCACCGTAGAGGATGAAGACTGGATTAATCCCACCACATATGGAAGGATATGCTAGGAGCATGATAGTTTGTGTATTTCTAATTTAGATGAGGAGTTGAAGCACTAACAGAACTGTTTGCATGAAGTAACCACGACGCGCTGCAACAAGGTTATAAAATATATGCGCTATGTCAAGTCAAAAGTGTGTGACTTGCCCTTTTATGATGGAATGAGGAATTTTGTCTTGTTCTTGGAGGAATTTGAGTAGAAAGTGCCAGAGGGAAAAAGGTATGAGGCTCTAGACTTCACGTTAAGGTCCACTCCAGCCTGGTGGTGGGGTGAACACAGAGAAAGTCTACGAGGTTGGTCAGAGTTCTGCAAATTGATAAGGTTAAGTTTTGGTCAAGTTGACACAAGAATTATAGTGAAGTATGATGGAAAAAAGGATCCGCACAAGCATTTAGATCATTGGACCGTAGCTTGGGGAGTAGAACCTCAGCCAGAGTGGGTGCACATGTTCATTCATTCTTTGGAGATGATACCTCAGAAATGGTACCTTGAAACAAAACTGCACCATGGAATGATAGATTGGGATGAGATGGTAGAAGGGTTCTTCTTGACTTATAACTTTGATGATGGTTGGGAATGTATTAATGATACTCTTCAAGAAGTGAATGTAGGTGTATTCCAGATTACTAAGGAACCTAGGACTTTGGTACGACTTGATTGGGCTGCACAAATGACACAAGCCCACGAATGCTACAATATGACCACAAAGGAGGGAAAAGAGGATCCGTGTGATATAAACATTTTGGAGTTTTTAGGGACGCGCAAGGTTAAGGACTCGAGATAGTAATGCCAGACATAACACAACATGCTATAACTCACCAAGTTAACATCAGCTCTGAGGTGGAGCACAAGTTTCCAAATATTGGGGATTATTGGGATGAGGATATCGTAAGCAAGGTCACAGAGTTGTTGCACAAATACCAGGACCTATTCCCCACCAAATTTTTGGAAATAAAAGGTATTGTGGGAGAGCTATGAGTTATGCACAACACTTTGAATCCTAATGCGAAGCTGGTCAAGCAGCGTCCCTATCAGCTGAACCCCAAATATAAAGAGAAGGTAAGGGAAGAACTCGAAAAAAATACTTACTGCTGGCATCATTGAACCAGTCGAGGAATCTAAGTGTGTTAGCCCCATGGTGGTCCAAGAAAAGAAAACCAAAGGAGAGATAAGTATTTGTGTTGATCTCTGCAAGCTAAATGATGGTTATGTCCATGATATATTTCCAACAATAGTCACAAATGAAGTATTAAACAAAGTTGGTGGGCAGGATGTCTATTCATTTACTGATGGGTTCTCAAAGTATCACTAGATCCGTTTTGTGCTAGAAGACCGAGGCAATACCACCTTCACTACGGAGTGGGGGTCCTTCCAGTACACTGTGATGGCCTTCGGGTTAAAGAATTCTCCACCTATCTTCTCCAGAGTAGTCATGGAAACTTTTAAATAATATATTCACAAGTTATTGGAAGTTTACTTTGATGACTGGAAAATATTTGGCTTGTTGAAGAAACATGTTTCTAGTCTACACTTGATGTTATATACCTGCCAAAAGTTTTAGATTTATTTTAATCGGAAGAAGTGCATCTTCTACATCCCATATGGAATTTTTTTGGGGAATACTGTGTGCAAGCATGGATTGATGGTAGATCCTGTAAATATTGTTGTGATTATCAACTTAGAATCCCTAACAATTGTAAAGCAGCTATGCATGACGCTTGGATATACATGCTATTACCGGAAGTTCATTAGGGCTTATGTGCAACTCATTATGCCAATGGAGAAATTATTAAAGAAGGATGTCAAGTTTTGTTGGTGTGACAATTCTTAGAAGAGCCTGGATGTATTGAAAGAAAATATGGTGATTGTGCCCATTCCTGTCTTCCCAGATCGGCAGAAAACATTTCGTGTACATGTTGATGCATCCTGGATAGCTTTGGGAGTTGTGTTAGCACATCTTGGGGAGGGTGATATTGATCATCCTATTTCCTTGCATGCCAGAATTTTTCCATGGAGGAAATGAACTATGCCACCACATAGCGAGAAGGGTTGGCAATGGTCTATGCACTACAAAAATTCAAGCATTATCTCTTAGGTGCGGACGTCAAGATGTTTAAAGACCATTCTTCTTTGAAGTACTTGGTCAACAAGCCTGTGTTGGGGGGGGATTTTCCGATGGTTACTGATGTTCCAAGAATATGATTTTCAGGTCATTGTCAAGACAAGCCATTTGAATGCAGGGACATATCATCTATCTAAAATTGATATAGGAGAAGAGCCAACGAATCTTGAAGAAGGTTTACCTCATGCATAGTTATTCGCTATCAAGGTTGCAGATGGAAATTTCCTAGATGTTATTCAGTTTATTTCCACGAGAATCGAACTTGTGGAGTACACTATGAAACAAAAGGAGCTAGTGGTAAGGGCGGTTGAATGCACTCTGATTGTTGGACATCTGTACAAGCTGGGGATTGATGAGATCTTGTGAAGATATGTTCCTGAGCACTAGGGAAACAACATACTAGTTGAAGCACATAACAGTGTGTAAGAAGGTCACTACCCTAGGAAATCTACTACATAGAAGATTCTGTGGGCTGGACAATGGTGGCCTATGGTACATATGGACTCAAACTCATATTTCCGTTCTTGCAATATATGTCAAAGTATAGGAAGACTGTCATAGAGAGATGCAATGGCACTACAACCTCAAGTTATGTTGTAAGCTTTCAACAAATGGGAAATTGACTTTGCTAGCCAAATTGATCCCCCTGGAAAGAAAACAGGCGCATGGTATATTATCACGAAAACCGATTACCTCACTCAATGGGCTGAGGCACAAATAATTCAAAATTTTACGAAAAACACAACAACGATGTTCATTTTTGAGCATATTGTGACTCGATTTGGTTGTCCAAAAATCCTGATGAGTGATAGAGGTACACATTTATTGAATAACACCATCGGAGCCCTGACTAAAGAATTCCTAGTGGGTCACCACAAGAGTATGTGATACCACCCTAAGGAGAATGAAATGGTATAACCTTTCAACAAAATCTTGGAGAGCACGCTCACTAAAGTATGCAATGTTAACAGAACCAACTAGGACCTACACATTACTGTTGTTTTATGGCCCTAGAGAACTACCTGTATGAAGCTAATTGGACAGACCCCGTTTTGATTAGTGTATGGAAAAGATGCAGTAATTCCCGTGTAGTGTATTGTGCCTAGTCTACGCATTTTTGTAGTAACGAATATGAAAAACAGGGACATCATGGAGCAGAGATTGGTGTAATTGCTTGAGTTGGAAGAGGATCCCTTCATTTTTGGATTTCACAGCAAGTTTAGAAGGAAAGAGAGAAGGCATGGCATGATTGACACATTAAGAAAAAGAAGTTCAAAGATGGGGACCTGGTTCTACTGTAAGACAACAATTTTGTGAAGTTCCCAGTGAAGCTACAAATGCACTAGTTAGGCCCATATATTGTCCTGGAAGTGACAAACGGAGGCATTTTCCAGCTCGCCAAGCTCAATGGGGAATTGTTCCCTAGTCATATCAATGGTAGCAGATTAAAACTGTGAAGGAATGACTCCATCCGTAGAAGTTCATAATGAATATATGGTCGATGTAGAGTATCGATTCTCGACGCAGTTTCTCGTGGACATAAGAATATAAATAGGTTGCATCAAGTGAGCGTGCATCAAGCAAGAAAATTTCAGGAGAGTGTGGCTCCAGTTAGAAAAGAAAGAAATTTTACAAAGCAGTGTGCTGATACAGTTCCTCTATTAAAGGATGCCTTGCATGACATCAGAGAAAATATTAATGGTGCATCACCATTGGGACTCAGGACGAGTCACAATTTTGCGTTGGGGGCCTGTTGGAGCTCAGATCCCTGTGAAGTACAAACTTCATAGATTGAGGCGCGGAAGCATGCACTGTGAAATATATTTTTGGTCTTAGGGGCTTTTGGGTGGGTCAAAGCCCCTTATTTATGTAATGGCATGGGAATTTTTGTGAACGTTGGACTCCACCCATGGTTTGTGACTATGGTATTATAAACGCAAAATCTATATAAGGAGTCTAGATAGAAGTGAGAGGAGGTTATGATTGATGATATGCAATGAATTTTGATGTAATATTGAGTTAGAGTCTGTCTTCTGGATTAGAGGAAAAGGCTCCTTCAACTATGTGCATAAAGACCTTAGGAAATACTGCAACTGTGTGTGTAGGCCCTTCCAGCTGTGTGTGTAGGGTGGAAAGAGAATGTATGACACAAATATGGACATTAATGAAAGAACTGTTGAGAAGATCTTTGTTATAATGATGTGTTTTAATTTTTCTTATTGTTTATGAATGTATGTGCTAAATAAGGGTTTTGTTCTGTAACTAAATAGTGCAGTTTAATTTATTCTTATTTAATGTGTTCAATGCTTAAATAAGTAAGATCAAAGAGTCTATGGGTAAGTTCAACATTTGTGTTGAATAACACTAGGTTTACTGATATATTGGACATGAAGAGCTCTGATAAGAAGTAAAATCCCTAAAGCCACCATCCTCTATCCCTCTGGATGCAGAAACCTAGTTCTAGCATCCCCCTATATTTCCTAGGGTGAGACTTTGGTCTTCACAAGTAGATAATTCAACATCAATGAACTATCAAGGAGTCATTGGGAGCTTTTAATCAAGCTTCCCCAATTTCCATGACAATAAGTTCTATTGATTGTATCAAAATATCAACCCTTATCACATCCATGAGGACCACCTTACTATTAATCCCTTTATGTCATTATTAATTCCAAATCTTTTGCAAATATAACAACGATTAGCACCCAAAATTCTTCTCATAATTTTATACCTAAGCCACGGATCGTAAGAATCTAGTAGACCCCCTATTATGTTCCAACTCAAAATCGTCTTCCATCTTGAATGTTTGGGATGTCACCTCCTCTTCATCATCTTCGGTTAGAAAACAAGGATTGTTCTCTACCGTATGGAATCTATATAACAAGAGAAAAGATACAATGTAAAGGTTGTGAATTCTCCAGCCATGACACTAGTCCAGGAATACATGTAAGTAGCTATAGCGAATAGAGAATAAACTATAGCATGCACAAGTAAATATAATATGCGACACAAATCTACCACAAACCTGCACTTACAAAGTAGTTTTAATATTACCATCAACTACATGGGGGTATACATGTCTCATCAGGGTTACATGATAGCTGGCTCAGGATTGATTGTATCACAATATTAACCCTTATCACATCCATGAGGACCACCTTACTATTAATCCCTTTCTTCCATGATTAACTCCAAAATTTTTGTAAATATAACAATGACTAGCATCCAAAATGCTTCTCATCATTTGATACCTAATCCACGGACCCTAGGGATCTAGTAGACCCCCTCTTGTGTTCCAACTCAAAATTATATTCCATCTTCAATGTTTGGGATGTCACCTCCTCTTCATCATATTCAGTTAGAAAACAAGGATTGTTCCCGACCGTATGGAACCTATATAACCAGTGAAAAGGTGGAATGTAAAGGTTTTGAATTCTCCAGCCATGACACTAGTCTAGGTATACATTTATGTAGTTATAGTGAATAGAGAATAAACTATAACATGCAGGAGTAAATATTATAGGCCACCCCAATCTACCACAAACCTGCACTTACAAGGTAGTTTTAAGATTACCATGAACTACATGGGGGTATACATGCCTCTTCAGTATTACATCACAACCGAATCGGGTACAATACACACTCCAATTCATGTAGTTACTAGGTCTATACCTTATCTAGGAACACTACATCAACTTAAACATAACATATAGAATTTCTCAATTATCTGACTCATAAAATATGATTATGCATTTGATATTATTCTACACAAACACACAAAATTTTACCATTGTCATTGTCCATCTTCATCTAACCTCTATTGTTGATCCAACCATTATCATTTATTGTCTTTGTCTTTGACACAAGAAATATCATCTATCTTCCTTCTTTGAAATTGTTCACATTCTTGGTATCTTTGTTTTGACATATTCAGTGTCACCATCTAATTGTTTTCTTGGATTTCCATGTTCAAAAGTGTGATTTATTAAAGTAAATAATTCTTAATAAATGATTTCACTTCACATTGATTAGGATAGTCTCAATAATATTGATTAAATATATTAAATTCCAAGATAATTCCATTATGTCTACATCAACATGCTTTTCTACACAAACTCCAAATAAATTCAAAACAAATTTCATTTTAGCATGACCAAATATTTACATCATCAACATCAATGAAGTCTCTAGGAGTCATTGGGAGCTTTTAATCAGGCTTCTCCAATTTCTGTGACAATAAGATCTATTGATTGTATCACAATATCAACCCTTATCAAATCCATGAGGACCACCTTACTATTAATCCCTTTGTGCCATGATTAGTTCTAAATATTTTGTAAATACAACAACGACTAGCACCCAACATGCTTCTCATCATTTAATACATAATACACGAACCCCAGAGATCTAGTAGATCCCCTCCTCTTTTCTAACTCAAAAAAATCTTCCATCTTCAAGGTTTGGGATGTTGCCTCCTCTTCATCATCTTTGGTTAGAAAATAAAATGATTGTTCTGGACTGTATGGAACCTATATAATGAGTGAAATGGTAGAATGTAAAGGTTGTGAATTCTCTAGCCATGACATTAGTCAATACATACATGTAAGTAGTTATAGTGAATAGAGAATAAACTATAGCATGCATGAGTAAATATAATAGGCCACACCAATCTACCACAAACCTGTACTTACAAGGTAGTTTTAAGACTACCATGAACTACATGGGGGTATACATGCCTCGTCAAGGTTACATCACAACTGGCTCAGGTACAATACACACTCCAATTCATGTAGTTAGTAGGTATATACCTTATCTAGGACCACTACATCAACTTAAAACATAACACATAGAATTTCTCAATTGTCGGACTCATAAAAATATGATTATGAGTTTCATATTATTCTAAGAAAACACACAAAATTTTACCATTTTTTTTGTCCATCATCATCTAACTTCTATTGTTTCTCCAACCATTATCATTTATTTTATTTGTCACAAGAAATATCATATATCTTCCTTCTTTGCAATTGTTCACATTCTTGGTATCTTTGTTTTGACATCTTCAATGTCACCATCCAATTTTTGTCTTAGATTTCCATGTTCACAAGCATGATTAATTAGAATAATAATTCTTAATAAATAATTACACTTCATATTGAGTTGGATAGCCTCAATAATATTGATTGAATCTATTAAATTCCAAGAGAATTCCATTATGTCTAAATCAATCGGCTTTTCTTCACGAACTCCAAATAAATTCAAAAAACATTTCATTTAACATGACCAAATATTTACATCATCAACATCAATGATGTCTGAAGGAGTCATTGCGAGATTTTAATCAGGCTTCTCCAATTTCCATGACAACAAGATCTATTAATTGTATCAAAATATCAACCCTTATCACATCCATGAGGACCACCTTACTATTAAGACCATGATTAATTCCAAGGATTTTGTAAATATAACAACACTAGCACCCAGAATTCTTCTCATCATTTGATACCAAATCCACAGACCCCATGGATCTAGTAGAGCCCCTTGTGTGTTCCGACTCAAAATCATCTTCCATCTTCAATGTTTGGGATGTAGTCTCCTCTTCATCAGATTCAGTTAGAAGGCAAGGATTGTTCCAGACTGTATGGAACATATATAACCAGTGAAAAGGTAGAATGTAAAGGTTGTGAATTCTCCAACCATGACACTAGTCCAAGCATACATGTAAGTAGCTATAGTGAATAAAGAATAAACTATAACATGTGTGAGTAAATATAATAGGCCACCCCAATGTAATACTTCAAGATTCACAGTTTCCTTTCCATCGGTATGGAAAATTTGGTGCAAATTATTTATACACTAGACAATGGGGAACAATATAGCTCAATAGCATGTCATATTAACTAATAGAAACATATTTTTTAAGTGATCACCATAGTTGCAATGTTGGATGAAACTTGCAACACATTTTCTAGATCTATTGATGCTCAACGACCGATCCTCATGTAATAGAAGGAAATAGGTAGTTCTTTTAACAAGAAATAGATACAAATTCCCACTGTATTCAGTTTAACATTGTATCTCACTACAATTTATCTTTGTGACACGAAAATATTCACTGTAGGTATACATGAGATCCAAAATTGTTTACTTTTGCAACCATCATTAATCCCTGCATATAGTCAGACACCTGTAACTAATATTCAACAATTAAATCATTATTGATTTAGTTTATCCATCCAACAAATCAGACGCTCATATGGGTAGAGGATTTTGCAAATATCCAAAATTCATCCTTTATTTAACTGAAAATTAGAATGCTCTGCAGATGGCTAGAGCGTTATTTAGAGTCTCTTGATACATTGGTTTGATTTTCTTCACAGGTCTATGGCACCAACGAGCTTCACTAATTTTAGGCTCATAACAATGATGTCATTTTTGTCAAAACATTATTTCAACAATCACTCCTATAGGACCTTAGCAACCACAATAATTTGATGGACAAAAAAAAACATACTAGGGTGAGGAAGCCAGCCCATGCCACCTTTCGTACCTAATTATAAAATCAAAATATTAGACACTTTAGAATTATATTTATCTCAAATAGTGATACAATATACTACATTTTTTTTTTCTAAAAATAGAAAAACTATTTTGGACATACAACACAATGACAATCTAACTATTTTTCTAAAAATAGAAAAAACTATATTGAATATATAACACAATCACATTCTGTTTTCACAATCTAATTATTTTTCTAAAAGTAGAAAAACTATACTGCACATACAACACAATCACATTCTGTTTATTGAGGGACCACACTTCAATTTAGGAGATTGTTTAGTTAGAGAATCTTACAATCAACTAGGTCTCAACAAATTGGGAGAGACTGCTAAAATTAATGAACAAACCAGAGATAAACACAAATGCCTTCTAATTGGAAAAAAATCATAAAATTAATAACACACCAAAAAAGCGTAAAATTTATATCCTCCAACACAAATACTTCTTGAAATCCTAATTAGTGAGAAGAAAGAAATTACATAGCTTCTGCTTGTAATAAAAGTGGAAACATCAATTTCACCTTGTGTAATATGGGTTGCTGATTGTCGCAGCCCCAGAAACCAATTTTTCCCTAAGATCATAGGAGAGCGTAAATCCATTGTAGAATACCATGGAAGGCTCCTATATTAATTTTTAGTCAAAAAAACTATAAAATCAAGTAAAGCATCTTGTAGTTTTACTATTCTCCTTATATTAGATTTCATTTCTATAGATCTGGCTTAAACTGTCCAGTGCCATATATTTTAGTAATCTATTGTGATAAATCATTGGTTTAAGTGCCATATTTCAATCATCTTGAGCATAGATACAAGGGAAAATAAAGAGATGGAGGCAGTCGATTGGCTCTTGGAATTCTTTAATAACCCAACTGAGTTGATACGACAAGTGTTTGGGGCACTGTTAGTTTGGTGCATGCATATCTTCCAGTTGTTTGGTTTATTTTTGTTTCGCATCCACTTAATATCGCTGACTACGAGACTCTATTTCCTGGTAGAATAGCTTAGCAATGCTAGTAGAAAGCATTCCTCATTAAAAATTTACAAACAAGGTTGTTGCAGTACAAGCTATAAGAAAAAATGGACCATGGAAAGAGATGACAACCGAGTGATGTAAAAGATAAACGAGAAAAACTCGCTTGTTCCTTTGATATAAAAATCTAAAGTTTGAAAAAATATAGGGATAAAAAATAAAGAATTGTATTTCAATGTGTGAGACAAACTAGCAAAAGTCGCTTGTTCATTTGATATAAAAATATGAAGGTTGAAAAAATATAGGGATAAAAAAGAAAGAATTGTATTTCAATGTGTGAATTTATTTGCACAAAATTTATTATTTATATTTATAAACATGTATCTTTTAGAATAAGCTTTTTAGAATTTATGTTTAGTTTAGAATAAATTTTTCATAATTTTAATTTAATTACAAGTAATTATTAGGTTGATGGTAGAGATCTAATCTTAATCGGAATATTCCCGAAATATTCATAGTAGTATTCACAAATCTAAGGGTTAAGATTTATTTCATAATATTATTCATAGATCTAAGATTTATCTCTAATTTATTTATACTCTTTTAATTATTTTATATCAAATTAATTAATTAGGAAAATGTAATATCAACATTTATTTTATTAGGCATATAGTATTGATAAAAAAATGGTATTGTAACAAAACCTAATATCCATGATAAAATGGGGGTGAATATCCATGATTAGTAATATTATTTAACCCAACTAATCCTAACAAAAATACATAATCTAATAAAAAATTATTTATGAAATAAACTACCGAGAGCCCTACTCATGGATCCCATTGTATTCCTCCATGCTCATATTCTTTACTTCCACTTACTAGAGTGAATCCTCTGCCACTTGCTGACCTTGATCCTGTTGCAGCTCCTACTAGACATTGCACAAGGGAGGGATTGCACCACCTCCGCCAGACTCCATACGCTACTCAGCATGGTAATTGAGACCAAATTATTCCTTCAAAAAGTTGATGATTCTTGACTCCACCTTAACCTCAAAATTATCGACTTTGAAGTCAAAATTTTCTATCTTAGTCACAATAAGCTCCACTATTTCCTAGACATTTTTGACACCCCTTTTTAAGATTCCAAGTTGGCTCGTGACCAAAGAAAAGTGGGAATAATATTCAGAGATAATCTTCCCATCAATTCTGGAAAGAATCTCCTCAAATTATTGCTTTAAAGCTTGCACCTTCTCATCTGAAGAGCCTCTAGCACCATTCCCTGAAGTGGAGGCATACCATCAATACAAGGTACTATAATGGAGATCCAGCTTACATAACCATCCCTTTATATGCAAAATTTTCTCCAAATTGGTGACGAGATGAGTCCATTCATATTTAATGCCCCCCTCATTATGCAGTTATGAAATTAACTAAATTTTTGTTGTTGCTTGAGTTGGACATGCATGATTGGAATATTCCCAGTTGTATTCATAGTAGTATTCACAAATCTAATATTCCCAAATCTAATATTCCCAATTGATGAGAAATCAAATATTTCTCACTCAAAATATCAAGGTGCAAATATTTTTCATATTTTGCATTACATTTTTTCAAGTTTTGCACTTTAATTTTTTTTCACTTGAAGATATTTTATTCCTTTAGGAGGTTGCTAAATCAATGGTTAATAATTGGATAAATTACACATCTTATTGATTTTTTATATTTTTATATTTTTAATTTTCAATTATTCCTTTTCTTTGGACACTAAAATATTTTATTATATCCAACATTGATTACCTTTTCTGTGTGTGTGTGTGTGTGTTAACATGGATATTTAATTGTTTATAAGTCTTATATTAAAATTATTTTTAAAAATAATAATAATTATATATCTTCCTCATATTCTAAAGTTTAAATATAAGTTTTCTTTTACCTTTAATTACTTTATCTTTTCAAAGTTGATATAAAATTATGTTTTTTAGTATGAACATTGAAATATTTTATTTATAGTTGAGAGTGAGAATAACATGTTTATTTCACATATCTCTCATATGTCAACAACAAAAGTGAAATTGAAAATATTGATGTATTATAACATTTTTAATTAAAATTAAAAAAATATGTATATTCAATTTTTTTTTTATTATAGATAACAATGTTATTTTATTAGAGAATATTTTATCTTTATTTTAGAAGGTAGAGGACATAATAAATTACTTATATCTCTTATACTGGGTTGTAGAATGCACTTCTCGAAGCAATCATATATTGAGAAATATAAGAGGTAAAGTTCATGGCAATGGTTTTCTATCTATATTCTCCAAGTTTCATGATCTGAAACATCCCAAAACAAAATTTATATTGAAAATTCCATTTTGACATGTTTGAAGAAGATTTCAAGAACATCTAAGAATTCTAACTTCCTTCAACCAAATATTCAAAATTTTGTGAATCAAGGTATGAAATTTGAACCATGGGTACATGCAGATATTCTTAGTTTGTATCATCCAAGTTTCACCTTCTGAAATATCCTAATGGAAACATTATAGTGAAAATTCCAAGATGACTTGTTTGAATAAGATTTCAGGAGCATCCATGAAGCCTAACTTCTTTAGACCATATCTCCAAAAATATAGTGGTTCAAGGTTTGAAATTTTAACCACAACTACATAAAATTTTATATCTATATCCTCCAAGTTTCACATTATGAAACATCCCATAAGAAAAACTATAGTAAAAATTCCTTAATGACTTGTTCACCCCATAAATCACATTTTTTCTTCCATTTTTAAACTCCAAGAATCACCCCAAAAGTTATTCCTTAGCTCCTATTGTGACCTAAGATATTTTCTTGATTAAATTGTATACAAATGAAATTATATGCCTTTTATTTATATGTTTTGTACATTCACTTGTGAAAATGATTTGTAAAATTGATTGGGTCATCTTGAAAAATATTCCATATCTCCTCATTCATATGGAATTAGAGGAAGTTCCATATATCATTGGAAAGGGCTCCAAATAAGACCTCCAACCATATATCATATGATCCCATTTGAGTTATTTAACTGGAGTAAAAATTCATTCAATGATATGATGTCGAAATGGGGCAACAACCGTCCAAGAGAAATATTTCTAGGAATCTTCATTTTCCAATCTTTATCTTGGGTATAAGTAGTCTCCACTTATCTTTCACAACAATGAGAACAATATTTTCAAAAAAAAATACTTTCTTAAGTTATGGTCATAAGTAAATGATGGTACATATACTTATTTACATGAGTATAAATAATGTCACAATTTCCTTATTTATAGGAATTGAGTTTGAAACTTCAACTATATAAGTCATTTTCTATGAAGAAGTGTTTACATAAATTTTAGGGTTAGTATATGCTAATAAAAATCCTTCTCTAATTTAAATGTGATAAATTTAGTAATTATCATTTATAGGAGACAATTTTCTTTAATGTATTACACATATGAAAATATTGATTTTCATATAGTTTTCATATAGTCACTAACTCTTATGAAATTTATCCTATGTGAAGAAGAGGCAAATTATAGGAAATCATTTTATCCACACTAGTTGTATATGGTGTTATTGATAAATTTGGTTAAGCTCTAATACCCTATAATATATAATATAAATACTCTTAGATTTTTTGAAAAAATTGCAAAATTTTATGAGATTAATGGTTGGGAGAATTCATGGGGTTTTACTAGGTAAAGTATTAAATTTCATTGATGACCAATAATTTCATGGAAATATTGGACAATTTTTTCCAAAGGGTATCATATTGAATTTTAGGGAGCTTGTAAGGTACCTAGTTTTGGTGGAATAGGAGGGCGTGAGTGTAATTTTAAGGAATGCACATGCATTCCTAAAAATCATGCACATGTTCCTACTATTTTAGGTTAAGTGCTTGTGAAACCTCTGTGTCGGCTAACTAATGTGGAAGTAAAGTGCACACATTGATTTTTTTATAACACCGATGTTTTTCTAGAACATGCATGCACTTATATAAGAGCGTGTGCATTCCTCAATCAATAATAATAATAAAAAGGCCCTAGCCAACATTTTTCCCCACAAACCTAGGAAAGCCAGCTACATGGCATAAAAACAAACACATTCTTGTAAGTAAAGGATACCCCCGATTAAGGTATGTTTTTTTTTAACTTTACTTATTTTCTTATTTTTTTCCCCTTAAATGTAAAGGAAATTACAAAATTTAAAATAAATGCTTATTTATTTATTTTAATGAAAATTAGTTTAAATATAATCACTATGGTTGCAAACCCTAAACTGAATAAAAAAAAAATAGTTGGACAATAGAGCCACAAGAAAACATGAAATTGGAGGAAAATCCCATTCCAGAAACCCAAATTACAAATTATTTAAATGAATTGAGAATTTTGATTAAAGAACTCAACACACAAGGGAACCATCATAAATCTCACTAGGCACATCCCATGCTAGTATATTTTCCTCCATTAATCATTCCTATGGTTATTTGACTAGTATCATTGAATATATGGCCATGATGAGATAAATTTTCTCAACCAATATTAGTAAATAACACGTTACAAAATTGAATTTCACTAAACAAATGATTAGGGAGTTATCTATTGATCCAGGAATTGAGTGAAATCATGATCCAAGGAAGAGACATACTTTCATGAATTAATGCACATTTGATCCATGAAAAAACAATTAGACAAGTCATTGGTTGTAGTTCTTTGTAAAAATTCCATATAATAAGAGGGATTTGGAATTGTGGGATGAGTTCATATGTGGTCTCCATGTTAACTATTTTGACATGAGTAAATTGAAAACGTTTGGTCTTGGATCTTCCAAGAATGAGGCAAATGCTAGGTGTAATCCATTGACAAGGAAATCTTCTCATAAACATATGCCACCCCCTAATAGGAAACTTAACTATAAAATCACCTTTCTAACACTAGAAATACAATAACAATAATGACATGTATTATGGTGAAACATAGTTCATTTGTGGCAACCTAAATATGACATCCTTTAGATTCTATAACACATCTAGGTGTAGGGCCTTCATGCCACATTATAGACCATGAACTCCACATAAGGATGTTGTTCCTAGTTTGAGTTGATTGGAGCCAAATTTATGCTCTCATTGTGGGCTTGATTTCCATGGTGCGATGGAGGATCCATTCCAAGAGAAATTTATGGATTAAGTCAATATAGTTTTTAATTGATGTTAAATAATTGGTTATAAATTTGATTGCAAAATTGGAAATTTTTCAACAAATGTACCTTTAAAGTAGTTATTTTTTACTTTTTTATTTTTTGGAATGTACATATCTTATGAGAGGATATGTCATGATTGAGATGGGACAATGTCATTTCTCCAAACCTGGATACATACTTAGCTATATCATTTGATATTGCAACACTTCATACACATGTATTTAAATATATTTATTCTAGTCAACTTCAACGATAACTTAGGAACATTTAAAAATTTGATTGTTTTGTAAATATCCAAGTAATTTTGAAGAAGTTAATATTTATTTGGTTTCATTTCCATGCGCGTTAACAAGAAGGTCTCAATAGAAATATGCACTTGGGATTACTAGATCACCTCCCACCAATGTATCATGTATTATATTATATCTGATTTTAATGTGACTTTCATTGTCTTAATTTAGTTCAATTTGATGTTTCTATACTAATTGAAAACATATTAGAAATGTATATGTAGGTTACATCTTCCCAATTCCATCCCCTTCCATCGCAGTTAGTCCCCACTTCATGCCAAGTGCGACCATTTGGTCTCCACCCCCAACACTTGACATTATGATTTCTTCCCCTAGGGTGCTACCTCCTATTATACAACCAATGGGGTTGTATCATTTTTTATTCCCTAAAATTTTTCCTTTATACCATTTGACCATGTCCACAGTCATTCACCCTTCACCATTCCATCATCAAACCCCTCCTCTCATTGCATTAACTATTAAAACAATTGGTATTACATCTAGTATATCTACACCTACACTGTATGAATCTATATTTACTACAACTAGATGCTCCCCATCCCCATCATTATCGCACAACAAGTTTTCAACTTAGTGCTCCACCTACTATCAATGGATTCACTATTGCAACAAAAAGTGTTCCATATAATGTACCTACATATATAGTGGTGCTATAGGATATTTTTCCACCTTGAGTCAGTGAGAGAGACCAATGTCCATTATTATACATATTGACATTGGTGCACACTTCATCCTGTTCGATTATCCATTTTTAGCAGGATGGTTACACCTCCCATAACATTAACATGATATGTAAGGTCACTAACAAGAAGTCCATGATACAAAAACACATTACCCTAGTTTCCTTTGAATAGGGAGTGGCCGTGGTTAAATATTCCCAAGCTTGTCATTTCCAAAGATATTATCTCAACCTACTTGTGTATGAGTTGGATAGGGATAAATTATTGTATAAATTTCCTAACTTCTCGAGGCCCTAGGTGTTCAAATACTTTCTCTTGAAGGATATAAATAAGATACAAAATTTGACCATATCAAGAGGAGAATGGAGCTATAATTATAGAGAGAGATCAGTCATGCTACTAGTTGAACATTAAAATTCTATCTTATGCAAGTTTATTCCTATCATGTTAAATCTAGGAATTTTTTGGGTTGCAGATTGAGGAGGAGTAACAAAAAACCGAAGGTATATGATGTACTAATGTTCTAGATTAATGAAATTACATGTTATTTATTTTCCAATGTAGTCTATTTGATTATTATCTACATATATATTGTGCCTTTACTCTACATGCTAATTCCTTCTCTGTGGAGGAGGAACCTTCATCTTGTTTGGTGGTGAATGTGTGTAGGAGTTTGGATCTAGGGAGTGAAAGGCACGGGTCTTCTGTTAGGAGTGGTATATTTAATATAATTTATATATCTATTCCATCATATTGCAAGGGATTAGGTGCATACTCATTCCCTTAGAATATATACTTTGTTACATGTGTTGATATTTAGCCTCGAGAACTCATTTGGATTACACACGTCGACTGGTGAATTATATGGATAGATTCAAAAGGAAACAACTCCTTGTCTCAAAAATATTTCTAGGAACAATAAGTGGTTTCATATATTATTGATATAAAAACTCCTCCATAGTCCCCACAATTTCCTTAGAGACAATTGTTTAGATGAGTGATCCACCTTCGAGCTAGGAAGAGAGATCATATCCATTTCCTTATATCTTCACTGTGAGACTAATTGTTTGATGAAAATATTATCAAGCACATAATTTAAGTTGGTTTTATACATTCCTTTAATATTTTCAGTTAAATTATTGTTGCAGTTATTGTAGGGACGAATTTCTCATAGGATTGTAACATTGAGGAGGACAACCCCCACCCACTATACACATTCATATTTGAGTAATTTTTTTGTGTGAATTATAAAATTGTACTTATTAATTGTGTTAATTGATTAAACTATTAGAAAATGAACTAATATCCTATTATTTCCTTTCAATATCCTTTAGAGGCATACTATTGCAAGAACAAATAAGGATCGAGGTTCCTCCATGTTGAAGAGGACAAAGGTTGAATTTGGAGATGCATGTGGGAGTTTCAAGGATTGAAATGGTGATGGAAATAAAGATTATGTACATTAGCCATGATGTGCATTTTCAACATCAGATGCCATTTTGTTTCTATGGAACTAATTGTCATTATCTTGTTGTTGGGAATGATTTACCATTATCTATGTTTATAAAAAGATCTCATTCAATAAATTATACCAAATTTAATATGAATATAGTTGAATTTTGAATTTTGTATTATGGCTTGTGTGATTTTATTTAATGCATTGATGCTTAACTATGCCACTTATGGTAGGTATATTACAGGAATGTTGATAAGTGTCTCCCTTTGAATATTATCAATTATATGTACATTGCTTAAGGGTTATCACTAAAAATTATGACACTTATATGTGTGTTGTTTAAGAAAAAAAAATTCATATGTTTTAATTTTTGTTTCAATGTGGTTCTATGTAAAAGTATGAAAAGTGGCTGCTCATTACATGTTAAATTTAATTGTGCATCCAATGAGAGTTTAGACATGACATTTGAACAAATATATAAGCATATAAGATAAAAATAAAATTTTGAAAAAAACATTTTTCTTCTTTTTCCTCAAAAATATTTACACCTAGGGATGGCATCATCATCTTAAATATTCAATTCTTTAAATTTGATTATTTTTATAGATTTATTGTTTTGAGGCCAATTTTTTACCTCAAAATTTCCCTAATGGTGATCTCTATGGAAAAAAATTCATAATCAATCACAGAGTATTAAAATTTATTAAAAATATGAATAAATGTCAACATTTCTTTATAAGTAGTGGTATATTGTTTTTTTGTATGTTGGGTAGGACTAAATCTTCATCATCATGTACAAATACATCACCCTAATCAAGGAGGGGAATTGAACCAGTGACTTCACATCAAGGAGTGCCTTAACAATGCATTGATCACCATCTATCCAAGACCCCATGGACTTAGTAGTGGTATAATTAAGTTCAGTAGGAGTTAATTTTTTACTCACTGAATAAATGACATATATTTAAATTTTTCCATTTATCCTAAAACTACTCCTAATGTTCAATAATATCCATCCATAGATAAAATAAATTGTAGTCTCCAATCTATTCCCTATAAAACTAGTGTTATAGAAAGATTTTCCCTAAGCGTATTAAAATTAATTTGACCATTCATATTTAGAAAAATACAATATATTTTGCAAGTAATTTGAATAATAGTAGGTTATTTTAATAAACATCATGAATAGCCTACATATCAAAAAAAAAAAAATCTATCTCTGAGGGTTAGCTCAATTGGTTGAGGTACCATTGCTAAAGCACCTTGCCATTAGGAGGTCACATGTTCAATTGTCTACAATGCCCTTAGGGTTAGGCTCAAATTAATTTAGCAAGGGGGTGTGGTCCTTTTGCACAGACCTACTTTCATTTTACATGAGAAAATAGTTTTCTAAAATAACTTCTTACATCAGGGATTACAAATTTAATAACCACTTCAATTTTGGGTATGAAAAATTTAATTCCTAGAAGAGACACATGGTGGAAAAGAATAATTCAATGCATTACATAATTCGAAGGAAAATACCTTGTAGAAATGCACTTGACACAAACCTCAGAAGTAATTTTACAATGATCATTAAGAACTATTTAAATCTAATTATATCCATTGAGGAAAGGAATTTTTTTTTTCTTTCCTAATAATTTATCTAGAACTTGGTCATTAAAAAGTAAAGGAAAATGGTCTTTCGAGGTTTATTTATTTAATAATTCATAGTCAAGACATATTAACCATTTTCACTTACTTTTGGGAATAATTGCCAAGGGTGAATTGCATTTCCCATCCAATATTAGGTAGATAAAATTTACTTTTAATAGTTTACGAAGTTTTTCAGTCACTATCTCCTTTAGTACTACCATCATTATACTCTACGTATGCTTCATAAGTTTAGTATTAAACTTATCATTTATACAGATATGATGAATGCACGAATTTGAATGGATACCTTGCTAATCCTAGTTATTTCATAACATTTGAACTATTCACTTTCTTTAAGAGTTATTTAAAGAAAAATAATATTTAAACATTTTTTGAGATAAATTTCAATTTTTTTATTATAGATTTTTTGAAATTGAATTGACTTAAGATATAGATTGAAATCAATATTTTAAAGTATACATTTTACATTTTACATTTCTCCTAAAAATTTTGTGCCAAAATATCATGGCGAATAATGATTATCTTGCAAAATCTAATTAATGATTGCCTTGCAAAATCTAAATAATGGTTTCCTTTCAAAATATAGGTTATAAGTAAAATGATTGAGAATATTCTCATTAGTTTTTTATTTGAAATTCATGTAATATACAATTGTTAAAAGATATTGAACTACTTCTTCCTCAAAAATAGTCTCATTAAGGCATGACATATATTTTAATTCATTTACAAATTTAGAATAGGCTAAAGTGTGACTTGTTCGATTTTTGTACCTCTTGTAATGATCACATTTCCTTATTGACAATGAATAAATGTATCAATTTTTCCAACCAAGGTCTCTTTAAAATTTAAGGATTCCCCCCTAAATTAGTACTGGGTTAAAGAATCATGAAGTATATAGGATATTGCCATGAGTATGAGACAATAATGTCTTCTATAATATCCTTAGGTTTCACTTTATATCTATTCACAAATTACAATATTATGGGTGTTGGTTGAATATTACATATTTGAAAATGTTCCATTGTGCCATTGTCACGAGATTGTTAGGTACATCTAAATAAATTAGAGTATTTAAAATGGAAAATTTGTTTATGAAAATTGCAAAAAATGGAATTCGTGGATCAACATAATTTTATGTAGTAACTCTAGTTGATATTAGGATTTCTAATTCTTTGATAAATTATATAAATAATATATAGATTTTCTTTATTCATATTTTTTTTAATGAATAATTTCTAAATTTCCTTTTCTTTATATGGGAATATCTTTCATAACTTATAATATGGTAATTAAATAATGAAAATATTCTTGATTTCATTCAAAAAAATGAAACATGGAGGGAACCACTAGTTTCTCCAAACTCAATCCTTCTTAAAAAAAAAAAAGGGGTGACTTGGTTAATTATGATTGGTCTTCTTTAGGTTTACATTGTTTTGGCCATTTTATAAGTAGTTTCTCTATTTCATATTCTTCTATCATTATAGGAGAGGAGATTCCTGACATGGTATGATTTTGGACCTTAAATGGATATCATGGTGAAAATGTGAAGTTGGGTTACACTTTTTCCTTTTTTTGAGAAAAAAATATCATTTTTAGAAGTTCTTCAACTTTATGCAAGGAAAAACAATTTTTCCATTTAGAATTTCATTTTACGATAAAAATAAGACTTGTCAGAAAGTTTATTAGCTTTCTATTACATATTTTTTGGAATTTTTTATTCACGTTTGATATGTCAACTCAACAATTCTTTGATTGTGTGTTCTTTAACAGTTAGGGGATTCCTAGAAATTTATGCTGAGAAGCATTGGTGTATTCTTTGATAACTTGGTGTTTTTGAGAAAAAAATGCGTTACAACAATCCAGATAGATTCTACTTCGGTATCGTTATATTTACGAAACCAATTGATGCATATCATAATTACTAGAATTTTTTGAACTGAATCAATATGAAAAAACTACATACTTTGAATATGTTTCAGTCTAAGTCAAGTTTCTCAATGTATTAGATATAAACTAGAAATATAAAAACTACCGATTACAAACGACGGACCAATGTAATGCACCATAAATTTTTCAATTTTTTGCAGTGTATTTTGGGAGACACAAAATTTTGATTTCATTGAATCATAATGACCTCACCCATTTTATTACAAAATTAATTAAAATTAGTAAATATCTATGGAATTCCATAAAAATTATATCTCCTGGAAGTAGAATGTATTATGCAAATTCTAGTCTTGGTTCTGAAAGTTAATTCATAAAATTTGATGGAGTTTAACCATTCCAAAGTTGAAGAAATGTGTTCAGAGCCAAGCTACAACATAGTTGTAGACATTTTAGTTCAGCCGAAAATTTTTCACCACCTCGTTCTGTTAATTTTGATGACAAACAAAGTTTGGCTGATCTTTTATTAAAAGTTTAGCCGGAATTTTGGTTGCAAGTTCTGTCGGCTGGATAAAATTTGATAAATCCCCTCCAAAAAACCAAATTTTGGAAATCTATAAATAGCCGAAAACGAAAACATTATTTTCGCACATTTCTTCGTTTGGATTGAATTTGAAAAGGAAAATTTTTGGGTTGAATTTTCAAAGGAAAATTTTTGGGTTGAATTTGCAAAGGAAATTTTTTGGGCTAAATTTTCAATGGAATTTTTTTGGGTTGAATTTGCAAAGGAAATTTTTTGGGCTGAATTTTCAAAGAAAAATTTTTGGGATGAATTTTCAAAGGTTTTTTGGGTTGAATTTTCAAATGTTTTTTGTGCTTTCAATTGAAATTTTTTGGGGATATTTTTTAAAGTGACATTTTTTTAGAGTAATTTTTTTGGGTTGAAGTAAATCTTTTATAATGATTTTTTAAGGTGAGTTTTTGTCTAAATTTTTAAAGTGAGATTTTTTTGCATGACTTTGAAGGAAATATTTTCAGCTTCATTTTTATAAGCCATATTTTGGTAGAATTTTAAAGAGAATTTTTTTTTAAAGTCAGTGTTTTGGGTTGAAGTATGTCTTTTGTGCAAAATTCTTAAAGCGAGTTTTTTTTTTCAAATTAAATCTTTTGTGATGATTTTTTGAAGTGAGTTTTTGTTTAAATTTTGATAGTGATTTTTTTGTGCAGGATTTTGAAGGATTTTTTTTAGCTTCATACCAAATTATCATGGGAAATAAAAGAAATTTCAAGAGAAAATATGATCGAACAAGAAACCCTGAGGCTCGTAGAGAATACAAGAGAGAATATTGCAAAAAAATGAGAGAAGAATGCTCAAATATTGAAAGGGAAAATCAACCTCAACTAGAAGTTGAAGGAGGTATGTAAATGTAAATATTATAAATGATATTTAAAATTTAACTAGTGTATTATGAAACTTAATTCTTATTTGATGAAAAAATTTGAAAAATATTATGCAATGTAAACAGAGAGAGATATTCTTCATAGCATTGATGATGGGATAAAAAATTTTGAAAGAGAAAGTGAAAAATATATTGAACCAACGATTGAAGGTGTTGAAATTTTTGAAAGAATTTCAAGTGAATAAATTGAATCACCAGGTAGGTATATGTGTGTGTGTGTGTGTGTGTGTGTGTTGAATGTGTATTATTAAAATTATACATAGTTATTAATTTTTCAATTTCATTCAAACACTATATTTTAATTGAATTATTTATTGAATATTTAAACTCATTTTGTACATTTAATTCTCATAGGTACAGATGAAATCAATATTGATGATGAGATGTTAGAAAATGTTGACACTGACTCATATGGAGATAAAAAAAACTTACCATGTTATACGATATCATGTTAAGCGCATTATTGATATGTTCTTCAAAGATGAAAATGTGGTAGTTCAAGCCCAAATTTTGAGAAGTCTCTTAACATCAAAGAATTTAAAAGAAGCCATGACTCTATTAGGTATTCGAAAATCAACAAAACATAAAAAAATGAAGGAAAATGTGATACAAAATATAAATAGTGATTTAAATCTAGATAGAAAAGTGATTTAGATTCATGTAGAGCAATACAAATGGTAGTGGTTTCATCAAGTACTAAAGAGAATCGTTTGGTAAAGTCTATGGCACAAGCATTAGGGACCTCATGAAAAACATTGCACAAACATCAAATTTTTTGATTGCAAATAGATGTAAATGATGGAATCACTGTTGAACAATTATTTGTAGGGAACCATACAAAGATAGACTTTGAGAAGATGTTAAAAAAATAATATATGAATATTGAATGAAAAATTCACGTGTTTCACCAAAAGCAACGGATGTGATGCGATGAAGAATAACACGAAATCAGTACGAAGAACATGGAAAACATATCTAGGAAACCACTTGGATAGAGTTGCTCAACAATTTCATAGAAGAGAGTCATGGAATTATTGTCTCAATCAGTGCTTTTGTGAAACAAAAACCATGGTACGTTAAACCTATAACTCTACGCGACACTTGCTGTTGTCTTTATCATGTGTAATTTCAGTTATATTATGACACATTCCTTAAATTTTAGTAAAACATTTTGGAAAAATTCACCTCTTCATTCCACTATCCATGAGTTCATATCCCAAATTCTATGCGAAAAAGAAAGCCATGAATTATTCTACCAAAAGAAATGTGTTGGTGGTAAAAAATGTGATCATTCTGGAAATTTGACTTTATTTCACAAAATTATCTTATTGATATAAATGATCAATTAATGTCCAACATAAAAGTGAAGTGAAAGAGATATGAATATATTCATACATCGATTGGTTCAAGTACTACTACAAGTGCTAAAAGAATTGATTTACAGGAAGAAGAAATTTTTGTGATAGAGTTTTTGAGAAAGTCTGAGGTAGAAATTTATAAATACAAAAAAAATTCCCATAGAGATCGATGATAGGACTTGCAATTCAAAGAGTCCCGTGAATTTTTTCCACGAGGGACCATTTTGTCAATAGTTGATTTTGTAGAGAATTACACATTTGTTGGAAAAAATGAAATACAAAGCGAATATCATCATTTTGACCAAGTCTCTATGCTTGTCCATATTCTATATAGAAATGCTGAACAAAATGTTGATCATATAGAAAGCACTGGTGAAAATCAACATGTTATTAAATAATATCACTTTTATATCAACGATGATCGTACACAAGATACACATTTTGTACAACATTATTTTGATAAGATTTATGACTCATTGAAAGGTCATGGAATAAAATTCAATGAACATTGGATACGGTCAGATGGATGTGCATGTAAATTCAAATATTCACGATCATTATTTTGGTTTTGTTGTCTTCATATGAAAACTCACATTAAAAATGATTGGAATTTCTTTGAGACTGTTCATGGAAAAGGAGAACACGTTGGTGTAGGGGCATGTATAAAATGGGAAATTCAAAGATATCAAATGGACCACTCTGCAGACTGACTTGTCTCAGCTAAATAAGTTGTTCAATGGTGCATCGCTACACTAAGCCATGAGACTAACTGGTCAAGGGAAGTACAAATGTACACACACACA
This sequence comes from Pinus albicaulis, assembly GCA_034641835.2. Classification (NCBI taxonomy): domain Eukaryota; kingdom Viridiplantae; phylum Streptophyta; class Pinopsida; order Pinales; family Pinaceae; genus Pinus; species Pinus albicaulis. The sequence continues at coordinate 405,039,068 of CM076576.1, forward strand.
CACACACACACATATATATAGAGAGAACTTTAATACACATGATCTAATTTTTATTAATATTCCAATTTTAAACATTATTTATCACAATGATTATCTTTGATCATATATAAATTGTATTTTAAATAACATATTTATATTCTTGTTTGAATTTTCCATATAGGTTTTCTTGGCATATTGCGGTCCAAGATATAGATAAATCAATTGGAAATTATGTTGAAACCATAAAAGGCATTCGACAATTGCATTCAATTAAAACAAAGGAGTACTAAAATGTGTTTGCATTTGATAAATAAAATATTCTTGTTTTTGTCAAGTTTTCATAGACGACACAAAATCCAATGATGTTTGTGAAAAAAATATGTATGCAAAATATTGACAACATATAGAACTAAATACAAAGGGAAAAATTCCTGTTCCAAACGTTGAAGAGATGCAATCTGAGGAGACTATAGTATCATGTGAAGATGATAAGGTTTCTAATCTTGTTGGAGAAGGTAGCATTTCAATTGCTTTCAAATGATAGAGATCTATAAATAGATAATAAAATCAAGTAGGCATGTTAATTTTAAATTTAATTTTTCATCTTAAATATGATCTAAATTTATGTACTTTTTTTATTGTGTGGGAGATGTTTTTGGTGTAGTTGCACCTGCTAACAAAGTAGAAAATGTCAAGTATTATTTGATGTGTTTCACTGAATGAAAGATGGAATTATTGGAAGACTATGATGATACGGGTTTATATATGAGAGAGAGTCTATTATACTAAAATGTTATTTTTTAAAACAAACTCATCAAAGTTAGAATATTGTTTACATTCAAGACTATGAACCTGATGTCATCAGTTGTCAATATAGTCACTTGTTGTGTGAAGCACACATAAATTTGATAGAAGTTAAATCAAAGAAAAAATTGAAAGTTAAGAAATGAAAAATTTCAGAAGATGACCATGAATGGATCATTGAGGATGGCATTTCATTAGATTTTTTTTAATTGAACTACCCAACAATTTCTTCTCCTTGGATTCATCTTTGAGAACTTACAGAACTCAAGAACAAATTGTTAACCTTTTTTTTGTGCACTATTAAGTTGTACATTATAAATAATGCATTAAGATACTTGAAGTTATATGTATATTTTATGTTATGTACAAGTGTATTAAGGATTTTATTATATTGATAAATTGTGTTTGCACATGCAGACAACAAGTAATTTATACATGTACACATACATGTACATTCTTCAGTCTTAAAAAATTTCATACATTATCTAGTATGAGCTAGTTAATTTTATGTCATTATTGAAAATGTATGTATATAGCATATTTGATATAATGCAAATGTTAAGTTATGATCTTGTTTTAGACATATAAATAAAATTATAATATTCATGTTGGGAAAAATACTGAGATGGGGAGGGGAGGGGGGAGGGGGTGGGGGGTGAATCAGTATTTAAAAATCACACAAATTTGTCTTTAATTTATTGATTTATATATGTTACATTACTTAATCTAACCAGCGTATGTACACAACTTTCTTTAAGGAAGCTTTCTTATGCACAATGAACTTATTATTCAGATAAATCTTCAGTAACTTTACTTAGAACAATGAATCATTCAATCATCGAACATTTAGTAAGAAGTAAACATGTGAAGTATGAACATAATAAATCATCACACATAAGAAACACACATGAACAACAATATTTAAGGTGGAAACCCAATTTGGGAGAAAACCATCGTTGTTGTCGTCTCCGTCTTCAATATTTATTATATATAAAATTGCTTACAATCTTGTACTAGCACAGAGTCATACCAGCATGCAGGCACCCACCTAGAGAAGGCTCAACCTTCTCTCATTCTCCAAATGCTACTAGAAGGGAGCTCCAATCCCTTGATCTCGTTTACTAGCCACCATTAGAAGGGAGCTAGAACCCCCTGTTCTGATCATCAGATCCTACTGGTGGGAAGCTTCAACTTCCACACTAAGGGTTACAACGCTTAGAACCACTGGAGATCATGTTTCATAAATTTTCACACTAGATCTAATAACTTTTATTTCATCACAACTTGTAGATCAACTAAAGAAAACATGATACCAATTCAAACAGAACAATGAGATCACTATAACCAGAACACAAAACTAAACCCATACCTCTGCATCAACACATGAAATTAACTGAAACCCTGATAATTCATAAGAAAAATGTATACTCTACTTCAATTACGACAATCCGTATGTATATGTGCTTTTCTACGAAGAAACCTGTGTATAGATATCGATATATTAAGTTTATATTTCTGACTCGACTTAGAATTGATGAGAGATATTATGACATATTTTGTCGGTTCTACAAAGCCTTCATACAGTCATTAACATTAATAATTTTTCACCCAACCAAGCACTAATATTTTATCATAAGTAGATAGCATCATAATCAATACTCAAACAACCCAGATCTATATGAAGACATCATTAAGGGAGAGCAGAAACACAACAAAAATGATCAGATACTTTCTTCAACATTCTTTAGAAAAACCCTGGATTGAATACACGCTTTCCATAAGACATATCCACGAGTGTGTGCTTCCTCCGAAACCAACTTGCATATAAATCTTAGTTTTTTTACTGAATATATATGCACCTCTACAGAACCTAACCCGCATGTATACATGCCTTCCTTGAGTCAAACTCGTGTATAGATATGTAAATAATTCAGGACTGAACAACACTTCAATAATGCAAACTTACTCAGATCATACCCTTCACTACAAAAAACATGTCCTAGACCAAAAATCTTAACAAATCATAAATAGATCATTTAAATATATAGTCATTTCATGTCTAGAGATCTTGATCCATCATTGTATTCATGAGTGCATCATAATATCATATCTATCTATTGATTATAGCCCATTCCATGCAGATATACTTCATATCGAAGTATTCATTCAATTCCCATACTCATGCACACTTAGCACTATGATATTTACCTCCTTATATAGTTTGAGCCTTAGCCAATACCGTGAGCCAAAACCACACAAGTTTTGATGGTATTCTTGGACGTAATCAAATAACTATTACTGCGCTCAATATTGTGGGCTAATACCATTGTAAAGACCCTTGGTATTATAAAATTAGTTATCTAGCACATACACGACTTTTGTTCTTCATACCCGCATGTGTACATGAATTTTCCTTTACTAACTCGTGTATATATCTTCAATTATGTACTTTATCCATCTTGTGATTCTCATATGCAAAACCTCTGTCCCATCATACTTTCATTTTGTTCAATCACTTTGTCACCTCTGAGCTTATCCAGAAACCATATACTTGGTATTTTACAATTGGGTTTCCATCAAGGACAACATATGCATCATAATTCCAACAATCGGCCCATTTGAACTTGATGGCAACCATGTTGGTGTTTGATCACCGCAACCTATAGATACCTGATAGAAACATAAACATACAAATTATTCAAACACCAAATTACTCTCCCCCTTTCACATCAATGGAAAAGGGTGGACCAATTGTGAAACAAGGTTTCTCTTTCCTTGTAGATACAAGATCTATGTAGATCTGATCTGCACTATACTGATTATGCTCCGCCTGAACACATGCTGAATTTTGAGATAGATTTTCAATGATATACATGACTCTTTTACCTTTACTATCACCAAGGACTCATACTTACATCAATTAGCCAACAAAGTGGTATTACACATTTAACTCAAATATCCAAACAAGTGGGATTACATATTTGACTCAATCACCCAACCAAGTGGGTTTACATATTTGAAAAAGTCCACACATGAAAAAATATGAGAATATGTACATTATAGGTCTCAATCATGACCTTTACATCAAATTACATATATCTTTTATAACCAAGACCAAAGGACCTCAATAGAGAGAGATCATCAAACATAATTCATCAACATAATGCCAACAATGCATTATACCCAGCAAGGCTAATGCTCCCCATAACCCTATGCAACATAAAAAAATTCAGCAAACCATTCATCAAAGCATACTAATTCAAGAAGATAAATATCAAAGAGGAAAATGTGACTTGAAGACCATAATAACAAACTGTACCCATCAACACTTGATAAATAGAGCCAAATCATAGTTGTCAGCAACATGACAAAGTCTGTTCTGGATGCTGACCTGCTGATTTCATGACAGAGGGATCCATACATGACTGTCTGAAAAGATACTTTTGTATATATGTGACTATGCATCAAGAAACGTGCGTATTGAAATCATCCTTCAGAAATTCCATTTGAAAAACAAATCAGATAAGTTTAACAACATAATGAGGCAGAGACAACTCTCAGTTTCTATGTGAGATATTCAAATGCTTCTCTGGGAAGAGGTTTAGTAAATATGTCAGCAACTTGTTCTTTGGAGGGAACATACTCCAATTTAACCTTTTTCTCAAGCACTTGTTCTTGTAAAAAGTGATACTTAATAGGAATACACTTGGTTTTGGACTGCATAACATGATTTTTTGAGATATTAATAGCACTTGTATTATCAAATAGGATGGAGATGGGTGGAGAAAATTTAATTTGAATGTATTTTAATTTATGAATCATCCAGAGAAGTTGTGTTCAACATGATGCATCAACCACATATTCTGCTTTTGCTATATATAAAGAAATGGAACTTTATTTCTTGCTAAACCATGATACTAATCAGGGCCCCATATAAAATGCACCTCCACTAGTGCTTTTCTATCCATCAACATTTCTAGCTCAGACCACATCTGTCTAAGCATGAAGGGCAAGATAAATTTTTTTGGGATACCATAGACCAAGGTCTTGAGTTACTTGTAGATATTTGAATATTATTTTTATTTCCTGAAGATATGATTCCTTTGGATTGCCTTGGAAACGTCCAAAAATCCCAACTGCATGCATGATATCTAGTATAGTACATGTTAGATAAAGTAGACTCCCAATCACATATTTGTACTCTGGTTGATTCACCATGGGAGAATCATTATGAGAAGTGAGGTTACATTCAGTCATCATTGGAGAAGAAACACGTTTGCAATCTTCTATCTCATACTTCTTCAGAATCTACTTGATATATTTTGTTTGTGAGAGAAATATGCCATATTTTGCTTGTTGCACTTATAAACCAAGAAAATATGTTAGTTCCCCAAGTAAAGAAATTTAAAATTTCTGCTGTATAACAAAAGAATTTTTTTGACTCATGGATTCTTCATTACTCCCAAAATGATGTCATCCACATAAACAACAATAATTAACAGTTTTCCATCCTCAATTTTTGTGTACAGGTTACTGTCTGCAGATCCTTTTGTGAAGCCTTGTTGTTGAACATATTTTTCAAGATGATAGTACCATGCCCGTGGATCTTGTTTTAGCCCATATAGATCATTTTTTAGTTTGAAAACAAGTTTTTCATCATCCTTCGGGTTGTTCTATATATACTTCTTCTTCCAGGTCTCCATTAAGGAAAGTAGATTTTACATCCATTTGATAAACTTTGAAACATTGAAATCTTGAAAATTCAAGAAACATTCTTATGGCTTCAAGTCAGGGTACTAGAGAAAATGTTTCTTCAAAATATATACCTTCTTGTTGAAGATAACCTTTACAAAAAAGTCTATCTTTGTTTCTGATTACATATTGATTTTCATTTAACTTACTTTTGACAATCCATTTTGTCCCAATAATATTTTTATCATAAGGCCTTGGAACCAATTCCCAGGTATTATTATTTTCAATTTGATCCAATTCTTCATTCATGGCCTTAATCCAACATTCATTTTTACTAGCTTGATTTACATTTTGTGGTTAAATGGTGGATAATAGTGCTAGATAACTAGGATATCCCACAAGTGTTCTTCTTGTTTGTACCCCATATTCATTTTCTCTCAAAATTTCATATTCTGGATGATTATTTTGAGCATACCAGGATGGAGCCCTTTTTTTATCCAACGTGTCTTCTTGTGATGCTTCATTATTTTCTTCTTCTATATCATTGTGATTTGATGTGGGAAAGAATTCATCATCATCATCCTCTTTTGTTGTTATTTCTTTATTGGGAGTTGTGCATGCTTCATCAATCACAACATAAATACATTCAACAATTTTTTGAAGTCCCTTATTGTAGCATTTGTATCATTTATTTCTAGAAGAGTAACCAAGAAGTATTCCTTCATATGCTCTACATTCAAACTTGCCAAGTTTTTCATCATTATTTTTTATGAAACATTTTCTTCCAAAAACTCTAAAGTGCTTCATAGTGGGAGTATTACCATACCATAGTTCATAAGGAGTTTTATCACTATTCACACGAAAATGGGCCTTGTTGAGAATATTTACTGTTGTATGTGCAGCTTCACCCCAAAAGATGTTAGGAGTTCTAGACTCATTAAGCATAGCACAAGCAATTTTATGAACTATTCAATTCATTCTTTCTGCCACGCCATTTTGTTAAGGATTTCCAGCTACAAAAAATTGTCTTTTTATGTCATATTGTTCACAAAAATCAAAGAATTCATCTGATATGTATTCTAATCCTTTTCCAGATCTAAGACATTTTATTTTTAGATCCAATTCATTTTAAACTAATGCTTTTAATATCTTAAATTTTTTAGATGCTTCATCTTTGTGTTTCAAAAAGCGATCCAACACATTCTACAAAAGTTATCAATGAATAAGATATAATATCGTTCACCACGAGGTGACCTTTTCTTTACATGTCCACACAAATTAGTATGTATAAGTTCAAGAGGCTTGCTTTTTTATCCTTCGTTGGCGTTGAATTGAACTTTGGTTTGCTTACCGAATTGACATGACTTACATATGGTGCTTTCTGGTAGGGTGATGTTGGGAATATCATGAATAACTTTGAGCCTGCTTGATTTGATTATTTGAGAAAAGCTCAGATGTCCCAACCTTCTGTGCCATAACCAATTTTCCATAGCTTTTCCTAGATATCATTGTTCTTGGCCACCTTTAAATATATAATTATTGTTGGTGTTTTTGTTCCTTTTATTATTGTCTTTCCTGTGTCAAGCTCACAAACCACACAATCTTTTGATCGAAAGAATACTTCATTTCGTTGGTCACACATTTGGTTAACACTCAAAAAGTTATGATTTAATCCATCAAAATACATAAAATTACCATATTTAACCTTTTCTTTTATAAAAATATATCATTTATCCTTAATGACAGGAAGAGAGTCATTTCCAAAATTGACATTTTTTTCCTTTTTTAATGCATTGTATGATATGAGTTTATCTTTATCACCTGTCATGTGTTTTGAACATCCGCTATCAATGTACCATTGATTTTATCCTCCTTATGCAAATAAAGCTATGCCGAATATTTCGAATTGTAAGTCCTTCTTTTTCAATACTTTAGAATTTGTGGATATTTGTTCTTTTGGATGTATTTTTCTCTTGCATTAGATTCCTCATGACCAAGGTTCTTGCAAAACGAACATTTAATTTCATATTAAAGAGGGGAAAATTTGTTATAAGTATTCTTCTTGATTCATGTATGATTTCTTTGTTTTCGTACTTCTCTAGTCATGATGGTTTTGTATGCAACACATTGAGCAGCTTTGCGACCAAAATTATGACATGAGAAACATTTTCCATTAAAGAAAAAATTTATTGTGATCATAGAACCTTCTAGTGTTGTTTACCTTTTGACTGATGCTTCTCTTATTGTTCATCATTGAATTAGAACAAACATGCTTTATATGTGAATTGTCTTTTTTCTTTTGTTGAGTGATGAAATTTTGTTGACTAGGTTTTGCTGCACTTAGATAACTTCTAGTTGTGGCTGAGGATTTTTCTGTCTGTGAAGATTCACCAATGTATCCAAGAATTGTCTTCATAAGAGGAGAGAGTTGAACCTTGAAAATTTCATCTAAGGTTTTAGATCCTTTAGAAAATCTAATATTTAGAGTTTTTACTTTATCAAGTTTCTTTCTTAGGCTTACTATTTCACATTCTAACTTCTCATTATGTTTATCTCTTTCTATGAGTTGATTCTTTAGAGTATCTATGGCTATTTTGTTTTCTTCAAAGTATATTTTTAGTTGGCTGATTTCTTCAAGGAAATCATTTTCTTCTAAAGCATCCATAAAATTATTTGTATACTCATTAGTGTCTTTTTCAAATTCCATGAGTAGTTTAAGATCTTGATCATATTCTCCTTCTTCACTATTTGATAAGCCATAACTGTCCTCATGAGTATAATGAATTTTCCTATTTTAAAATCGTCTCATATTACCTTTTGTTATATAGTTTCCCTTATGATTATCTTTATGGGGAAATTTAGCAACATAATGTCTCACTCTTCCAAAAGAAAAACATTTCAAGGGAAGCTTACCTCTGAACCTTTCAGTGCCAAGTTTAAGTTTCTTTAAAAAATTACCTCATCTTCTTCTGATACATACACCGATTATTTTTGTTCTTGTTTTTCCTTTCCTTTCACATAAACTTTAAATGTGGCTTCTCTAACTTCAGAAGAACCTTCTTTTCTCATTTCAAAAGAAGTTAGGATCCCATGAAGTTGAACGATAGTAAGAGTCTACAGATCCTACTTCTCTTCAATAGAAAACACTTTTGACACGAATTTAGGATTTAGAGATCTTAATATTTTATCCACTAAAGTTGTTTTTTTTTATGTCTTCACCCAAATTTCTCATACAATTTACGATCTCATGTAGATGTAGAAAGAAACTAGCAATACTTTCATGATTATGCATTCTAAGATTTTCATATTGAATTCCGGGAGATTGAATTTTAGCACTTTTTACCTTGGAATCACATTCATAACTTAGAATGATTTTGTCCCATATCTCCTTTATTGTATCTAACTGCATAACCTTGGCAAATTATGATTCGATCAGGATTCCTAATAATGCATTGGAAGCTTTTGCATTAGTTTCATAGTTCTTATTTTCTGCTGGATCTGTGGGAACTATTGCTTGATAGTGGTAACCTCCTTCAAAAATTGCCCAAACATCTACTCCAAGAGACTGAAGGTAGGATGTTGTCCTTGTCTTATAGAAGATTAAATTTTTTTAAAAAAAATAGTGGTGGCATGATAGATTTTGTTCCATCTTGATGTATCATCTTGGTAGATCTTCCTTCAACTAATCAAGCATATTTAGAAGGACCTGCTCTGACACCAATTGTTGGGAAAAATACTAAGAGGGGGGGGGGGGGGGGGGTGAATCAATATTTAAAATTCACAAAAATGTTTCTTTACTATACTGATTTCTATACGCAAATTTACTTAATCCAACTATCATATGTATGTAACTTTCTTTAAGGAAACTTGCGTATGCCTAGTGAACTTATTATTCAGATAAATCTTCAATAAATTTACTTAGACTAGTGAATCATTCAATCATCAGAAATTTAGTAAGCAGTAAACATGTGTAGTAAGAACAGAATAAATATCACACATGAACACCTGAATGTAAGGTGGAAACCCAATTTTGGAGAAAAGCACTGCTATTGTCGGTTTTGTCTCTCAATATTTAGTATATAAAAAACCGCTTACATACTTGTAATGGTGCAAATTTACACTAGCATGCAGGCACCCACCTGGAAAAGGTTTCAACCTTCTCTCATTCTCTAGCTGCTACTGGAAGGGAGCTCCAACCCCATGATCTCTTTTACTAGCCACCACTAGAAGTGAGCTATAACTCCCTAATCTAATCACCATTTCCTACTAGCAGGAATCTTTGACTTCCACACTAAACGTTCCAACCCTCAAAACCACTGCAAACGATGTTTCATAAATTTTCACACTAAACCCAACAAATTTTAACTCATCACAACTTGTAGATCAACTTAAGAAAACATCAAACCAATTCGAACTGAACAGTGAAATCACTGTAACCATAACACATAAATAAACCTAGAATTCTGCATCAACATGCAGAATCACCTACAAGCTTGATCATTCATAAGACAAATGTATACACTACTTTACTTACGACAACATGTGTGTATACACACTTTTCTGTTGAGAAACCTATGTATATATCTTAATATATTGAATTTATATTTCTTACTTAGAATTAGAATTGATCAGAGATATTCCGACATATTTTTTCACTTGTACATAGCCTTCGTACAGCTAGAAACATTAATGATTTTTCACCTAGCCAAACACTGATCTTTAATCATAATCAACTAGGAGGATAACCAATACTCAAACAACCCAGATCTATATGAATACATCATTAACAAACAACAAAAACACAACAAAACTAATCAAACATGTTCTTCACCATTCTTAATCAAAACCATGGCTTGCATACATGCCTTCCATAAGACATATCCGTGAATGTACTTGCTTCCTCCGAAACCAACTTATTGAATATATACGTGCCTCTACAGAACCAAACCCATGTGTATACACACATTCCTTGAGTCGAACCCGTGCATAGATCTGTAAATAATTCAGGACCACACAACACTTCAAAATTGAAAACTTACTCAGATCATACCCTTCACTACAAAAAACATGCATAAGACCATGGATATAAACAAACCATAAAAATTTCATGCAAGTACATAGTCATTTCAGGTCTAGAGATCTTGATCCATCATCGTATTCATGAGTGCATCAAAATATCAGATCTATATGTGGATTGTAGACCATTCCACGCAGATATACTTCAGATCGAAGTATTCATTCAATTTTCATACTCATTCACACTTAGCACCATGATATTCACCTCCTTATATAGTTTTAGTCTTAGCCAATACCATGAGCCAAAACCACAAAAGTGTTGATGGTATTCTTGGAAAAAATCAAATAATTGTTAATGCACTCAATATTTTGAGCTATTACCATGATAAAGACCCCTGGTATTATAAAATTAGTGTGCTAGCACATGCACAAATTTTCTTCTTTGTACCAATGTGTATACGTGACTTTTCATTTACTAACTCGCTTATAGATCTTCAATTATGTACTTTATCCATCTTCTGATTCTCATCTGCAAAACCTTTGTCCCATCATACTATCATTCTATTCCATCACTTTGTCACCTATGAACTTATCCAAAAACCATATACTTGATATTTTACAAGTGGTTTTCCATCAAGGACAACATATGCATCATAATGTCGACAATTCATTCAAAAGAAAAATGTGTACCATGTTTTGTAATTTCTAGTTTTATTATATTAAAGTTTACTATCACATGACATTGATAGTAGCCTTTCTATGTACATTAATGAAAAATGTTGTATACCATATATATTTTTAGTGCAATTTTAAAATTTTATGATTGTTTAACACATCTATGTACACCTATAATTTTGTGATTTTTTTAGATGTACATCTATATGTATTTTATATTAACATTATAAGAGTGGTTTCAAATGAAAAATATATGAATTAAATGAAAATTTTCTTTCATTTCTACATATTCATGAACTTAAATATATAGGTATTTAACATTTAAAAGCATCAAACCAAACTCACACCATGCAAATTGTACATGGTCATGTTTTATAACTTATATGTTTATGCACATGTTCATTAACAACTTTATAGTAAAATTTAGCTATCACCTTTAATAGACATATGTACACATAATTATATAAAATTCATACATTGTTCAAATTCCTAACATGTACCACATGTGTTTTGTAATTTGAAATTTCCTTCTAGATTCATTTTAAATAACAAGTAACAAAAAAACTTGAGCTTTAAAAGAAAAAAAATTTAAAATCTAAGATTGAATCTAAGTTAACATTACCACAACATGTCATCATGTATGAAAAATGTAACAACTAAATGCAGATGTACTTCAATCATTGTTACATATTCATGAACTTAAATATGTAAAACCATCTATGATTTTTTTAAATTACACATGATCATGTGCAAAATGTACCTAAATATTAGTTTTAATAGACATTTCCTAATTATATAACATTCCTACATGTTCAAATGTATTTAACATGTACCACATGTGTTTTGAAATTTTCAATTTCAATCTAGATTCAATTTAAATACAAAATGACAAAACAACTTGAGCTTTAAAAACAAAACATTTAATATAAGATTGAATCTAATTTAACATTATAACAACATGTGATCATGTATGCAAAATGTAACAACTAAATTCAAATGTACTTCAATCATTGTTACATATTCATGAACTTATATATGTAAAACCATCTATTATTGTTTTAAATGACACATGATCATGTGCAAAATGTACCTAAATATGACTTTTAATAGACATGTCCTAATTATATAACATTCATACATGTTACAATTCATTTAACATATACCATATGTGTTTTGTAATTTGCAATTTCAATCTAGATTCATTTTAAATAACAAATGAAAAAACAACTTGATCTTAAAAAAAAAAAAACATTTAATCTAAGATTGAATCTAAGTTAACAATATAAAAACATGTGATCATGTATGTGAAATGTAACAACTAAGTGCAAATGTACTTCAATAATTGTTACATATTCATGAAATTAAATATGTAAAACCATCTATGATTGTTTTAAATGACACGTGATCATTCAAAATGTACCAAAATATCACTTTTAATAGACATGTCCTAATTATATAGTTCATTCATACATGTTAAAATGCATTTAACATGTACCAAATGTGTTTTGTAATTTTCAATTTCAATCTAGATTCATTTTAAATAACAAATGGCAATACAACTTGATTTTTAAAAACAAAATATTTAATCTAAGATTTAATCTAAGTTAACATTATAACAACATGTCATCATGTATGCAAAATGTAACAACTAAATGCAAATGTACTTCAATCATTGTTACATATATTCATGAACTTAAATATGTAAAACCATCTATGATTGTTTTAAATGACACATCATCATGAAAAATGTACCTAAATATCACCTTTAATAGACATTTACACCTAATTATATAACATTGGCACATGTTCAAATTCATAACATGTACCACATGTGTTTTGTAATTTGCAATTTCAATCTAGATTCATTTTAAAAAGCAAGTGACAAAACAAAAAGTTTAAAAAAAAATATATAATCTAAGATCATCTAAGTTAACATTATATAAGAACATGTGATCGCATGCCAAATGTAGCAACTATCCAAAATTAAAAATAATTCAATAAAAATAAATGTAGTTCAACTATCCAAAATGTAAAATATGTCCAAAATTTATATCATTCAATAAAAGTAAATATAACAATGTATGAAGTGTTACAAGTATCAAGGTATATATAAAAGTAAATATAACATGTAAGTTATAAAAAGACTAGATCAAATAAAATGTTGTGTGAATCAATTAAATATAGAATTTGGCTGCAACGTATTTTCCATGAACCTCCTTGTGCTATCATCTGAAGAACAGGAAACCTACACCACATGTAATAGCATATATATACAAATGAATAAGAAATTTATGTACATGTATTAAAATTAAAATTTAATGTTTTAAAATTGAATGTGAATGTAGAACTTCATGAGAAAACAAAATGAAAAAAAATAATTCATGCAATACCTTATGTATTTCCCCATCTATTATCTTATGTTTACCCTAATTTCACGCACACACACACACACACACACACACACACACATATATATATATATATGAAAGAAATTTATATGTATGTATTAAAATTAAAATTTCATGTTTTAAAATTGAATGAAAATGTTGAACTTCAATAAAACAAACTAAATGAAAAAAAAATCATGCAATACCTCATGTAGTTTGTTATAGCATCATTTTCCACCTTCATAAGCTTGATGATTGATACTTTGGCCTTGGGCACCCTTTCCCCTCAGACTTGAACATCTTCACAAAAAATAGTATCTTAAAACCCATACGCGACTTTTCCCAAAATTTTCCGCATATATACACGAGTCCATTCGTAGATATCCACGTATACCTTTTTAATCATTAAAAAATATATAATATTCCCTATTTTTGAGGTAGGGTTGATGGTTATTCCCGTAACTGAACCACCCCAACCCGTGGCCTAACTATTTCCAACTGCTGAAACTAATTTGGGGGAGTATAAAAGACCCTCATGTGCATGGCCTAAGGGAGAGAGAAAATTATAGATATTATACTCTGTTGGAGCCCTATTTCAAGTCTTATATTCCCGTGCCTCCTTCACTGCCCAGGTATATTCAGGAAAACCTTGTTTCCTTGAGATGCTCATCATCCTATATGACATCTAGTGTGCACACATCTTGGAATAATTATTGTGAGGTGAGGGTTGGAAGGATCCAGAGGATGGTATGCTTGAAGACCGGGAAGGATTCAGGTGATCTCTCGACATTTCTATTACTGTACATGCCATTGATAATAAGAAGAACCATCTTGTTCCCAATATTCAAGTGTTTATATCTCTTTATATATGTATAATGGTCATTAATTGAATGTTTAATATTGTTATTATGATATTATGTATGAGTTACACTGACATCTAGGAACTATATATGCTGTACAACTAGATTTTCGTGTTTTTTCTTTCTTGATTTTTAGATTACGAAGCATGAAGGGTTGTTGGGGGTTTGCACCCCGCGGGATCTACATCAAAGGTTGGACTTTCAAGTAAGTTCTGGAAATTTCTATATCTATTTTTTAGTATAAAAGATAGGTTAAATGAATCCTTCTAGAATGGTATACCCCTGATCTATGAAGGTTGCCGACCCAAAAACCTTTAGGGTATTATATCCTGAAACATAGTTCCCTTTCCATTTTCCTGTGTTGGCCCTGCATCAATGCTCTTAGATAAACTGTATAATATATATATATATATATATATATATATATATATATATATATATATATATATATATATATATATATATATATATATATATATATATATATATATATATATATATATATATATATAATTTTTTTCAAATGAAAATGCATAAACTAATTCAACAATATAAAAAAAATGTTAGACAACTTATTCTTCAAATTGTTTGGTTGTTCCAATCTCCACCATACACTCCATCGCTAAAGTCCTTGGAGAAAAGAAATCATCTCCACAAACCTAAAATTCAAAAATTTAAAACTATAAAATAACTCAAGGTATATATCTTATTTTTTAATGAAACTTTCACTTCAATTTATAACTTGAAACATAAGTGAAAAATTGAATACTTGTGATAGTAGATTATTTGGTACATGTCCTAATAGGGAAGAAGAAGGTGGCTCCATTATGAAAACATTGGACGGAATAAAAATATGTTTAACATTTAATTATATACATGTGTACACATAATTATTTCTTTTAAAAATATACAAATCATGATAGTTCGATATAATAATAGAATAATAATTGTACATCAACATCATGAAATCTTAAAAAACACTTGATTGACAGGACTTGAACCTTGGACCGTTATATTATCAAAATTCAACATGCGTGTAAATTTTCAAATGATGAGTATATGATACATTTATGTTAGAATAACACACACACACACACACACACACACACACACACACACATATATATCTATTAAAAATTACATTCAAATATTCACCTTAACCATTAACACATACCGATCCCATGCCCTCTTCCTCATGAAGAATTAAATCATGCCAACCATTGCGAAAATCATTTGCATATGTTCTAAGCTCTTCAATATTCATGTTGTCTATCTCATCATCTGTACTATACATAGAAGTATGATGGGCACTATATTGTGCTCTTTTTCGATTCAAACCAATATTAATTCCACCAAGTCCACGTTGAACATTGTCTATGATGGCATCCCTTACTTCTCGACTAATTTGAAAAGTGGAATCCATTTATGACAACAAATTTTCACACGAGGAGGTTGTCTTACCAATGGTGGCTCAGGGCAAGGAAAATTAGCATCATGCTTAGCACCCCTATGGTCACACAATCGACCTTTCCCAGGGCCAAAAAATTCATAAGGAAGGACATTATAATTGGGGTTCATTCCCAAAAATAATTTTTCATAAAATAATTTTGTAACATAAATAGGAACCTCGTCATTCCGTGGTAGTATTCCATATGGTGCAAGGTGTATATCATATCATTGGTGGGCTATATTAAGGTGCTTGAAATATTGCACCTTTAACATCTTTCTTTTCGATCCTTATTTGAAATTAAAAATATATTTTTCCATTTCTTTTGTAACTGTTTTCAACATTACCTTATGTAAAAGGACCCATTACTTTTTCCTTTATTTTCCTTATCACTTCTACACAAGTATGAGTGATCAGTCCAATCTTTTTGTAAAAATCTACAAGTTTTCTTAGAGAGTGCGTAACTATTTGTAAGATTTCTCGATTCTTTGCAAGGAGTTTCAAAGACAAGATATTTCCTCAATTTTGAATAAAGATGTTCACACTTTTTTAATGTGCATTGTTGGATGTTTATTTCCCAAGGTAAATAATCAGGAATTTTAGAAGGATAATTTGTGGTTGGTGTACGACCTTCTTCTTGAATTACGAGATCTGGCCTATGTCTTTCTCAAGCAACATTTTCACCCTTTGCATCGATATATAAAATTACGTATAAATAAGAAAACATGTGAAAAAATTTGTACGAATTTTATTTTTAACCATAAAAAATTATATAAATAATTTAACAAATTAATAATTGAATGATAGTAATATTCAGATTGATGGCCACCTGAAGATGGATAACCAATATCATGCCCACTTGGAAATAGTTGAGAACCAGCATGACCACCCATTGATTGACCACCACCCATTGGTTGAGAACCAACATGACCACCTATTGATTGGAAACCAAGGGAATGTGTATGACCAACCTCATGCAATTGGCCACCAGGAAATGTGTACCACAACCACCACCTTCACACGACGAGAGCGAAGCTTCATAAAAAAATATGAATTTCTAATCAATTCAAATATACATACATGTTTATACATACATATGATTGAGTAGATTACGTGAACCATACTGCGATTACACGAACCATGGCCAGGCTTCATTGATTAAGTAGATAGTCTTTTCCTCAGAACTCCTACAAAATGAAATCTATTAAAAAATAATTGAACTCACAAAATTGATAAAAAAGTCAATTCCATGTGTATACATGTATGTATGGGGATAACATTATATATTCAAATTTCATTTAAAAACTTTCACATTTAATATAAATACAATGAACACAATGGGCATCCCCAGATCCATGATCCCCCCCTCTCTCTTAGAGGCATGGGACTTTATTGATGTTCACCTCGAAGAATCACATGGAAAATGGTCATCCTCCATGATACACACACACACACACACACATGTTGTTTAAAGCCTCTACGAATCATGCGAAAAATGATCATCCATGAAATATATGGATATCTACAAATACATACATACATGATGTACCTCATGCATCTACAATTAGTCTTAGAATTAATATTAAAAAAAATTCAAAAGAATTAAAATAATTGATGTAACTTACACAAATGTTGGAGGACAAATTGAGCACAAATTATGTAAAACACAAAAATTTCAAAGCAAAAACTGATGTGTAAAACTCACTTGACTATTTAAACAAAATTTTGTTGAAGTCTTGCACATTTTGAAAATTAAATACAAAATTTTATAAAACATGAATTTCACCAAGTTGGTCTTAAATGGTGGGAGTGCACTTCGTAAATAATTGAAAAAAACACGTGGTCATTAAAAATGATACATTTATAACTAAAAAACACACAAATATCAAAGATATCTTACAATTCCCATCAATAAATTTTGATGGAGAGTGTCTCAAAACTAATCCATAATTGAGAGATGAATCTTGAATTGGCATTACCCCATACAATAGATCACTAGACATCTTATTAACATTTTCACAATGTCTTATACTAAATGATTGAAATTTTCTAACAATATTATTTGCTTTTCCATGCAGTTGTTTTAGCCTCTCCTTCTTAGCTTGGTACATACCTTTCATTTGGTTTCATAGAAGTTCAAAATTGGTGAAAACTACAATTACATTGGATCCATACTCCCTATTTGTTACCAAGCCTTCTATCAATGAAATATAATATGCTGCATTGTTTGTTGTTCTTCCAAGTATATTCATTTTCTTTTGGAGGACTTTATTACTCGCAATATTGCATAACACGTATGTAATCACTACTTTCCCTGGATTGGGATAACAAGAAAAAGCTATGCATAATTTCCATTTTTCAACCATGTTTAGTGGTCTTTTTTTTCCCTAATTATTTTTTTCAATAAATTATTAAATGAACATTTATTGCAAATGCCTTAAAGTTTATGGCAGAAATGACATGTGCATAGTTTCCAAAAACACTAGGACCAAAACTACATTTAGGGAAAATTTTATAACAGTTTACTACCAATGAAAATGACTAACAGAAAAACCTAACCATTATGGTTGGTGATGTGATAGTGTACCCCTATGAGGTGATAAACACAAACATGGGATTTTATTAACTATAACTTGCTATACTTCTTTGACATTATTGAAGCCGTCATAAAAAGTGGAACACAAGAAGTGGGGGAACCACCGAGATTTTACAAATGAGTCTCCTAAGTGTGATGAGGAGCTTGTTTCCTTGAAGCAAGGAAAAAGAGACTAGCATGACACATGTGATTTTGAAAGCATCCCTGTTGTTAAAAAGGACAAGGGATATTGGAAATCCTTAAGGAAAATCCAATCAACCTCCCTCAGAACATTGGAGTTCACTGGGTCAAAGAGACAATGTGGAATATGATGTCCCAAATCATGATAATAATGTTGATGCTACACTAAGTGATTTTTTTCCCCAGAATTCAAGAAGAACAACATTGCTAGCATTGCTGAAGAAGGAACTACAAATATGAAAGAAAAATTCCACATCAAACATGATTCCCAAATGAATTTGGATCAGTGCTTTCAACAAAACATATTCATATCAAAGGAAAATCATAAATACTATGCTTTAATAACTAACTAGTTTATGATAATTTCATGTCTCCCTTCCCAAACTTGAGTTTGGTTTGTTAGAGCTCTGATTTATCAAGAAATAAATGAGGTTGGGCGGAACATATTTTTTACTCAGAGTTTGATAAAAATAGTATTGATTGCTTCTTAAATGTGCCATCCGCTAAATACATGGTTTTTAATAATTAGCAAGATGACGATGACAAAGTCGAAACCATAAACTAGCAAGCTTGTGTGACAATTATGAAAACTATAATAGAGAATTTGGTGTTGATCTTAGGCCATGAAATACAAGAGCTGTGAGTGAGGAATTCTAAATAAATAATGCAACCGAAACTAAAGTTTAAATCAATGGAATATTTTTAAAAGAACAAGACAAATGATGTGCAAAACGATGATAAATATGCACTTGGTGGCACTGTTGAAGTCAACAATGTCAATGTTGTTGTTGGGCAGAGGAGGTGATGAGTTTCCTGAGGAAAATGATGGAATTTTACAGTCACCCATTGATAAAATTTATGACAACCTAGGTTTTTGCTTACAATTGTGACAGGGTAGCTAAGATTCCAACAAAATGGATTTGTCACCAAAGAGGAGGGTCCAGAATTCCTACAGACCTGGAATGAAGAAGTGGAAGGTTGCAAGGAAAACGCTTATATTGAATATCGTGAAAATTTTGCCTTTTGTAAAATGTACATTAACTATGTAAACTTCCAGTGTTTCTTAGGGTCCAAATAAAGTTTTGAAGGGGATGATAAGAAGACAAAAATGCAAAGTTGTACTATATGTCAATTGTGTAAATTCAAGCATTGTAAATAGAAGTATGTTTCGGATGATATGATAGGAAAAATGACACTAGTTGATGGTAAATTTTTTATAAAACAGTATGTGAATTATTTATGCAGAGTAATAAAAGTTAATTCTTGGTTTTAAACATGTAATTTACCAATTTAACAGATTTCAATTTTAAAGAAAAATAATTTAAAAATTCAACAAAAATTAGAACAATTTAACAAAAACAAATATGCATACATATAACTGCAATGTTTGAACTACAATATAATAGACTTTAAATGTAATTTTTTTTCAAATTGCACAATTAATCCCGATTCTTTTTTATCAAAAATTAAAAGTGGAAGAACAATGCGGCTTGGCATGGCACTGAATACTTCTTAACTTGGTGACTATGAGGATGAAAAAATGTAACAAAGTACCAAAATTCATTTGTTTGTTAGTGGATTATGTTGTTTAAGTCATCATTAGTGGGGTACTTATTCAACTTTTTCAATTCCAAACTCAATCAAACCTATTGAGCGAAGGCCTATCAATTTAGTGGGTAGTTGAATTTGTCAATTCCAAGCACAATCGACCCTATAAAGTGGAGGTTATCGATTCAGTGGCTAGTAGAATTTTCATTACAATGTGATATCAATTTTTCAACCAACGAAATGATAACATTATTCAAAAAATTTTAAATTAAAAAAATATATAGAATCTAAGTTGTTATATAATGATGTAGGAATGGAATTTAGAAAAAAATATTTAACTTCAAGAAAAGATATGTCCATTTTCCATTGATAAACAAAGGTGCATTATATAATGAGGTAACATTAGACATATTGATGGAAACCGTACATGTATAAATTGTTCATGCCAATATAGCATGTGAGCCGAAAGGGATTGGGTAAGAATTCCTTGAGTTATGCTTCAATATCTGAATTGATATGTATGTGATGACATCTGAATGCATGTATGTGAATTGATACCCAGGTAGGAGTATGGTAAAGGAAGGAAGGTTAGGACATTTCAAAATTGTGACAAAATATTTTTTATGAATTCATATGATAATATGTCATGTTGAGTTGGTTAAGATAAGGAAGGGTTTCCTAAGGGATTGTTCAGTAGTGAAAGGAAGGGCTCTTTAGGGATTGTTGAGCAGTGAAGGGATGGTAAATTCCTCGTGTGTGGTGATTGAAGAAGAAGGTGTCCAAATGTGTTGAAGAGTTGAGTGAATGTTGAATTTGGTCAAGGAGGATGATATGACATGGGATATATTGTAATTATTATAGCATATGTAAGTCTAGATGCTTGGAGGATGTGTAAAATTTATAGGAAGTGAATATGATGAAGACAATGATACAAAGATGTAAGTCTAGATTCCTGGAGGATGTGTAAAATTTATAGGAAGTGAAGATGATGAATAAAATGGTACAAAGTTTACCAGGATACATATATCAAGATGGATTGAGTATGGAATGCATCATGGGATGGTATTCAATGTTTTACAAGGGTGTAGTGAGTGAGTGTGGTGAATGTGAATAAGTATGAATGTGCATGAAGTATACTATGTGGATGTGAAAATTTTGATTGTGTATAAATGAGTATTATCGCATATGTTTGAATGCATTGTGTGAATGATTTTCTATTATACTAATGCATATATATTTAATGAAAATTCATTGCATTTAATATGTTTATAGCTTAAAATAATGGAATGATCAATATGTCATAATTCTAAGATCATTTCAAAAGCTGTTGGAAATATGGAAATGAAATTTTATATGCTTGAATACTCACAGTTGTTTGGTTGAATGAAAATTATGTCAGGGAGGACAAATTGCAGGTAGAAATTTATTGGATATGTAATCCCATAATGAATACTGGTTGCTACTACATACGAGCACCAAGAAATATGATAATAATCTCATAGTTGTTCAATCTTGTTTCTAAATTATATAGATTTCAATTTTTTATTTAAACATCTTGTGATGAATTTATTTCTATGATATAGGTGAGAGGATGGATCTGTATAGTATGGACAGATGATGCCTGCTATAAACTAGGAAGCACATGGATAATGTTAATATGATGAGACTAGAACCATGTGATATGCCTTGATTTCAATGAGTTATTGAGTGACTAGAGGCTGCTAGTGGGATGACTTGGCATTCAGACTCTATAGGTGCATGTACCTCATGAAAGGGTGAATAGCATGCCTTCCCCTACTCTTCTTGGCTGAAGAAATACGATTTCAAAGGTGGACACAATATTCTTTTGTAAATGTAGTTTTATGTAAATTTTAAAATTTCTTATAAATCTCATAAATATTTAAAAAAGTTAATTATTTATTTAACCTCACTTACAAATGAAATTTTTTAAATATTCTAGAATTTATAATAAAATTGCATAAATACTAAACAAACTATCGTTGTGTACGACCATAAATATAATTTTGAATTCCTACCACATTTTTATTTTTTTATTTTTTGGGAGGCTTGACAAGTAAAGTGATGAGTTGATGCTTGTATAATGACGTATACAACTCAATAACATAATTATGCCTTCAGTACTTGCTTCGGTACTGGCTGATTAGATTACTGTTGATTGGGATAAAAAACAACTATGGGTCGATCCAATGATACCTATTCATATCTCTCTTGAAACAATTTTATATCATACTAGGTAAATGAATCTAGAAAATTTATTTTAATTAGGGATTTCTTCTCAATAAATCAATCCAAATATTATAACCAAATCTAATAATAATTTAAACTAATAAATTATTATTCAAAAGTTCTCATTCTAAAATAATATTTCAATTCAGGAAAAAATAATTAAATTAAAATGAACTGCAAAATACCTTCTCTTAATACCTAGTTTACTGAAGACCAAGTCACACTGAAAAATAAGATAATAGAGATAAAAATTATCCAATATTGGTGGGGTTGGGAAAACAAGAAATGGTAGGAAAACTATATGATTTTCAGTTTTTTCATCATCATTTGATGTACATTTTACGTGCACTCAGCAAATTCGACATGGAAATTCCATAGTAGTGCAAATTGGAGACCATTGCCCCACAATGAATTAAGGTTTTTGTTTTTCTCCTTATTTTAAAATAAAAATGAATCATTCCTTTGAATGAATTAGAGCATAAAATTGAATGGATGTATGTATTATGGTTGTAAAGATAAATTCAAAATGGAGATAAGTGCTATCAACATGAAAATAGAAGTGTGTCATGCCAAGTGAATATATGAATGTTTGCATAGTGACTGCAAGAAGCTCGTGATAGTGCCTGAAGATGGTGCTAATGATATCATATGTAAAATGTGCTAAAACTGCTCAATATGGTGCTGAATCATGAAAGTCATATATATAGTGCCTGGGCAATCAAATGAGTATGGAACCAACTACAACGAAATTTCTTGTGTGAGTGATCAACAGGTGCATAATTTGACAAGGATCACATATCCAGTCTCAAAATGTCAATAAGAGATTCACTGCTCTAGAAAATCCCATAATACATTTCCCCATGAAATAAAAATAAGAAAAATATGACCCCCATAACTGGAACTGTGCTTAGGAAACCATGAACATGTAATATGGAAATTATTATTATACAATTTCGACACATGAGAATAACTTGAATGTATATATATAAATAAATCTCAACTAGATACCAAAATTACAATATTATGAAGAATACTCACAATGCAGGCTATGGAAATTATTATTATACAATTTCGACACATGAGAATAATTTGAACGCATATATATAAATAAATATCAACGAGATACCAAAATTACAATATTATGAAGAATACCAGCAATGCAAGCTATGAAGGTAACAAAACGAGCAACTTTGACTCCTCATCCAACTGATGCACTATCATTCATCACAAGAAATGAAATATGTTGCGCTATAATTCATCACAAGAATAGAAATTGAAAGATATGAGAATTTTTAGCACATTTTACATATGAGATCAGTAACCTGGGTAATCAAATGAGTATGAAACCAACTATGACAAAATTTCCTGTGTGAGTGCTCAACAGGTGTGGTATCTGACAAGGATCACATATTTGGTCTTAGAATGTCAATCATAGATCACAAATTGGAAATTTTGTTTATTATTTCCTGATTCCTTCCTTGAAATAAAAGTTGAGTAGCTAAACCCATGTGCATTTTTTCTGTCTCAATCTTATAATACGGTAATATGTTTTTAAAATTTATGACACATTTAATGGTCTGACGACCCTATGTTACTTATGTTTTTCAATGGCTCGCGACGCGGCCTAGCTTATTCTCTATATTGAACCCATGTTCCCATTACCAATAAAATTCCATCAATCAAGAGTTAAAATGAGAGGACTATTTGGATTCAGTGTTGTAGAATTCGTATAAAGAAAAAAGCGAGTTCACTGGATTTCCATGGGGCTAAAGTCTAAGTAGATATAGTTGAGCAATGGGACCTCATTGCACTACTAGGTATTACAGAGTAATAGTCCACAGAGTGTGGTGAATCATCAGTCCTTTCTCCTTCTCATTCATGGTTTTTGGGATAGATGGCCTAATGGCATGGGATACCTAAATTAATAAAAATAAGAAAAATATGACCCCCATAGCTGAAAATACCATTAACATGTATATATAAATAAATCTCAACTAGAGGCCAACATTACAATATTGTGCAAAATACCAACAACACAAGCTATGAAGGTAATGGAACGAACTGCACTATAATTCATCACAGGAAATAAAATGATAACTTGGAATGGACGCAGCTCATGTTGAAGCCTACAATTAAATCAATAAAAAAGAACATTTAAATTCTGATAACTAGGGAAGAAACACTCTTCACAAAACCTATATTATTCTATTGCTCTTACGAGCTTATCTTTATGTAATAAAATAGGTTATCTGGCTGCCTCAAACATCTTAATGGGCCTGAGGTTTCTTGTTCCCATATTTCATAGCACCCTAGGAATCCATTTTCAACTTTTTAATTATATAAAAAATACAAGATTGTTTTCGTATTTGATTGATCTATCCACACAGTTAAGGAAGAGATGGCACCAATGTGTAAAGATGGAGAGAGCATGATTACCTCTTCCTCTTTGCTTCAGATCTAATAGTCTAGTGTGTCTTTGGGTCTAATGATCTGGTGTGTCTTCGAGTTTCAAAATGTAATGGATAATAACTAAGTCAATTGACCTCACTTCCATTACCAATGTACATTAAAAACCAGAGTTATTCTGAAATCTGAAATCCACAATAATCCCTTCCAATGAGTTCAGTGTGAATAAAAAATATCATTTTAAATTCAAAATAACTAAATTACCCAGAAAAGGAATTCATACTGTTGAAAAATAATATTCAATTTATCAGCATTCAAAACAGGTTAGGGTTGTGCACCCTGAACACAAATCAAACACATGTGAAGTAGAAAGATAGTAGAAAGAACAAACACACACACACACACACACTCACACACAAACACACACACACACACATATAATACAATGATGTGTTTCACATAGAATGATAGTTTCATCATCTATTTAAAATCCATATGAAACCTACAATATCTATAACTAATTCTCAGTGTCTTTGGGTTTGTGAGATCTAATAACCTGTTTGGATATTTTTTGATCTATTTGACCAGGATCTCTATACCATTGGTAAACTCATGTACTATAATTCATCAAAGGAAATGAAATAGGAACCTGGAGCGGACACAGGTCACGTTGAAGCCAAAAATTAAATCAATCAAAAATAAAATTGACAATCTAGTAACTAGGGAGCTCTTGGAACATGACAAAGATACTTTCAATTTATTAAAATATGTACCTTAAAAATATCAAGAAATTAGATGATGGGATGAATAATTATAGAAGGATTTTGAGTTTTTATAACGTGTAAATTATGTCCACGTTATTAATCTTTATTATTAAATTTCATAATCAATTCACATTTTCTTGTGCAATATTTAAAGACACCACAATGTGCAAGGGAATACAAAATCATAAAAATTATGGTATTTTATCTCTAAAGAAACATGTCTCAAATATATTCATGTGTAAAATTATTATGATAAAATGTTGGACACAAGCACAGAAAGGGATATTTGTTCATTTAACGATGCATGTGTTTTATAGGAAACTTCACAACCAACTTCTACATGGCGTTGTCATGAAGTGTGATACTATCACTAATCAGTACTTTTATTTTATCTAATTTATGGTAATAAGAACACTTTGATTTCTAAATAATACCTGGAATGGGTGCAGGTCAGACACAGACGTAGAGTGGATGAGAAGAGGACAAGAACAGATGCAGAGTAAACAAGACAAGGACGAACACGTCGAATGAGCATGCTAAGGCCACAAGCAGCATGCCAAGGATGCCCTGCACTCACTGAAAAAATGAAATTAACATTTAACCAAAGTCAAAATATAGAAAAAAAATGAAAAAGGGAGAAAAACCTAGCAGAAGCTCGTTGGTCATGCAACATAAGCCCTCTCTAACAGTCACGAAACAAGAACATGACGGAAATCTTCTTGCGGTCTGAGGGCTGCTATATTTAAAAGAACAAAGTTCGACCGAACTTTTAACGTTGTTTTTCTACCTCTGGCCAAAATTTTGATTACCATTTTCGTCAACGTAAACGACGAAATAAGTTCGATTAATGAAAAAACATTTCGGCCGAAGTAATTTCAAAAGTTCGTCCGAACTTGTGAAAATTTTGGTTGAACTTGTGGGAGAGTGAAATTTTCAGGAGTGTTTCTCACAAAAGTGCAACCCCACGTTCATACATTCACCCATGTAGGGGAAATCAAATATATGTGAAATTTTTCTACTTTATCATCATGCACATATTTATCCATCTTATTTTTTGGATTTTCCATTTGTTTGGTAGGTAATTGAGTAGGTATTTGAGGTTATTGGTTAGATGATAGTTGTAATTGCTATGAAATAGTTATGGAGCAAGTAGAATATATGATTACTATACATGCTAAGGATATTGTGGAAATGAAAATTGTTATTAATGTGGAAATGGTTTTTGTTGGTATTTTTGTGGAGGAAATGGTTGTTGTTGACATTGTTGTTGAAAACTATGAGGTAGGTTTTGATAAGAGGTCCCCAACACCCTTGTTGATAGGGTTGGTTTTGGCATTGTGGATAAGACCATAATTACAAAGGTATAGGGAATTCCAAGTGGTTTGGGAAGTATTTTCATTACAAAATGGAGGGGATTGTTGAGTACTGTCTTAAGGAATACTTATTGCACATTATTCCAAGGTTACCTAGGTGAAAAATAATAAATATATTTTATTTATTCAATTTCCATTTTATACACTAATTTGAGCTTAGGTAATGCCTAATTTTACATTGAGACTTCATCTATACAAATACGACAAAGTTAAATATATTTTAACGAAAAATATCTTAATGTAAGTTTTTTCCTATATTTAGGACAAAACATTGACAAAAAATTGTCTTGTTCCTCCTTCTTTTTCTTACTATTTAATGTGTCTATCTGATAATTTTTCCAATATTTTTCCTAATTATTCCCTAGTTTCACTTCCTATAGTTGATTTAATGATGTTGGAAAGATCATCACTTTGTCTTTTGCTAGCTTTAGCATCACTTTGTCTTTTGCTAGCTTTAGCTTTAACTCTTGATTTCTTTCTTCACACCTCATAATTTTTCTTAAATGGTAGATAATAGATATCTTGATCCCATGATTTTAATTACATCTATGAATTCTTCTTAAATACGTTTTAGAAGTATTTTACATATTGTGTCTTTCTTAAATACTTTTTATTTATGTTTTGCCAGTTTTCTAGAAATATTTCTAAGTAATATTTCAATATTTTATCCTCAGTATTATGGCATTTTAAAAATATCTTATTTTGGATCTTTGGGCGTATAGTATGGTTAATATTTTTTTAAAATGTTTATTATGTATCATCCCAATATTTAATGGTGTGATATCTTTTTTTTTTAAATAGCAGGAAATAAATAAAGTTTTTGTGTATTTTTTGTGTAGGAATAAGTATGACATAAAATATCAATTTTGAAGAGAAAAAAATTAGGGTCTTTAGTTACCATACCACAAGAATTTGGAAAAATTGATTGTAGAATGATTTTTCATTTTGATTCAATACCAAGGATTGTAGGCATCTCCTACTTCATTTCTACTTCTCCTTCTCCTACTCCTTGTCTTTCTCTTTCTCTTTTTTTTCTCTGTTACTCCTACCAATTTGAAATATTTTCCTCACTATCTTGTCCATTTTTTTCCTTTTTCTTTCTCTTTTTGTTGTTGCTCTTACTTCTTTCACATTGGAATATTTTTCCTCATTATCTTCCATCTTGTCTTCACAATGAATCCAAAATTTCTTAGTCCACATTTTTATGTTCTCCTCTATTGTTCCATTAGATTTACACGATTACAATTTTCCTTTTCCTAATTTTTCTATTGTGAATGGTTATTCCTCTTCCACTTGAGTTTCTATAGTTAGAATAATATTGGAGAAATTTATATTAGACGGATTGGTTTCCCTTGTTATTCATATATATATAATGATAATGTCTAAATACTCACTTATAGATTCTTACTTCTCATCTTATCACCTTTTCTCCTTGTTTTAAAATGTTTGTGGTAAAATTTTTGAATACAAAAATTGATAAAAGTTCTTATGAAAATAAAAGAAGCATAATTTTTAAAACTAATTATTTTAACACTTTCTTGGAAATGGCACCAAAATATAATTTAGACACTTTACCAATAAGTTTTGGACATTTTCTTTATAGACTAGAGTTGGTTAGCTTCTAAAATGTAGACACAATGTGTGTCAATTTCATAATTACTTAAAATCCTATTGTTTTAAGTTATTATATTTACATAACTAAGTCCATAGCACAGATAAGTATCCCAGAATTACTTAATATTTTGATTTGAGGTCATGGAAATTCAACTTACAAATATATCTTTTAAATATTGTTTGTAATAAGTACTTTGTTTGGAAATTGATCTAGTTTATAAATCTACGAAAATAACTTTTCATATGAAAATTAATAAATAAATTAAATATTTTAATTTTTTTTTGGAAAAATAAGAAAATAAATTCTTATATAAAAATCAATAAAAGAAACTAAATATTTTAATTTATTAAGGAAAAAGGGTTTAAATGCAAGCACATTTTGGAAACCTAAACATATCAAAATCAATAAAAGAAACTTAATATTCAACCTTTTATAGGAAAAAGGGTTTAAATGCAAACATATTTTAGGAACCTAAGCCTCTCATAAAAACACACTTGAATCGCGTTCATAATTTTTTCTACAATTGTACTTATAGAATTATGCATTAGAGTTGATTTAATTCTATATATTGGATGCCTCTTATAATAATACACTCATAAACTACTTTAATGTTGGTTTGAAAGGATTTTTTTTGCTTTATATTGTAATTATAAATCATATCAATGCAAAACAAAGTATTTAAAATCAAGTGTCTTTAAAATTAAATACAATATTATATAAATATTATGAAATTAGATCAATTAAAGAATGCAGATATAACAACAAAAAAATCGAGCAAATAGATAAAACATGAACCAAACAAGGGGGCCATACAAATTTCACACATGTTAAAGTAGAGTTCGTGATATTAAGAAACTATCAATGGAATGTGTTTGTTTATAAAATCTAAAATGGTCACTTGTTAATAAAATCTAAAATTTATAACAATTTTACATAAAGTCTTATTCGTATTCTCTCCCCATGTTTCGTAATTTGTAATTTCATCCTTTTAGTTATAGTTTTTAGTAACTAAAAGGAAAAAACATGTACCACCATAATATGGATCTTGATTTACCCTTTTGTTCGAAAATTAGTAGCATTGGAATACAGTACAAATATATTCATCTTTCTAACTTTATTTGAGGAGACGTTAACAAACTGGATCGAACTATAATCCCCCAAAACAAATTATTTGTGTGTCCCCTTCTACCATCACTCCATTGATTATGTGTTGACCAAAGGTGGTTGAATATTTTAGGAGGATCCAAAGAAAATAATCCATGCTATGAACACCATATATGGCCCCCACGTGCAACTATCCAAACCATTGAGGAATTACCAAAATATGCAAACTTTTGTAATTAATGGTTAGAAAATCATGTTTAACGATATTTAACTTGTCTATGTATTAAGTAAATATGAAATGTGACTTAATACTTTATATCCCTTTTATTGTTTAATCATTAAGAATATAACTAAAATTTAGTGTATGAGTCTTTCTAAACATGTTATCAAAAATCATATAAATTAGCAATTTTCAAAATCAACTCATTAGTGTATAAATTTCAATATTGATTATCGAGTAAAAACTAGTTCCAAGGATCATCGAAAAAAATAATTTTGGGGAAATCAAATAACAAGAGAAGGGTGCCCCTAGTTGTAACATAATGTTAAGAGTCCAACATAGTTGACATTTCACTGATCCAAGTCCTAGTTAGAGTTTTATGGTAAGAGGTAACTCACTTCCTCAATCCATTCAAGGAGACATTATGAATTTGGTCCAAGGGTATAAAACTCAAATTGTGTAGCATAATTTGGTTTTGTAAGATTCTATAAGTGTGTTTGGAAAAGGCCTATGTGAACATGCTACTTGGGATTCCCCAAGCCATTTTTTTTTTAAATTGAATTCTTTGTGCAAATATTGCATGATCTATTATAGAGAAAAATCATAGATCTATATACTATTGAATACCAAATTTTCTAGGAAATGGAATGATAGGAGATGAGTGTCCTTCATTGTAACCTAGAGTTAGAATTCCACTACAATTGACAATTCATATACTTGAGTCCTAATTACAATTTTATGGTGTGTTGCAACTTAATTCCTAAGTCCATTTAGGAGAATACTGTGAATTCGTTCTAGGGCATCAAATCCAAACTAAGTAGCATAATTAATTTCTATATGGTATTACATGTGTGTTTTGCTAAGAACTATATGAGAATGATAGGAATAATAACCTAATCTAGTGTTTTGCAAAAAATACCTTCATGCAAAAGTTGGATTATTCCTTACTGAGTAAAATCCTAGCTTCATTGATAACCAAATAAAATTTGTTTGGGAAATGGATTCATAGGAGAGGGGTTCCCCTAATTTTAACCTAGTTTTGAGAATTCAATAGAATTAATGGCTTGTCAATATGATCCCTAACTAGATTTTTATAATGAGTTGCAACTCATTCCCTAATTTCATTCAAGGACACATTGTGAATTTGATACAAAGGCATAAAATACAAAAAACAATTTTATATGCTCCTACACATGTTTTTTTCCAAGGCCCATTTGAACATCCTACCTACACTTTCTTGATCTAGGACATTTTGAAACCACCCACTTATTGTAAAAATTGCATCTTTCCTTATTGAGAAAAAACTAGCTCTAGAGGTTGTTGGATAAAACAATTTTTAGGTAATGAATTCATAAGAGAGGAGAGCCTATAATTATAACTTGGCATGAAGAGTCCAACTTAATTGAGAACTGAGTAATCTAAAGCCTGATTAGTCTTTTATGTTGATTTTCAACACTTCCTAAAGTGATTCATTATTATTGATTTTTTAAGGGGGTATAAAATCTAAAATATGGATTATATTGAGTTCCATAGGCTCCCATAAGCATGTTTGGCAAAGAAACATGTGGACATGCTACTAACAATCACACAAGACAATGCTTTGCAAAATCACCCCTTGTGCAAAAATATGTGTGGGATTGGATTTGGAGAATTTCCCCATTTTTATCCTTGAATGTGAATTTGTTGTATTGTCTCACAAAGGGATGTACTTGGAACAAGCTGAAGAAATGTTCTTATAAAATTAATTTGATGTCTCAAGTTTAAGAAAGTCAATAATTTATTATTCCATGGATATATTTATAATTTATCGTAACTTATAACTTTCAATTTCACTTCATTCCAAGAATAAAAAAATTGTTGGCTATGGAATATAAAGTAAAATAAGGATAAATAATTTGTTTTTCTTATCTCCTACATGTGTTATGCTAACATGGATTTTAGAGTACCATCCCTTATCACCCATAGTAGAATATTTGTGAAATTAACCTCTTTATGTTAACTTGTCACATCTCACAAAGGATGAAACACTAGCTCAAAATCAAACCAAGAAATAATAAGTATGGTCATTCCATGAATAGTATAAGGGTTTCCTCATATGTAATTCAATATTGTAAGTCTAATGAAACTAAATTATCATCATTATGTCACTCCATTTACATTTTATCAGAAGTTGACACTCATGATCTGGACTCATTCCATGAAACTCACAAATTTATTAAGATGTTGGCATGTTTTCCTCCCTCTTTTGTGGCAGAGATTTGGTAATTTGATCCCATAATACAAATTTTTTTACATTTTCTTACAAGGGATGAAACCTTAGAATTATCTAAGGATCATAAAAAGAATAGATGGATAATACTAAATGAGTTTCCTCAAATCCTATACATGTTTTATGCCACCTTGGATGATGGGACTCTGTCCTCCATCCTCGATGGTCAAAAATTGTGAATTCAACTCCCTAAATGGAAATTTGTTACATAGTCATATAGACAAAAAAAAAACTAGTCTAGCTTGAAAACATGACAAAAAATACAACTTAGGCTATTGATAAGTGATATAATCAAGTGTCCTTAGAGCTATTATAGTTTCCCAAGTGTAAAGGAGCTAGTAGTTCATTAATTCTATGATTTATTTACTTTTTACTATGTGTTGTAACTTCCACTCTAAAATAATTCCAAGACATTAAGGTAAATCCTTTGACCTTAATGGTGAAGATTTAAAAATTTTACCCTTAATAAAAATATCTTCCTTTATCTTGCAAAAGGTGAACAAGTAGCTTAAAAGCATGCTTGAAAAATATAGTCCTTGTGATGAGATGTATGAGATAAGTTCACCACTCAAGATCATCGACATCCAATTTATAATGCATCCAATATTTCATTCATTTTTCATTTCAACATGTTATATATAGTTGAAAAGAAAACGACTTTATGAAAAAAGTACACTTTTCCTTACTAAGAAAAACCCTAATTCTAAATATCATCACATAAAAAAATTTATCGGTAATGGAAACATAGGAGAGGGGTTCCCTTAGCTATAACCTACTGTTATGATTGTAACACAATCAATGTTTCACTAATTGGATTCACAAATAAAGTTTGATTTTGAGTTGTGACTTCTTGAAATCATTCATGAAAACAATATTAATATGATTTGGGGGAATAAAATCCAAATGAAGTGACATAATTGTGTTCTATAAATTCCTCAAGTGTTTCTAGCTAAAGCCCATTTGAACACACTGCCACAATCATTTGATCCAAGGTTTTGAAAAATTGATCCTTTTGTGCAAAAATTGCATTACTCTTTACTGAAAAAAACTCTAGTTCCAAAGAACATCAAATAAAGAATTTTTTAGAAACTAGAAACATATAAAATCGATTCCCCTAGTTGTGATCTAATGTTAGTAGTCCAATACAATCAATATTTTCCTAAGCCAAGTCTTGGTCAGAATTTAATAGTGAATTGAAACTCACTTTTTGAAGTAATCTAGGGACACATTTTGTATTTGGTTTGGAAGTATAAAAGCCAACTCAAGAGAATAATTGAATTCCATAAGCTCTCACAAGTTTTTTTGACAAGGAACTACATGAACATGCCATCTACAATTATTTGAGCTAGCGTTTTAGATAAACAACCCCTTTATAAAAACTTACATTGTACCATATCAACAAGTGGAGTATGTAGTTCCAACACATTCAAACAATTTTTTTGGGCAGAATTGACCAAAAAAATGCCCTCAAAAGTGTCAAAGCATAGGTTCTTTAGACTACATTATTTGAAAAAGAAATCACATCATGTTACATTTAAGTATTATTCATGATTAATGTTCTCAACCACATCAACCATCAATTAATAGACTCCATTCAAATCCTAAATGACATGTAAAGGAATGACCATCTTCATTAAATTCCTAGAATTTGAAGTGAAAACGAGTTATAAAATCATCAAAATCATACAATTTTATGGTGTTAGATTCAATAAAAGTTTTATAAAAAAAATTAAGTTAATAAATAAATATATTTAACATTTTTCTTTGAAACACATATAGTTTTTAATATAATTTGATCCAATTTTGTTAAACATATTATTACATATTTTTAATCTTGAAAGTTAGATTGCTTAATTATTATTTATGAATCATTGTTTTTATCCATAGATCAGTAGACCTAATTTTTTTTTTTTTTAATAAAGATTAATACAAACTTGTAATTTAGATAATCATAATTGACCATAAAAATAATCGATTCATTAATATTTTGAATTAAATTATAAAATCTCCTTTAAATTATAAATCTCCTTTAACACGGTAAAGAAAGTAAATATAATGATCCACCAGAAACCTCTCTTCGAAATTTTTATGGGAAATAGTAAATATAATGATCCACCAAGAACCTCTCTCCAAATTTTATGGGAAATTTGAAAAGGTAATCGGTCTGATTCTTTTAATTCTTTTAAAATTGAACAAAAACTAAATATATTTATTTATTTAATTAGTTACGGGGAAATTTGAAAAGGTAATTGGTCTAATTCTTTTAAAATTAAATAAAAACTGAATATACTTCTTTATTTATTTAGTTATCTATCTTTCCATGATATTTCTTTAAAAAACTAAAAATAAATGAAAAGATTTGCTTTTAGAATTACCTTTGATCTTCCCAACCGAATAAATTTTAAATCTCAATTATAAAACTTCAAAGAAAAAGCTCTCAAGTCTAAAGAATAGATGAAAGATTTTTAAAATAGAACACCTACAAAACCTTGAGACTTGTTACAAATACCCTCGTTGAAACTCAATACCCCTATGAAATTCGAAAAATATATATCGAAACTATCGATCTCTTAACTCCTCTAAATTAAATGGCAGCACCAAGTCTCAACACGTATATGTCCTTAAAACTAGGTTAAAACTACCGCTGTTTATCTTGCCGATGAATGCAATTAGCAAATATCCTTGGCAGAATCGGGGCCACTACACTTTTCGATACGCTCACTTATCCTCCTAAAACGACTATAAATAATTCGGTTTCACTACGCCCCTACATGCTAATGTTGTTGTTGCTGCATTCATTCAGTTGGAATCAGGCCGGTCGCACTGAAAGCTACGAAAATGTTTATTGCCCATTTCGTTTTTGGGATCTTCGGTATGCTCTGTCAAAGTTTGGTTTCATATACATATAGGGTCGCATGGAGTTTTGTGCACGTTACTTAATGCTGAATTTGTTCTTTCATGACAGGAAATGTCACTGCTCTCATACTCTTCTTAGCTCCCTTGTGAGTTTTCTCTAACCCGTGCCACCTTTCAAACGAAAAGCTTACTGATGATCATATATATATATATATATTCATTAACTGTTTCTAAATTATGATGCGTCTGATGTTCCAGGATTACGTTCAGGAAGATTATAAAGAAGAAATCGACGGAAGACTTCTCTGGAGTTCCTTATGTTTCCACACTTTTGAATTGCATGCTTTCTGCATGGTATGGCCTGCCCTTTATATCACCCAATAACCTTCTCGTGAGCACCATAAATGGAACTGGAACCGTCCTTGAACTCTGCTACGTCATTGTCTTTCTCTTCTATATTCGAGACAAAAAGTACAGGGTAAGTACACTACTGTTTAGTAAATTAGTTTGAGTGCAGAGATCCCATTTTAATTGTGGTGGATGAAACAGGTGAAAATATTTTCTCTTCTGGCAACTGTGCTCACGTTTTTTGCGGTGATCGTCTTGGTATCGCTCTTGGCGCTGCGTGGAAATGCAAGAAAATTATTTTGTGGCTTCGCTGCTGCCATCTTTTCCATCTGCATGTACGCGTCTCCTCTCTCCATAATGGTGAGCCCCTCAACCACTTTTTACCTATCGTTAGGAAAATGACATGCAATTTATAAAATATGATCTTGAAAATGGCAACTGGCAGCTTCCCGTATGTCTCTACTCAGCCCAACTGACAAAATGGAACCGTATCGAAAGCTTGACGGGCATAAAATGAAAGTCAGAAATTAGGAGGAGCACAGTTCTCCGGCATTCTTCGACCGTCTGCTATGCATTTTTTTGTCTCCTAAAACATAAAATAATGAGCAGAACCCTAGCTCTCATTGCGAAAGGTTTAATTAAAATATTACGAAGTAAAGGACGACTTCCCAATTGATGTTTATTTATATTTGTAAAATGGACTGTAACCTTTAATTGGGTGCCTTGGACTTAATACAAAGGTGAAATGCAATATGCCACGTCTATTCCATCTTTTTTTTGGGTTTTTTGGTTTTTCAAACAAATTAGAGCTGTGATAGGATCCCCTTTCAACGTAGGATTTTGGGATTTTATTTATGGTGATGACTTTATGAAGCGGGAGATTAAAATAATGAATAGTTGCACAACATGCATTTTAAATCGAAGTGACCAGAATCGTTGTTTCTATGGTTTGCAGAGGGCGGTGATTAAGACTAAGAGCGTAAAGTATATGCCATTCTTCTTGTCGCTCGGTGTTTTTCTTTGCGGCACGTCCTGGTTTATTTTCGGCCTACTGGGAAAGGATCCATTCGTTATTGTAAGTTTAATAATAACCGTTGATGAAAAAAATTGAACCCAAAACTCTCAACCTTAGCATTTTACATGTGGACTTTTGCTTCAAGCAATAGACCAGGGTGGAGCCTTCTCAAAATATCGATGTCATCACTAGGTTTTTTCAACAAGTGCTCTCGAATGATGATAGGGCGGGGAATCAATTTTGTATGTTAATGGTCCAGGACGTCTATCATATTCTTGAGGCTGATATGTATCTCAAGTTCTTTAGAATGATGATAGGGTGGGTATCTTCAATTGTCTAAGGGTTTACTGAATTTATACAATGAATTGGGTTTATTATCTAGAATGTGATATGAACAAACATTAAATTAGAATGGTCAGTTCAGATGGGAATACGAGTTCCTACATAATGTGCTGATCATGGTCAGTTTAGATGGGAATGTGCGAAATATGTAATGTTTAGGAAATTATACACTCATGTTTATAGGATTTGTTGATTCGCAGGTACCCAATGGAGTTGGAAGTGCACTAGGAGCAATGCAACTGATTCTGTACGCTGTTTACAAAGATTGGAAAAAGAAGGACGCTAACGCATCGTCTCCTCCTGTAGAGGAGGGGAAGGCAGGGGAGGGGATGATCGTATGAATTGAATGGAGATGGGTATTATGGGTAGGCAGATACCAATAACCCTTTCGGAAAATATGCGAATAGTTTTGAATGCCATGACTTACTTACTTACAGTCATAGATTTAAAAAGACTTATAGTTATGACAGTGCATATAGTTGCTGTATTGAAACCTGCGGAACAGGCAATGTGTAACACATGAATATGTTTGTGTTCTGTTTGCTTAATTTGTGTGGGACTAGAAATTCAAACTTTAGACCTTGATCTAAGTAATTACGTGTGCAAACTATAACTGCGGGAGCGACATTCTCGTAACTTATTTTACTTGACAGTGATTGATGATTATTGGAAATACCTTATTCACATGTGGATTGTGGATGATAATGATGGAAATACCTTATTGATTACGGATTATGGGAAATGAAGTGAGTTTTAGATTTACTAAATATTACTTTATGGGAAATGAAGTGTATTCTAAATTGATTGATACCCATGTAAGTGAAACAGATGTACTCATCATATCCTTACTGAAATGATTGAATTGTTTAGTTTAAATATGTTTGTAATTTCTTTGACATCCCCAACGGAAAGTTAGTTTAAATATGTTTGTATTTTCTAAGGCAGTTTAATTATTAGTTTTGTAATTTACAATTTATTTAAATATTTAGATAAATAAATTTAAAAAAAAAAAAATTATAAAATCGATTTTCAATTTAACATAATATATATAAATCGATATATATTGAGAAAATGTTGTTGCCATATAATCTATCTTCACATTATTAAATATTAATGAAAAGTTATATATTATTTAAATAAAATTAGACAAACATATCTAATATTTTAAAATATAGGTAATTAAGAAAATGTTAATTTAATTTTATATTTTTTATTATAAATTAATATTTTTAAATATGGTTTACTTTTCTATTAATGTTATAATATAAACATTAGTTAATTACGCCTAAGGTGTTCCTACTATGACTTTTGCTGGGATGAACAGTGCTCCCAGCCAATCTCTGTGCTCCACCTATCGCCCTTCCACCCTCTCAAAATTCGACACTTGGCGGTTGCTGCACCCTCCTGCTCTCATCTCCTTCCCACGCGCGTCAGGTTGTTCGCGACCGTGCTGGTGTCACGTCGTCCTGCCTTGGGTGTTCCGATGAAGAATCAGTAGATGGTGATCAACATGCTGCTCAAGAGTGTGATGATGGAGAAATTGCTGGGTGGCCTGATGGCCTCGCTTGCGAGAGGCTGCCTTCTGACCTCGCTTGCGAGATCAAATTCTGAGAGATTTGATAAGCAAGCGCTTGTCCAACTCCATGATATCGACCATTCCATCAGCTTGCTAGAGGCCGAAGAAGCGGGAGGCACATTAATATGCTCCAATTTCATAGACCCCAACAGAAGCGGGAGCTCAACTTCTTCTATTCCTCTCCAACAATTCAATCCTATTTCCTTCACCGAGTTGCAGGTTGGAGAAATCCACCATGGATGGGTGGTGTATGGAATGCTGTGCGCGGAAGCGTTTACAGATGGCATGATCGTAGCCTTACTTGAGGACGATGATGATTTTGCGATCAGGCTGGTAGTCCACGATGCGGCTCCCTCCCAGATTTCCGACATAAATAAGCTTTATCCCAAGGGAGCCAAGGTTGCTGTCAAGGAGCCATACTTTATTCGCACCGCTGCCAGTAACAATTTTATTCTCGTGGACAACCCCGCCAACCTACACAAGCTAGTGACTAAGGAGATGCTATTGCGTATGAACGTGGAGGAGGTGAGGAAGATGGGCAACTTGTGCTTCAGAGAAAAAAATTTGGGCTGAAGCGGCTGAGAAATATACAAATTGCATCAACGCCACTCTCCTTCAGCTCAAGGAGAGTGTGTTGAATGATAATAAGAATACCAGTACCGGTCTTCTGCACGCATATTCCAACCGCGTAGAGACGTGCCTGCAGCTGAAGGAATTCAAGCGGGCGCTTGAGGATTCTGATCAGGTCATTGGAATTGATCCCAACCATATGAAATCGCTTTATAGGAAAGGCCGCGCTCTGATTGGGTTGAGGCACTATGCAGCAGCATGTGAATTTGTGGAGAAAGTAAGCCCCGGGAGTAGGCAAATAGAAGATATTTTATGTCAGGCGAGGACTTTGTATGCCCAGAACCGGGATGGTGAGTATGACATCTCTGCTTACCTACTTGGAGGGTGCTCTTCTCCTCCGGAGGTCGCCGATTTCGTTGGCCCTGTGGAGATCCACATGACCAAAGACGGCCGAGGGCGAGGACTTTACACAACACAAGAAATTGCGACCGGGCAGATTTTGCTGGTAAGCAACGCTGTTGCAGTTGTTTATGAGGATGCGCGGAGTGCTTTTCCTATGTTCTTGAACGTGAACCAGTGGTGCAACTGTCTTATGGTCTCTCAAGAAGAACTTGTCACTGCTGTTGTCTGCGCTGCCAGAAAATCCCAAATATTGCTTCGACAGCTTTATAGTTTAGATGTTTCTTCCCCGCCAGACACCTTATATGCTCCGGCTATTGATCTATTTACACCAGACGATGAAATGTCCCTTGGAAAGGAGAAAGAAAATTTTGACGTGGACGTTCATTGTATCCGGCATGTGATAAGTCGAAACTCATTCTCTGGAGCTCACGAAGCGAGACTCTGCCGCGCAGGCCATAAATATTTTAGAGGTCTCTGGTTGCTACCGTCTTTCATTAACCATTCCTGTTTGCCAAATTCAACCCGTCTGGAAGTGGGAAGTGCGATGTTTATTCACGCATCCAAGACCATCCAGAGAGGAGAAGAGATAACCATTTCCTACTTCGACACTCTCGTCCCCTTGCCGCAGCGCCAAGCTAACTCCGAGTGTTGGGGTTTCAAATGCAAGTGCCAGAGATGCGAATTGGAGCTATCTCTGACGCCACTCCTGGGCCGCATAACCAGAGAATTCCGAAAATTGCATGGCAAAGCAATTGAGGAAATTAATGATGTAAGGTCTCTTCAATTGCATACGTTCGACGAAAGTCTTCCAGCATGTGCAAAATTTGCAAAGCTTTTTGTAAAGGTGGAAGAGATTATTAGGAGTTCGCTCGGGTTGAAAAGGGAAGAAGAAAAGAAGTGAGTTCGTGCTTCTTTTGTGTCTGCCTATTTTGCAGGAATGCAGTCGAATGTGTTCTTCTCCACAACGTTGGAGAACTGCCATCCTTCTGAAAAGGAAATCATGGAAACCATTTAGAGCACTGTTCCGGCGGACATTCGAACTTTGATCATGATAGCCAAGCATTTAAAAGAAGCTAAGCATTAGATGATGGATGAAAATCAAGCATCTATTGCAAGAAATGTATCAGAACAAGCAAGGGAGCCATGCATCCGAGTATTTGGCAGACATAGTGAACATGTTTTCAATGAACTTGTCTTTCATTATTCAAACTGCCATATGTTCTAGTAACATTAAAACTGACATTGGCATGATCTGATAATATTCAATGTGGAAGACATACGGCAAGATGCCATTTTGGAGGGTTAATTTTTTTGAAGTTGTTTGAAAGAGTTAGATGTTGTTATGGCTTTCTAGTAAAGTAGGGTAGCATGCCATTTTGGAGGTTTAATTTGTTGAAGTTGTTGGAAAAAATTAGTGAGATGGTGTTTATATTTTCATATTAGGAGTTTAAGATGATGTGGGAATCCAAAATAGTAGGAGTGTTTAGTTGTACTGCGTTGCTTTGTCAGATGGTGTTATTTTGATATGGATCTTGAAATATTAATGCCACAGTAACATCTTCTCAAATCAAATCTATGTTCTTCATTTTCAACAAATATAAAGAAGGCACTAGTAGTGTTTGATGTTTCCAAGTGTTATTGTGGGATCCAGTTTGTCTTCCCCATTTCACCCATATGTGTCGTATGTTTTGCGTTTATCGCCCATATTTGGAGTATTTTTTTGTGTTTATCTACTTATCATCAATGAATGTTGTGTTTTTAATCTGTTAAGGTTAGATTCAGTTCGCATTTGTCAATTACTTTTTTAAATCTTTTATATTTACAAGGGATTTTGATAAATTATAGGACATGGGTTAGATTCAGGTCGCATTTGTCAATTATTTTTGTAAATCTTTTATATTTACAAGGGATTTTGATAAATTATAGGACATGGGTTAGATTCAGTTCGCATTTGTCAATTACTTTTATATTTACAAGGGATTTTGATAAATTATAGGACATGGGTGTGAGATATCCGTTTATCTTTTATATTTTCAGCTGTGTGAATTTTCTATTTTTACGCCGAAGGTGTTCCTATTATGACCTTTGCTGGGATGAACAGTGCTCCCAGCCAATCTCTGTGTGCCACCTATCGCCCTTCCACCCTCTCAAAATTCAACACTTGGCGGTTGCTGCACCCTCCTGCTGTCATCTCCTTCCCGCGCGCGTCAGGTCGTTCGTGACCGTGCTGGTGTCGCGCCGTCCCGCCTTCGGTGTTCCGGCGGGTCATTTGTTAAAATGATCAAGTGCTAGTTTAATAATATATATATTAGTAAATATATATCAATATAAAAGAAGTATAATTACTTTTTAATAATAAATTTTTTATTTTATTTTAGATTATAAATGAAATATTTTAAAATTTATTTTAATTTAAATGCTTTAATATCAATTTTATATATTCATGAGTGTGGTTAACATTTCTTGAGACTAAATTTAATATATTGGACTTAAAGTTAGTTATGAAAATTGCTTTGATTATTTTTATTTTCTTTCTTTTTTATATTTAAATAATTTTTTTTATTTAAATTGTTTTTAAACGACACGTCACTTTAGGGTTTGTTGATCTACTGCGTGATGATTTTATTGAAAAATATCGAAGTTATGGTATTTAGTTCACTCAGGATTGGGTATCTATGCCACGGATTATGCCCGTAGCTTCAAGAGGTATTTATGTTTGGCATATGCTTGCTCTTACCGAGATCTTTGGGGATGATTCCGTGCTACAGTTTGGTGGGGGAACTTTGGGACATCCTTGGGGAAATGCATCTAGTGCAGTAGCTAATCAGGTTACTATAGAATCTTGTGTACAAGCTCGTAATGAAGTACTTGATGCGATGATCACTGAAGCGCCAATACCTAAACTTGACACTGCTACAGA
This sequence comes from Pinus albicaulis, assembly GCA_034641835.2. Classification (NCBI taxonomy): domain Eukaryota; kingdom Viridiplantae; phylum Streptophyta; class Pinopsida; order Pinales; family Pinaceae; genus Pinus; species Pinus albicaulis. The sequence continues at coordinate 405,081,279 of CM076576.1, forward strand.
ATCTTTCCGATTGCTCATTCGAGAATTAGGATCTTTAGCTCTAGAATTGAATCATGTTATTATATCTGAGAAAGACTTTCAAATAAATAGAGAGGAAGTCTGATCACAATAAATTGAGAATCACTTAAAAAATCAAGATTATTAATGTTGGAAAAAAATCAAAATTAAAATTTAGTATTAGTGTTTGTAGTAAAATTTAAGAAATTTTTATTTTTCAAACCTCTTAATGTTATAGAGGTTAAAAATTATCTTAAGATTTTTAAAAGTTGTCCATTCCTTTTTCACAAAAAAAAATATTTAAAAAAAAAAATATTTATGTTAACAATGTTGATTTTTATTTTTTAAATTAATCGGCAATATTTGAATATAGTTAATCCTATAGTAATAGTGATCCCTTCCTTTTTATGTTAATGATTAACCATGACTCCACATCCTTATATGGATTTGAATGAGTAACAATAAACAATTTTAAAAGTTTTAGTTTTCTATTAGTCTTATACATTATGTATAATCATAGCTATGGTTTTTATGGAGGGAAGCCTCTTTTTATAAAAAGACAAAATAGAGTGCATTGTATTTACTTTATGTTCTATAGTTAAAACAATTTACTAGTGTGCAACCTAATATGAAAAAAATATATTAATGCAAAACATTAATATGAAAAAATATCTTAATGCAAAACATCTAATAGAGAAACATGTGTATGGACACAATGGAGTGCCTTCCACATACTAACCAAAAAAAAAAATGAAAAATATTTTGGAATTATAATTTAATTTTTTTTAATGTTATATATATATATATATATATATAACATAAAAAAATATTAAATTATAATTTCAAAATATTTTGTTGTTGCTACATTAGGATTTTTAGTATGTGGAAGGCATTCTATATATCATTAAATTTTTATTTTTATTTTAAATAAATTAAACATTTTAATTGAAAACATACAAAATTTCATTTCATTTAGATTTAGTGAAATTGACCTAGCTAAAAGTGAACATTGAAATGTTTTATTTATAGTTAATATTGAATGTATATAGAGATAATTTATATTAAAAATAAAAATTTCAAAATTTACATTTAAAACAAACCATATAAATGATATAGATTTAATAATGTGAAAATAGACTTCATCATATCCACTATAATGAAAATTTTCCAAATCATTTTTTTTATTTTTATTTAACATTATATGATTATGCTAATTTATTCCATATTTCTTTTTTGTAAGTTTAGCAATGCCTTTCTATTTTTTATATTTATCAAAAAATAAGCAGGTTTACATATCAAAACGTGATTGCCTCAACCTGCACGAAGGAAACCAGTTCTGTTGGTAATCTTAATGAGTTAAAAGCCATCCAGTATTGTTTTTTCCTCCTATAAGCTAGTAAATCCATATTATTATATCTACCACAGTCTGACATCAAACTATAAATATAAATGCTATCGACTAAAAACATGAAACATCAAAAGGGAGAACGAGTGAATCATTCTTCTGAGGACTTCTCTGATGCAGGGTCTTTGACACTGGATGCCGACATGTCCATTTGGTGCATCGTTTGAAGTTGCCTGTTGATTCTATCAAGTCGTGATGTTGCATGATGCTGAGATACTTGTATTAATTGAAGTTCCTTTTTAATATCCTACAGAACTGAAACCACGTGTGGGTCTCCTCCCACTTATTGAAGGCTCGTGACAGCCTTTTCCAGAACACATTTAAAAGTCTAGTAAGTCTTAATAGACTGGTGGAAAAGGGATAATCGTCCTCTAGTATTCTCTGGATCAATTATGAAGTTGATTTCGTATTCTTCTATTTCTATCTCTTCCTCTTTGTGCCCATATTATCTCTCCCATCCCTAAATGAGATTGCGGACTTGAGGAGGATTTCCTATGGTGTAGGCTTCGAAAAGGTTCTCTATAACCTCTTCCTTGGATTTCTTGCCTCACTTGCTGGAGATTGCAGTGGGCTTGACCTACATCTGCTTTCCTTTTCCCCTACCCTGCTTCTTTATAGTCTGTCATTTTTCCATTGTTGTATGTCCTCGTACAAGCAGGATTTGATTTTGCTCCAGATTATAAGAAAGAGAGTTGGAGGAACTTTTTTTTACTTTTGCAAATCCTGTGTAAGGAAAAAGAAAGTCAATAACAGTATTGATGTTACTGCAGGTAGGGTCCACAGCCTTGTTGTTCCTTTAGAAGATGGAATTCAAGGTATTCCCAATACGACACAAGTTTATTAACAAAGACAACTCAATTGGAGCATATCTAACGACTCAATCACAGCATAAACCAACTAAAATGGATAGTAGAGTGCATGAACAGGAACCGTAGATGGATGGTTTCACTACCCCCCCCCAGAAAAAGAAACAAAAAGATTCCGCATTGTAAACCCTAGAGAGTTGCATGAAATATAATTGGAAAATAGTAAAATGAACTTGAGAGCACAATCTATTGCCACCTCTCACATTTTCGCCGAGATGGTCTGATGCAGGAGCATTAGGCTCAGAAATCTCTTGATATTTTAATAGACTTAGGGGTTTTGTGTTTCCAAGGGAGTTGGTTTCTTATGTGATGTTCTGAGTGACTTTAATGAGAATTAATTAGATGTCGTGAGGAATTTTGCAAATGATCTCGAATGTTGGAGAACATGAGAGAATTAGGCTAGTTGAGAACTCATATGGATTGAGATATTTAGGAATTAATTATAAATCCTAAATTAGAATTGGTTCATGATTTTAGGATGAAAGAGGATCCTTAGGGATTAATTGAGTCAAGTGAGGACTTAGAGGATATTTAGGATTTTGTTGAGAAAATATGGGATTTGGAACCAGAATTGGTTTCAGCAATATTTGTATAAATTGTAAGCGTCAAAGGCATAAAAAATATATAGACTCAAGGATTTAGAGGAGTGATTCAGGTTTTAGACAGATAGGGTTTGAAGCCTATGGGTTGTAAAAAAAAGGCCACTGATTTGAATATCAGGCCAGAGGAAGAATTTCCTGTGTAATTATTGTGTGTTAATACAAAGAACTCAATTTTCTAAGTTCGTATTTCATTTCTAAGTTTATATAGTTTGCAGATGAAATTGGGTTACATGATTGTTGATTGTATGAGTTTGTGTGTTTAATATTAAATTTTGATTGTGAAATTGTGTGTATCGATCACATAATGGATCGATGAGACGGAAGAGGAAATGATCTCTCAAATCAATATCTTGTGTATATCGTTTAAGAACTAGCAATTGGAATAGGAATCATATGTTCGAGATGTGTATGGATCTTATCCCCTTAAATGGAACTTATGTAGTTACCGAATAAACAGAGATGATGTTTGGATGACAGGTGTTACTGAGGAAAGGAGTTGAATTCAATCGAATTCAGTTGTGGGGGCTCTAACCTATTCTCTGCAAATATTAGTGATATAATCATGTGAAATGAATTGATGGATTGTTTAAGTGTTCACCAAGTATGCGAGGGTGTCGTATTGAAGAGTTGAAAGCAGAACTGTGGGAAACAACACAGCAGAATAGTGAAGGTGGATTCGGAAAACCACAAATTGTTTTCGCGTGATTATATGCTGGTAAGTGGTAATTTATGGGGATTGCGCAATACACCCCAGCAGATGACACGTGGTGATTTAAAACCACTTATTTCGCATGCCTTGGAGCCTTTAACTGTCGAAGCCTATTTGGATGTGATATCCATCAGATTGGCAATTCAATTGTAATAACCGTTGGATCACAAGTGAAGATCTATGGTGGAAGAAAGGCGAGTTTATTAAAGTTGTGGGGCCGGATATAATATTATGTTGGTGAGTATTAAGGTGTGGGCTCCAAATTTTATTTTAATATTTATTGGTATCTTTGGTATTTATTTAACCAAAGTCAGATGCATGGATACAAATGCCCATAAGGTGAGTTGGTATGTTGTGGGCCTGAAGATTTGTTTCAGGTTTTAACTAAATTTGAAGTCGTAAATATGATTTTCCATAAAGTGGGTTTCGGTATATGGTTTATAACCATAGGTTTAGTAAAAGGAAAAGCTTCCGCATTAGAGTTTGCCCCAGTTTGAGAATTATTTTGGTTTATGAATGAACCATGCATTTTTATATGGAATTGTGGGTAATTCCAGCCTTTGGATGCATCATTTTGGTATCAGAGCTGGAAAAGCTCTTTTTAAAGTTAAAGATTTTTTTTAATTAAATTAGAATGCATGTGCAATGAGGGAAGAAAGAGGAGATCAAATTCTAAATCTGGTAAGCACCAGAAATATAGAATTGAAGAGAACAAGCATTTGCAGAAATAAATGAAGACAGTCCAATCAAAGTACAAGTGAATGAAGAGAACAAGGTCGTGCAAAAATATTGAAGGTGAGATAATTTTAATCTAGTTTAAAATTTTTGATTGTAGAATTATGGTTGTAGACAAGATGAAGACAAATATTTTGATGATGATGGCAGTGAACCTAATATTCCAGCTAAAGGTTGGATAGGGAGAACAACTGAAGTGTTCTCAAGGGAAGGTAAATTGAGGTTATAAGCCTAGAGAGAGCAGAAGAGAGTGCTCAAGAGGTTCTAGAGATAGAGAACCAGTGCTTGCCAAAAGACCAAGTCCATTGAGGGAATTGGTGAGGTAAATGGTAGCAGGGAAGACTTGCTATCGCAGAGGCTTAGTGAAACTCATAGTGAGTGAGGAGCTCATAGAGATGAAGAAGATGATCATGGAGGATCAAAGAAGAGGTTCTAAATAATGCCACAGAGATAAGATGAATGATGAGGATAGAGAAAGAGATATTGCAGTGATGAAAGTACAATTGGTGGTACTAGAGGGATGGCTACAAGAAGAGGAAAACCAGAGAGGAGGATGGATATTTCCACTGAAGGGAAAGAGGGTAATTTGGCACCCATTACAAATGAAGTGGAGGCAAAAAGAGATTGCCTTATGGAAAGAAGAACTCAGATTTTTTGAGTCAAGGATAAAATTTGAGGATTCCACATGCAAATCTGTTCAAGGGGAAATGCTTGAAGAAGAAAACGAGACTGAAAGGTATTTTTTTTAGAACTAATGAATTGTGTATGATTGCAGGTACATCACAGGATGATGAACAAGCTTTAGGGTTTGTTAAGGAGAATAATTTGAATCTGAATTCTATTCAGAATGATGCTGAGATAGAAAAATCTTAGAAAGAAATGAAGACAGAGGGGTCTAATAGAAATATTCAGTAGAATATTGAAATAGAGGAAGAAGGTCCATCTGATGATTGGTCAACAACAAGTGAAGGTGTGAAAAACTGTGTAAAATTTCCAAATTCTACCTCAATTGAAATTGTTGAGTTATATAGAAAGTTAGATTTTCAAAGAAGAGAGTTGGAAAAGCAGAGGATCTATACTCAGGATAAATTGCTGAATGTGAAAGACAAATAAATTATCATGAATGACAGTCAGGAAACAGAGGATAAGGATGTAAGAATGATTCAGCAAATTGAAGAAGTTCATTATTGTGAACCAGAGCAGAGATACATTCCTGAAACAGATGATAAGAAGGAGAGACTAGCTGAAAGTCTCATGGAGGATTTAAATCAACATACTGATGTGCTGACAAAGTAATTAAACAAAAAATCAAAGCAGCATACTGAAATTTTGCCAGAGGAGGAAGAGACATTGAAACCTTGTATTTTTAATACTGATAATTCATGTGTTAATTATGCAGGCAAATAAGGACAATGAATGGAAAATGTCAGAGAATCTAATGAAAAGGAAATTATGTTAGATGAAAACATAGTGGAGAATCATTATTCTATCATAATGATTGACACAATGGAGATAACCCTGGAAGCTAGGAAGAAATACAGTGAAGATTTTCTGAGTATTGAAAGAGACTTGGAACTACTATAAGAATATTTGGTGACTGGATCATCAAATGAGACCATTGGGTATTGTGATTTTGAAATTGATAATTTGACTGTGTTTACAGGTGTTGCAAAAGACAATCCATCTCTTGGAGTTGTCTTGAATGAATATGAATTATTGTAGAAGAAGTAACTCATAAATTCCAAGGAAGGTGAGACAGTCATGTCTCATATGAAGGAACTTGTTATTATTGATGACAAGGAGGAGTTGGCTTGTCCGATTGGCTAAGAGAAGATTGTAGGACAGAATTTTAGAACTGCCACAGTGATGGAGAATCAGCATTCTATTCTGATAAAGGATGAAAATATAGTGTTTGAAGAATTTGAATTGATTGCCAGAATCAATCAAGGAGGTGATGGAAAATTACTGAAGATTGTCAAAGAAGAAGAAGAAGGATATGCTGAAACTAAATTGCAGCATATTGATGATGTGGTTGAGATAAAACAAGTACAAAAATGATGGTTAAAATTTTTGCTGGAAACATTTGAACAAGAGAAATGAATTGCAGACACTAAAGTGAAAATTCCTGAAGTTGTGAAAGAAATCGGAGAAAATACTATTTTGCCAAAATTAATTATGCTTACTAGTATACAAAGAAGAATGAATGAGTATGTTAATAAAGTTGAAGGATCAAATGATAATTCATTTTTTAAAAGTGAATTTGCAGGTAGTGAGCAGAAGAAGAATTTTGCAGAGGGAGATATCTTAAGAGATATTCAGGAAGTTTGGGAGGTAGTAACAAAGGCAACATATGCAACAACATCTACAGCAATGTCCAGAGAAATATTTACAGCAGAAATTGAAAGTAAATGGACAGAGTATCACAAAAGAAAGATTGGTTACCCTTCAGAAGATAAACTGGATATAGAGATTGAAAGTATAAGGAGGTTGATGATGAAGTTGTCTCAAAAAAAGACAACAACAAGAAATCCAAGTAACAACAACAAGGAAAAGACAAGAAGAGACTGTGAAAGCATAGATAGTGGCAAGATGCAGAATAAAATATGGAAGCCTAGAGAAGTACAATAGAAGAATAATGCAACTTATGGACAACAACAAAACAAAGTATGGGATCCAGGAGGCAAAGGTTAGAAGTGCATGATCAGGAGATCATGATAAATTTCTACTTTGGGAGTTTGATGCAAGAGCATTAGGCTTAGAAATCTCTTTGTATTTTAATAGACTTAGGGGTTTTGTGTTTTCAAGGGAGTTGGTTTCTTATGTGATGTTTTGAGTGATTTTAATGAGAATTAATTAAATTTTGTGAAGAATTTTGTAAATGATCTCGAATGTTGGAGAACATGAGAGAATTAGGCTAGTTGAGAACTCATAGGGATTGAGAGATTTAGGAATGAATTATAAATCCTAAATTAGAATTGGTTCATGATTTTAGGATGAAAGAGGATCCTTAGGGATTAATTGATTCAAGTGAGGACTTAGAGGATATTTAGGATTTTGTTGAGAAAATAGAGGATTTGGAACTAGTATTGGTTTCAAAAATATTTGTATAAATTGTAAGCCTCAAAGGCATAAAAAAGATATAGAATTCAGGATTTAGAAGAGTGATTCAGGTTTTAGACAAATAGGGTTTGAAGCCTACGGTCTATAAGAAAAAGGCCATTGATTTGAATATCAGGCTAGAGGAAGAATTTCCTGTGTAATTATTTTGTGTTAATACAAAGAACTCAATTTTCTGAGTTTGTATTTCATTTCTGAGTTTATATAGTTTGCAGATGAAATTGGGTTATAGGATTGTCGATTGTATGAGTTTGTGTGTTTAATATTGAATTGTGATTGTGAAATTGCGTGTATCGATCACAGAATGGATCGATGAGACGGAAGGGGAAATGATCTCTCAAATCGATATCTTGTGTATATCATTTAAGAACCAGCAATTGGAATAGAAATCATATGTTCCATATGTGTATGGATCTTATCACCTTAAATGTCATTTCTGTAGTTACCGAATAAACAAAGATGATATCTACATGACAGGTGTTATTGAGGAAACAAGTTGAATTCAATCGAATTCAGCTGTGGGGGTTCTATGCAAAAGAACCAATGGAATGGAACCCATTCTCTACAAATATCAGTGATCTAAGCCTGTGCAATGAATCGATGGATTATTAAAGTGTTCACCAAGTATGCGGGGGTGTCGTATCGAAGAGTTGAAAGCAGAACTGTGGGCAACAGTGCAGTAGAATAGTGAAGGCAGTTTCAGAAAACCAAAAATGGTTTTCACGTGATTATATGCTGGTAAGTGGTAATTTGTGGAGTTCGCGCGATACACCCCAACAGATGACACATGGTGATTTAAAACCACTTATTTCGTGTGCCTATTGTGGAAGAAAGGCGAGTTTATTAAAGTTGTGGGGCTGGATATAATATTATGTTGGTGAGTATTAAGGTGTGGGCTCCAAAGTTTATTTTAATATTTATTGGTATCTTTGGTATTTATTTAACCAAAGTTGGATGCATGGATACAAATTTCCATAAGGTGAGCTGGTATGCTATGGGCCCGAAGATTTTTTTTGGGTTTTAGCCAACGTTGAAGTCATAAATATGATTTTCCATAAAGTGGGTTTCGGTATATGGTTTATAACCATAGGTTTGGTGAAAGGAAAATCTTCCACATTAGAGTTTGCCCCATTTTGAGAATTATTTTGGTTTATGAATGAACCATGCATTTTTATATGGAATTATGGGTAATTGTAGCCTTAGGCTGCATCACAGTCATGCCTAGCCTTACTAGCTAAATCATACAATTGCGAGACGGAAACCTTTTGGAGGATAGACCAACCCAATACTCTTCTTATCGTTGTGAGATGAGAGTCCTTCCCAAACACTAACACAGAACCAAAAGGAGAGGAGACATCAAACGGGGTTTTAAAGCAAGGTATGACCACACGGCTCGAGAAAATTAGAATTACCATTACATTCTTCGACCAACAGTAAAAGACCGCATGCTGTAAAATCTTAGAACCTTTAACCTTGCAATTGAAAAAAATGACTGAAAATTATCTGAATAATCGAAAATGGCGAAATAACTGTAGAGATGGGCTACATGAACACATTGAATCATTATTTATCCAACTTTCAAGTTTGGACAAGGGCTTGGAATGGAAAAATAGTATCTAGCAGAGGGATTTTTGAAGAGAGTCATGCAATTTACATCTACATTCATGGTTTCTATCAAGGTTAGGAGACGCAGAACATACCATATGACCAGTTACCGACGCCAAAATTTTGTCTTTGCTTCTGTTGTATCTTCCAGCTACCTTCTGGGATCAGTGTTTCCTCTCCGGTATGCCTCATGCCTTAACGTTCGATCTCGACGGTGCTGTTTCCAAGAATTTTTTGAAATTCCCCGGTGGTTGCCAACTATTCTTACAACGAGTATTATTATCTTGTGTGTGGTCATTCCCTACTGATCATGTGATGATTGAGTCACCCATGCGATCTGTGCACGGCACCGCATGCCACCACCAAACCCTGCCTCTCAACCTTCTCGTGGCACCCCGATTGATACAATAAATTTATAATTATGAAAATATATGATATATATTCGATACACTGCTAATAACACTCCATATAAAAACTTTATTCCCTAATCGTATTTGTAACTCCAAGGAATTCCATATGAACAATAAGGCTTATATAATAGTATCATGTGAACATGGTTCTTTATGATTTTTTTTTTTAAAACCTATGATTGATACATAAATTCATCGACCACTTTATACTCTAATGAATAGGTTTCTTGAAACCACAAGTATATTTTTAGATGATATGGCAGATAAGAAAAATAAATAAATATTAGGGTGAATGGATGGTATGGTCTGTCATTTTTATTGGCCAATAACCTTGTCGTGAGCGCCATAAATGGAATTGGAACCGTATTTGAACTCTACTACGTGGTTGTATTTGAGATGAGTAATACAGGATAAGTACAGTACCCATTACATAATTAGTTTGAGATCCCATTTTAATGGTGTACGATGAAATAGGTGAAAATATTTTTCTCTTGTGGAGATTGTGCTCACGATTTTTTGTGTTGATGGCCTCGGTATTTCTCTTGCCATTGCGTGGAAATGCAAGGAAGTTATTTTATGGCTTTGATGCTGCCATATTCTACGAGTCTCCTCTCTCTATAATGGTAAAACCCCTCAACCACTTTCTACCTATCTTTAGCAAAATGACATGCAATTTATAAAATATGATCTTGAAAATGGCAACTTCCCAACTTTTATGTATTTGTTTCCTTTGAAGTCACAATTTTTATTGGGAATAATGGAAATTATAATTTTTGATATATTAATAGTTAGGTGTAGTTACATTTAATTCTATTGTCTGCTAAGTGTCGTAGATAGTTTAGTTTCATTCATTTTTACTTCAGTTCTACTCTAGTCATTTATTATTGATGTTTACAATGTACTCTATTTAACTATCTTTGAATATTGAGAAGGGTAATCTCTGCTCCAGTTTTTTCACTCTCATTATTTTTCATGATATCAGAGCTAGCTTGCATAAGCCTCTACAGAGAGCAGCAACAAAGCCAAGTTGGAACAATAGAGAGCAAAGGCGATTGATGAGAGTTTTTTTTTTTTTTTTTTAAATATTTTTCTTTTAAATTTTCCACTAACGCTCTGTTTGAATAGCTTCTCAGCGTTAGTCTTAATGCATTTCTTGAGAAGAAGCTCAGCGTTATAACACGGGATCCAAGAGCTATTGGTTGCTTTAAGTACCACACGAGAGTCAAGGTCAAACACCTACGTTACGCTACACATGGGAGTCAAGGTCAAACACCTGCGTTACGATATTTTTCGTTCATTAAAGTGATTTACGGTGTAATGAATGAAGGTATGAAGTTTTCAAATTATTGAAGGTGATTTTAAAATTTTTACATAAGGTTTTTAAAAGTTCGATTCATTCATAAAAAGGGAAAGCTCATTTTAAAAGTGTTGATTTAAAAAAAAAAGTTGAAAGGCATAAAGAAAAGTTTTTTTATTAAAGTTTTTTTCAAAAGTTTTTAAAAAGAGGTTTCAAAAGAGTATGAGTGAAGTTTTTTTTTAAAAATAGGGATTGTTTTTGGAAAAGGAGATTTAAAAGAAGAGGGTTGAAATTTAAAAAGGGTTTCAAGATTTTTTTTTTAAGTCTTTAAAAGATATTTAAAAAAATTAAGTCTTTAAAGGAGATTTACAAAAGGCGCATATTAAAATTTGAAGAAATAATGGCATCTTCAAGCTCTTTGCCACATACACCAATTCTACTTGGAAAAAATTATGAATTTTTTAATTTGAGAATGAAAACTTTTCTACAAGCTCAAGATTGTTGGGATACAGTTCTGATCACCTATGTAGAGCCAACCCAAGAAGCATGCGCACCCATGACCAATAATCAAAGGAATGAAGCTATTAAACTCAAAGAGAAGGAGCATAGAGCCAAATGCTAGATACGAAACTCAGCCGATGATTCTATATTTGACAAAATAACTGGTGCGAAAACAACAAAAGAATGTTGGGATATTTTGCAAGTTGCGTATCAAGGAAATGATACAGTTAATATAGTTAAATTGAAAATATTGAGAGCTCAGTTTGAAACCCTAAATATGGCTGACACCGAGAATGTGGATCATTTCATGACTAGAGTCATGGGAATAGTGAATCAAATAAAACTCATTGACGAAACTATTACAGATCAGAAAATTATTGAAAAATTCCTTCGAAGTCTACCCAAGAAATATGACATGATTGTGATAGCCATTTTGGAATCCAAAGACTTTACAACTTTCTCAGTAGAACAGTTGACTGGATCACTTCTAGCACACGAAACAAGACTCAACGTGACAAAAGACTCCACAAAACAGGCCTTCAAAGAACAACTCTCATTTGTCAGAGGTAGAGGTAGAGGATATAGAGGCGGCAACAAGCGAGGTAGAGGCAGAAGTAGTGGCAGATCAGATCATCATCATGCAACAGAGCAGTGGAGACCTCCATAAAACCGAACCTAGAGAGGTAGATCATGGAATAGATCGAGTGTCCCTTGTTAGTACTGTAAGAAGTTTGGCCACTACGAACAAGACTGTCGAAAGAAACAATAAGATCAACAAAGAGGCATTATCAATTTCTCTAACAATGAAGGAGAATCCTCAGAGACCATGTTTCTTTCATGCCATCTTTCAGAAGACAAACACAATGAAGATATTTGGTTGTTAGATAGTGGATGCAACAATCACATGACAGGAAACAAGAATCTTCTTTCTTCTCTTGATGCTTCAATAACATCAGAGATAATGCTTGGAGACCGTAAAAGTATTAAAGCTAAAGGAAAAGGTATTTTCCCTATTCTTTGTAACATCTCCCATATAGCAAAATTTTTTTTTCTTCTTTTTTTGGTTTACGATCACAACTTCTTATCCACATAAAATTTACTTAGGTATACTCTACTTTTATTCACCTGATACCATTCAAAAAAAAATTGTTTGATCAATTACAATTTCATACTTTTATCATTTATTTAATTTCTCTTCGGTAATTACAGGTACTCTTGCTATTATAAGATTTCTCATGAGAAATTTTGGCTTGACCTCAATTCTTATCAGTCAACCTAGTCGACTTATATATATATATATATATAAACATATACTTGTTTTTATTTCTCTGGTCGGTTCCTCAGATTTTTGTCCAACTCTAACAGATCAATATGCCCTTCCTTCAACTTTCCAGTTAGCAAGCTTTATAGACTTTCTAGCATCTATAATTATAGAGTTTCAACATCTATGATTATAGATTTTCAGCATCTATGTGTATGCATATATACATACATATACATATGCTCATTTAACTTCATTTGTTTCAACTACTTTTGTAGCAGTAGATATTGAAAGTGGATAATTGATCTTTTCCAAGATTTTTAAATATGCTTTTACACTTCTCCTACACATATACTTTTAGAACACATAAGTAGATTTTCAATAGGACCCTTTCCTTATATTCTTGTTATAGTTATTCAGCATATGTGTAATTCTGGTGTATATTAAATTCTTCCCTTGGAAATATAGAATATAGATTATTTTTCTGCAATCAAATGGAAGTAATGAAATTGAATTTGATATTTTATACTCTCTAATTTCAGATCCTATTTACTTAGTTAGGATTTAATTTCTGATTTCGTATATTTAAACTTCCATGTAAGAGAACAGTTTAAATTCTTAATTCTACAATTCTTGTCACTGTAGTATGGCTATTATACTGAAATCAATACTTCTATAACAGGTTTAGTTGTTTTCTACCTGCTGTTCTTGTTTAGAGTTTTGTTAAAATTTTCTATTTATACAACACAACAACTAAGTTTTCATTTAAAAGACAGCAAGCTACAACTTTAATTTTGTTATTAGATTAGACATTCAGACGATATATCATCTCTAAACTTTATTACTGCAGGGTACCTATCCCCAGATCCAAACCATCTTTGGTTTTTACCTTCTGGGTGATGGTCCCTACTTAATTTTCTCCCCGCTATTAAACATACTGAAATTTCAGCTATTAGATATAGTTTGTAACTGCATGAGGTACTGAAAAAACAGTCAATCTAAAATTTGGATAAGATATTCTAACATAAAAATTCATATAACCTTGATATACTTAATACAGACTTAAAATAATCTCCAAAATTATGCATGCATACCGATATTATGACCAATCCTCCCAACCTTAGAGTTCTTCTACCTCCAGAACTCACCCCCGAGATGAGATCCTCCAAGGACAGACTAATCTCAATCTGTTCTAGAGCAACTTATTTAAGCTATGCTCTCCCCAAAGCCTATTTCTAATTCTGCGTCCAAAATTTTAGGTTGATTTTATTCCTGTTTGCCTAGGCTTCCCTTAATTATGGACTTTAAAGATGCTTTCTTCTTTTCCAGCTTTTTACCTCTTCCCAACTACTTTCCTCATCATTGGGGAATTTAGATTTTTCCTCAAAAATATAAATTAGAAATAATTTCTTTCAAGGCTTTTTGAAAGATTTTGGGGAAAGTCTTACCTCTTTCCATAACTTCATGGATTAGGCAAGTGATCTCAAAATCTCATTTGGTCATAGTGCACACATAAACATTTTATTTATTTTTCATAAATAAATAATTAACTAAATCCACACAATAATTATCCATTAGGGTCCACTCCCTTTTGGATTTATGTTCAAATGTGTAACTTGAAAAGCATAGAACTTGGGGGTGTTACATATTCCCCCTCTCAAAAAAAACATTGTCCTCAGTATTAACAACTAAGTACTATAGTTCATTTTGAAAATAAAGATGGATACTTTTCCATCATCTCAGCTTCTCTTTTCCGCTTAGCTTCTTTAGCAGTACAGTGCTTCCATTGCACTTTTACTCTGGCTACTGTTCTATTTTTCAGTTCAATTTCTTCCCGCTCCAAAATTTGAAGCGGCTCTAGAAGGAATTTCCTTTCTGGTTCCACCTGAATCACATTCCAATCAATAATGTGAGAAGCATCATGTACATAATTTTTTTCAATAAGGAGACATGAAACACATCATGAACTTTAATATGCAAGGGTAAGGCCGATTTATAAGCTACTGGTCCCATCCTTTCCAACACCGTCCTCGGTGTTACACTTTAACGTTGATTTTTCAACTTTGACGAAAATTTTTCCTTCGTCCTTGCTCGTGGCTTTAATCAGTTTTCGGTAGAGTACTCTTCTACTTCCACTATATTTACTAATACCTTATGAAGTTGATTTTATTCCTAATTCTTTGCAAGAAGTCTGTCTGGAAAATCTTTTCTTTCGTTTTTTTCTGTCCACAATTCATACCAATTTATGTAAGTAATATCAGATACATATAATTGATAATCCACAACAACATTCTGAATTTCAATAATTTCAAGAAATTCAGTTATTAGTCAAACCGTTCAGGTTCATAATGGTTTAGTGCACTTTTAGTACAACTACTTATCATTTCTTGTTTTCAGTGAGGTTCTCTCATCATGCAAACTTGGTCCAGTTTGGCTTTTCTTGATTTTCCACGTGATTTATCTTGACTTATTTTCACTTTTTTCTCCTTGTTTCCAGAGTGTACAATTTCCTGTTACACACTTGGCTAAACACTTTTACAAATTTTCATTAGTATTTATGAATGAAAGAAAACAAGTGTATCATATTCATGGTTATGTTTACCCTTTCTCAATTCATAGTTGTACTTCCAGTACCTTTGCATTGTTTTCTTTTATTAGCCAATCAATTTAATTAGTAATAACCAGGCTCGTTAATTTCTATAATTCAATTCTTACTTCACACACGAATTTTTTTTCTCTAACCTCTTTTATGAATTTCATATTCCTACAGACAATACCTCTAAAGTGTGCAATAATGTACAACTTTATGTTTCATTATTCCATTTTTTTCAAGTTTCCTCAATTTTATCCACTAGTTCAAAACTTACGTGAAAAATATGGATCTGATGGGTTCCCCCCACACCCAAATCCAAATACAGCTCATCCTCCTCTCTCCCAGTTTGTAGTTGTATTATTTCACACTATTATCCTGTCCTTGAATTTTAATACTCAGGGAAATTAAATTTAATACAATTTTCACCAGCAAAATTTTATAGTGTGAGTATCTATTTCTTTTATAGTGATATATGGAATCTATTACTATAATTCATTACATTCCCAAGAATAAATACTTGATGACATCAAAAATAAATTTGGCACAATTTCCCCGTTTTAAAGAATCACCAGAACTTGTGCATTTACTTTTAATTGTATGTTCATGCTTTACTAATTCCAATGATGTTTCACCAATTATATCTATATGTGAATTTCACTAATCATTAGAAATCAACCCATAGTTTATATAAACAACACATGGTTTCTAGCAAAAACCACTTACAACCTAAAACCATGGTTCACTTGATAAATGGAGTATAATATATTGAGGAAATTAATTGTGCTCCATTGGATTCTTATCCATGCATGATAATTTTCATAATTATTTTCCCATGGATTTAAAAAAAACCATTGTTAGGTTTTCAATTATACCTTAGCTAATTCACCAGGGAAAATTTGATTTATGGTTTTGTTGTTTTTTTTTCATTTCTCAAATTGTAACAACAATTTATCCCTTCATTCATAACTCAATGTAATGGGTCCACATTACACTATTTAATATGAAATTGTCCACAATTACTAAACCAACTATTTAGACTGTATTTGACGAGAATGGACATTGCTCCAAGACCAGATAAAAACCATTTCCTTTATAGATACCATAAAAATATATTCCACTCATTGAATATTGCAATATCAAGGCATTCATACATCCATAACCTTGTGTGATAACTTTTAAATACATGTTTGGGAAGTATCATTAGTTCTTAGGCCTTCATGTTAACTTTTCTAAATAAAATAGTAGCACTTTTAACTTTGTCACAACTTAGCAAAATGGTTATGACATAATAAAATTTGTTTATGATTTCAGTATCCTTTATCATACCCTTGATAAAGAACAAATAACTCAATGGGTCCTATTCGTTTAAGATATATATATATATATATATATATATATATATATATATCCCCCATTTAACCATATTCATAATTCTATTCCTTCATTTACTAACATTGTATTTTCCACTTCATACTTATGGTTGTATTTTTAAATCAATGCTCAAACATATAATTATGTTTTTGGCCTCTTGATATCCTACAAATATCATGTTTCCACTTTCACTTCTTCCACTTTTATAACTCTATAAATATACCTACAATTTTTAAAGAGGTATTAGATGGAACATTACCCACTATAAAATTTTAACTTTATAATCAGTATTAAATTATAACCTTTATTGTAACCACGTATGTAACCAATTGTAATATACACCCACAATGGAAAATTATCCATGTATATACTTCTTTTATACTTGTATATTTGTATATTGATATGACTATATAACAATATACAATAATAAAATAAAATCATCATGTTTTATTATCCTTATTGTAAACTTACACACTCTCATTATACTTGATTTTTACTCCGTGTAATTATATTTCATTCCTTAAAATTGAAATATAATGCCTTTCCCCCCGATCAGGGTGCAGGTCAGGACCTTGGTTGTTAGCTGCCTTTAATGTGTGAGCTGGCTGTCAGTCTCGTAATAATGGCCACCATCCTTCGTATATGGGCATGATCTATTGTACTCATACCACATTCCGTTGATGAGATGCCTCTTCATGGCACATTGCATTCTGGTTTTATGCTCGGCTGCATAATTCTATTGTCTATTCCTTCTGTTTGGCACAACGTAGGCGGTCATTATAGTGGTGCTCTGGGTTGGTTACAATGGCTGCTTACATGGTTCCAGAGTAAGCAACGTCTCACTTCTACACTTTTAACTCTGCTACTTCTCCGCCATATGCACTGGATTTGTCAAAGGTGATGGGTTCGTTTATAGTCTTGCCTTCTTGTCATTTTCATAATGATGCTGAGGTAGATCCTTGCTTCAGAAGTCCCCTACTCTGTTATTGTTTTCTGATATGGGTTTTTAAGGTATTCGATATTGGTTTCTTTGGCCGCTCTTTATTATTTCTTTACATGCGTTTTGATGGCTGTTATGGAAGGCTTGTTTGCGGCAAGCTCTGTTTTCGAAGGTGGGGTCTTCTCTGGTCTTTACAAAGACTTTCTGCCATTATCTCTCAGCCTCTTCTTGGCAGTTTTCCACGACAGGGGTTTGTCTTTTTGCATGCCGGTTCTGTAGGTTTCCCTAGTCCTTGTCTGGCTTCTCCAAATTGTTGCTCTTCCCTACTGAATATGACCCTTGGCACTCAGTTTTTATCATAGTCATTTCTGTTCTTCTCTGGAATCTTTTGACTGTCTTTCAAATGGGTTGGATTCTCACATTTTCCCAACATGCAGCTACTCGATACTTCTCTGATGCTTATTTTAGTTTACCTTCCTTATCATTATGCTATGTTTCTCTATTTCTCTCTCACAGGCTTGTCGGGATCTAGTATGACTAAATCCAGCTCGTCCGCTCGCAAAAAAAGAGTTAAGGTTAAGAAAACTAATATATATTCGCACTCTCGCAAGCCAGGGCGCAAAACTAATGCACAAGTTGTTGAAATTTGGTCAATTATTATACTGCTATGACCCCTCTGCATATTCGTCAGAACATTTAGGACTAGGACAAGCACAGTTCGGAAGACGAGGTTGATATATAGCAGTAGCAAGCAACAATGGATTTCTTGATTGACCATCGTAGTACTAGGGGCAGGGTATCTCTTTTTCAACAAACTGTTAATATGTATTGGAAGTTTAAATGTGTTCTTGCCAAAGCCCTGGTGAGTATGAAGGAACAGGAAGCTCATACTTCCATGCTTTTTGATCTTAATCATATTAAACAGGACATGACCTCCATGAGAAAGACTCAAATGCAGCAGAATGATATAATTGGACGAATTGAAGAGTAGTTGCGTGATTTGTAGTGGGTGGAGCTGCTTGGGTCCTCTGCTGACGATCCAGCAACTGTGCATTCTTCTGATGGCTAGGCCTTTTTGTTTCTTCTTGTTTTTGTATGCTTTTTGTTCATCGACTTTATAGTTGTTGCTTCATATGTAAGTATTATGGACATAGCCGAGTAGTTATTGCCGCTACTAATAGACTGAAACAATACCGCTTTTGGTTGGCCTTTAACTTTTTAAGATGGCCAACGGACCTAGTTTCCCATTGGGCAGGTTGAGGCACAAATTTCTTGTTGTATTTATTTAGAAACTTGCTCTAAATAATAGAAAAGTCAGTTCCTACGGAATTAACAAATATATATATATATATATATATATATATATATATATATATATATATATATATAATGCCTTTCTTCCTCTTATCCTAACAATTTTAATGTCAAACTATTACTATACACTTCTTATTTTAATCCTCTTTCTCTAAGATTGTTCTCGTAATTTTTAATATCTCAATACCATATAATTATATTTAATCAAATTTAAAAGCTAATTATCGGGATCCCTCTCCATCATGGTTTCCTTTTATTTTCTTTTTTTCCAACTAATATCCATCCTTCATCATTATGGTTCGTTTTACCCTCTTAACATAATTGATATTTTGAAAAATTCTAATGAATATAATAGAACTTATATTATTTCTCTTATAATCTAAATAATATGTCTACATTACTATCCAATTACAATCCACTTAAAGTCCACTTATAATCCACTTACAATTCCAATTATAGTTCATTCATATTATCAAATTTTACGCATAATTTATAAGCATACATCTAAACATATATATGGTGGCTTTCTTACCAAAACTTTTACCCTATCGCTCATCCTGGGAATATCTATATTTAATTTTAATCCTTTATGTTTCCTAAATCATAGAAAAGAGAAAATCTATAATAAATTTATAAGGTTCTAGATTTTCACGATAATAATCCTAATTTACTAACCTACCTTCCACGTAGTCGTGTAAAGGACAATCAAATTAAATAGGAAGTACTACTTTACTGCAACCCTATCCCAAAGCAATATCTTGGATTCTGAACTTTTAATGTGCTATAAATGATGTCAAAACTATTGGCCGCCTAATTTCTCTTTCGCATTTTTTTTTCTTGTCATTTTTAAAATGTGACTTTGCGATTTTTGTATGATTCAATTTAAATTTTCGCACATACTCCGTGAGAGCTTGGGTCATTGTGCATGTACTTAATTATTTTATAATAGTGATTTTGACAGAACCCACCTGCTTGTATTAATTCCATTGATACGGTTTGAATTGGCCCTTATTGATTTAGCATTACATTGGGCATCTTCCACCACGTGGGCGGTAGATGTAAAAGACATTTAGGGTTTGTTTATGCAATTATACATTTTTCTTTCTCCATGGCGAGGTTAATTTGCCTTATTCGATTTCGAGGGTTCTTTGGGAGTTTTTTTTCTGAACCATTTACATCCCTTCAACCAAGTAGGCCTCGTATTTCTTCAATGACGTCTAACTAGACAACTTCTCTATCTCCAGGTATATCACGCAAGCACTTCTATATAGAGTTTATACTATCTGATTTTTACTCGTTGTCAAATTAATGGTAACACGATCTATAAGCTTTTCTGTGATTTTCTTTAAGACTTTATGTATTCAGCTTAATATTTTCTCCCAAATGTTACATTGACAGTTCATTGTTAATAACTATTCTGCTCATTTACTTATTATTTGCGTTTCTATTTTATTATGATTCTCCACCGGTTTCTATAAGGATTTAGAATATTTCTTCTTACTGTCTGCATCAAGATTCCTCGATTTTTCATTCCATATCTCCACAAAGAGACAAAGTTACAGCGTGTCCTCATTCAACAGTAAGAATTCGTCCTAAATTGTGAATTTCGCTTTCTTTTACCAATTCTGGAATTCGTTTGTTTTTCTCGCAACCCAGAAATTTTCCCAAGCACACCATAACTTTGTTTTCTTGTTAATGACAAAATCCATTCCAGGCAGAAGTTTCTACAGGTAATAAGTCATTTTCTCACCTCTGTCATACATATATATATATTTTTAGTGGCTTTATATCTAAATTTTCCTCTTTTTTCTAATTTCGTTTCACTTAAATTTACCCTTCTAACTTTATTTCAGCTTTTTCTTACAGGTATTTTTTTTTTTTTTGGGTTTACTTATAAAATGTTTCCTCCTCGAGCCCTGAGGAGGCCTATTAAGCAGTTTCATTTTGCATTACAAGTCAATAATACTTCGCCTTCTCGACCATCTTACTCCGATAGCCAGAATTCGCGGGAACAATTCCACTCGATTTGACGACATGCAAAATGTCAAAAATCAATTATTAGAAGTATTGTAACAATTTTTGTTTCTGACGGAAATTGTAATAATATTCATTGGGACTATGACTTTTCTTACCCCCTTATGTCAATTGTTAGAAGTACTGAACTAGGAATATTTATTTGTCTGCATATCTATGTTTTAAAGTGATAAATTGATATCTACATGTCTTTGAAACTTGCTTATTCTTCTCTACAATAGCTCATAATTTTTTCCGTTTACTAATTCTTTAATGAAATACAGTTCATTTCAAATTCTTTAATGAAATAAAGCAATTTCTTTCTTTATATGGAATTGCCTTGTTTTTGTTTCTATTATACTGTGTTCTTACTGTGAAATAAAATTTTGTTTCTGATCCATATCCCACTAAATGCAATTTCAAAATATAAATTCTCTGATATATATATATATATATATATATATATATATATATCAACAGCCTTTTCTTCTTTTTCTTCCGAGATTTATTGATTTACTTAAAATATTAAATCTCTAACTACAACAGTTTTTAACAAAGTATCGCCACCAATACTATGCTTCATATTTGGATAATGCTACCATCCATCTCTGCTGTTTGTAAAGATTTTTTTTATTATTATATAGTTTCTAGAATTGAAATAGATTAGCTATATAGTAAGATACATTGTTTATGATATTCATAAAATCAGTACCATAGGCCACAGAAGGTTCTACTGTTTTGCATTTATGTTTTTGATTTTATCTAATTTAGGTTCCACATGTGATATTTTTCTATCTAACAATAAGATGTATTTGTGATATTACATAGGATGATAAATTCTTCACTATGTCTTAGCTATCAGAACTGAGTAGCTATCAGGACAGAACTAAACTAATCATGTAATTATAAAAAACAGATAAATATATTCAGTTCTAGAATTTTCCATTTACAGAATTAAGGGTTCGTGGTAATTATTACTACCCTACCCATTTCCTTCTCCGATTTCCATGTTTAAATATCATATAGCTATTTAATCATGGTTTATTATATGCAACCATCTAGTTCGGAATAATGTTTAACGTTTGAATTCCACTCCATATTCTAATATGTATCTCCTTTTATACCTTCTTTCAACTACAATATATTTTTCTATGTGAGTACATGATTTTCCCAATGGTTTCGCTAAAGTTCTACATGTGAGTTTTAATCTTGGATATTAGATTGTCCTGTAGGTATACCTGAAAATATATCCAAGATATTATTATACCTGAAAGTAATGAAAGTAACATTTTTAATATTCATAAAATTTATAACAACTTATTGTTTATTTATGAGCACATAACTTGCCCAGTTTTTCAACTAATGCTCTGATACCATTTGTAACATCTCTCATACACCATTTTTTTTTCTTTTCTTCTTTTTTCAGTTTACGATCACAGATTCTTATCCACACAAAATTTACTCAGGTATACTCTACTTTTATTCATTTGATACCATTCAATTTTTTTTTGTTTAATCAATTAAAATTTCATACTTTTATCATGTATTTAATTTCTCTTCGGTAATTACAAGTACTCTTGCTATTATAAGATTTCCCATGAGAAATTTTTGCTTGATCTCAATTCTTATCAGTCAACCTAGTCGACTTATATATATATATATATATATATATATATATATATATACTTGTTTGTATTTCTCAGGTCGGTTCCTCAGAGTTTTGTCCAAATCTAACAGATCAATATGCCATTCCTTTAACTTTTCAGTTAGCAAGCTTTATATATTTTGCAGCATCTATAATTATAGAGTTTCAGCATCTATGTATATGCCTATATACATACATATACATATGCTCATTTAACTTCATTTGTTTTAATTACTTTTGTAGCAGTAGATATTGAAAGTGGATAATTGATCTTTTCCAGTATTTTAAATATGCTTTTACTCTTCTCCTACACATATACTTTTAGAACACATAATTAGATTTTCAATAGGAATTTTTCCTTATATTCTTGTTATAGTTATTTAGCATGTGTAACTCTGGTGTATATTAAAATTTTCCCTTGGAAATATAGAATATAGATTATTTTTTTGCAATCAAATGGCAGTAATGAAACCGAATTTTATATTTTATACTCTCTAATTTCAGATCCTAGTTACTTAGTTAGGATTTAATTTCTGATTTCGTATATTTAAACTTCCATGTAATAGAACAGTTTAAATTTTTAATTCTACAATTTTTGTCACTGTAGTATGGCTATTACACTGAAATCAATACTTCTATAACAGGTTTAGTTTTTTTCTACCTGCTGTTCCTGTTTACAGTTTTGTTAAAATTTTCTGTTTATACAACACAACAACTAAGTTTTCATTTAAAAGACATCAAGCTACAACTTTAATTTTGTTATTAGATTAGACATTCATATGATCTATCATCTAAAATTTATTACCGCAGGGTACCTATCCCCATATCCAAACCATCTTTGGTTTCGACCTTCTGGGTGATGGTCCTTACTTAATTTTCTCCTTGCTATTAAACATACTGAAATTTCAGCTATTAGATCTAGTTTGTAATTGCATGAGGTACTGAACAAACAGTCAATCTAAAATTTGGATAAGAAATTCTAACATAACAATTCATATAACCTTGATATACTTAATACAAACTTAAAATAATCTCCAAAATTATGCATGCATACCGATACTATGACCAGTCCTTCCAACCTTAGAGTTTTTCTATCCCTAGAACTCACCCCCGAGTTGATATCCTCCAAGGACAGACTAACCTCAATCTATTCTGGAGCAGCTTATTTAAGCTATGCTCTCCCCAAAACCTGTTTCCAATTTCACGTCTAGAATTTCAGGATGATTTTATTCCTGTTTACCTAGGCTTCCCTTAATTAGGGACTTTAAAGCTGCTTTATGCTTTTCCAGCTTTTTACCTCTTCCCAACTACTTTGCTCATTATTGTGGAATTTAGATTTTTCCTCAAAAATCTAAATTAGAAATAATTTCTTTTAAGGATTTTTGAAAGATTTTGGGGAAAGTCTTACCTCTTTCCATAACCTCATGGATTAGACAAGTGATCTCAAAATCTCATTTGGTCATAGTGCACACATAAACATTTTATTTATTTTTCATAAACAAATAATTAACTACATCAACACAATAATTATCCATTGGAGTCCACTCCCCTTTGGATTTATTTTCAAATGTCTAACTTGAAAAGCATAGAACTTGGGGGTGTTACATTCTTACTAAACAGAATCAGAACAAATACATCCCTGATGTTTATTATGTTCCTTAGCTAAAACATGATCTCATTAGTGTAGGACAACTAATGGAACATGGCTATGATCTATTATTTCAAAAGAACACCTGTTATATATATGACAAAGATCCTCATAAAAAATTGATTGCAAAAGTTGAAAAGACCAAAAATAGGATGTTTCCATTGACTCTTAGAAGCCAAAATACCAGACAATCTTTAGTCCACAATATATCAAAAATAGATGACACTCATCTATGGAATTCTGGGTATGGCCACATCCCAATCAAGAGTCTAATTCTGCTTCAAAAGAACTCTATAGTAATTGGTCTACCTACTATTAGTGAAAAAGTCTGTAATTGTGAAATTTGTGTCCTATCCAAGCATAAAAAGACATCTTTCCCATAGCATCCTCTAGAGCTAAGGAGGCTTTATCACTTGTCCATACAGACATATGTGGGCCAATGTAGAAACTGTCCATTGGTGGTAGTTTCTTCTTTCTGACATTTATTGATGACTTTAGCAGAAACATATGGGTGTACTTTTTAAAAAATAAATCAGATGCCTTCTCTAGATTTCTAGAATTCAAGGTAGAAGTAGAAAAACAGAGTGGAAAAATCTTGAAATTACTCAGATCATACATAGGAGTAGAATACATCTCAAATGAATTCAAAAAAAATTGTCAACAACAAGGTACCATAATGTAGTACACAACTGGATACACTCCATAGCAAAATGGAGTAGAAGAACGAAAGAATCAGTCGATCATGAACATGGAGAAATGCATGCTACGGGAGAAGAATTTGTCAAATAAATATTGGGCTGAAGTAGTGTTGATGGCAGTGTATGTTCTCAACAGATCACCAACATCCATTCTACAAGATAGAATACGTCAAGAAGCATGGGATGGAAACAAGGTAAAAGTGTCACACTTTAGAATTTTTGAATCAGTAGTTTTTTCTCATGTTCCTGAAAAACTAAGATGAAAGCTTGATGATAGGAGAGAAAGATGCATATTTGTAGGATATAGTGAGCAGTCGAAAGCCTACAGAATTTACAACCCTATTACCAAAAAGTTCATTCTAAGCAGAGATGTGAAATTGTTCAAAAATAGATCTTGGTTTGATCATGTAGATGAAACTTCAAATCAACCTTTATATCCACCACATTCTCCAATATTGCAAGTTCAAGAATAGCCAGATCATTTTGAAAATGGTACATCATCAAGCAGTGATTCAGTGAGTGATCAATCATATTTAGAAGAGGGACAAAAAACAAGAAGTATCAGAGAGATATATGAACATGAGCAT
Organism: Pinus albicaulis; assembly: GCA_034641835.2. Classification (NCBI taxonomy): domain Eukaryota; kingdom Viridiplantae; phylum Streptophyta; class Pinopsida; order Pinales; family Pinaceae; genus Pinus; species Pinus albicaulis. Next base: position 405,106,593 of record CM076576.1, read on the forward strand.
GAAATTGACCAACAGAATATGCTTGCATTTCATTCAACTCAACCAACTCATTTTGAAGAAGCAGTTAAAGAAAAGCATTGGGTTGATGCAATGAACCAAGAAATTGCTGCCATAGAGAAGTTCAGACTTGGGAATTAGTTGATCTCCTAAGAGACAAAACTAGAATTGTCGTAAGATGGGTGTATAAGACCAAGCTAAATGAAAAAGGAAAAGATTGAGAAACATAAGGCAAGGTTGGTTGCCAAAGGATTCTCACAAAAGTTTGGTGTTGACTATGGTGAAAATTTTTCTCCAGTAGCAAGGTTAGACAGTGTCATAACCATTTTGTCCACAACAGCTCAACACAAATGGAAAGTCTATCAGCTTGATGTAAAATCTGCCTTCCTTAATGGTATATTACAGGAAGAAGTTTATGTAGAGCAACCTCCTAGTTTTGAAGTGCTAGGATAGGAGCATAAAGTATATAGATTGAAGAAATATTTATATGGTTTGAAACAAGCTCCAAGAGTTTGGTACAGTCTCTTCGACACCTATCTCATCAAAAGTGGTTTTTCAAGAAGTAGCCATGAACCCACTTTGTATAACAAATCTCATGAAGGTAAAATTATTATTGTATGCCTTTATGTATATGATCCTCTTTACATAGGAAATATGATGTTAGAAGACTTCAAAGCAGCAATGCAAGCAGAGTTTGATATGACAGATCTAGGAGTCATGAAATATTTCGTAGGCATTGAAATTCACTAATCTGCTAATGGAATTTTTGTTGGTCAACAAAAGTATGCCACTGATATCATTCAAAAGTTCAAAATGACCAATTTCAAATCAGCTGATACACCAATTGCTCAAGGTACCAAACTCAGCAAAGAATATGTAGCACCATTTGTTGATTCCACATTGTATAAAAGTCTAGTTGGTAGTTTGTTGTATCTAACTGCAACTCGAACAGATATTATGTCTGCAGCAAGTTTTGTCTCCAGGTTTATGCAGTCACCAAATATTACTCATTGGAAGGTTACAAAAAGGATCTTAAGGTATATTGCAGGGACCATAGACTATGGTTTGTTTTATACACATTCTGAAAATGGTTCACTTTTAGGTTATATAAATAACGATTATGCAGGGAGTTTAGCTGGTGGCAAAAGCACCTCAGGATATGTTTTTCATCTTGGAACCAATCAGATTTCATGGGCATCCAAGAAACAGTCAATTGTTTCAATATCTTCTGTAGAGGCCGAATATGTAGCAGAAAATACAACAACTTGTCAAGAAGTATGGTTGAGAATATTATTGAAAGATATTTCAAATATTCAGAACGAGCCAACTCCAATTTACTATGATAACAGTTCAGCAATTTCTTTATCAAATGATAATTTTTTTTCACAAGAAGAGAAAACACATTGACACACATTTTCATTTCATTCGTGAACTTGTCAATGATGGGGACATAACACTTTCTTTCTATGGTTCCAAAGATCAGCTTGCAGATATTTTCACAAAGCCATTGGGAAAGAATGTATTTGAATTTCAAAGAGAGAAATTAGGCATTATTAGTGCTTCCACTTGTAACAGTTGAGATTAGGAGGGGATGTTGAGATATTAATCTCACTTTCAATTAGGTGTATTTAAATTTAATTCTATTGTCTGCTAGGTGTTATAGACAATTTAGTTTCATTCAGTTTTACTTCAGTTCTACTCCAGTCATTTATTATTGATGTTTATAATGTACTCTATTTAACTATCTTTAAATATTGAGAAGGGTAATCTCTACTCCAATTTTTTCGCTCTCATTCTTTGTCACTAAAAGTATTTTGAAAAATAATGATAGAATTTTTTGGAAATCAAAGTTATAGTTATTAAATATTCACGATTTTTGATGATCAGAAATTTTAAATAATTTTGAATCTATTTCCATCATTAAAAAAGATTCAAATATATCCAATATTAGTTATTTTGAATTTGTTTTCACATTCTTAACAAAACTAAATTATAAATTTATACTCACTAATACGTTTGAATTTATCCTATATGTAAAAGTGAATTCAAAGAAATCGTTTTATCAAAAACTAGTGAAAAAGAAGTGAATTCAAAGAAATCATTTTATCTAAATGATGTTATTTGGTTAAGCTATAATATCCTCTAATTACTAATTTAAATACTCTTAGATTTGTGGAAAGGCTTCCAAAATTTTACATGGTTAATGGTGGGGAGAATTCATGGGGTAATTCCATGGAAAGATTGGACAATTTTTTCCAAAGGGTATCATATTGAATTTGTAGGTTGCTTGTAAGGTACCTAGTTTTGGTGGAATAGGAGTGCGTGACTGTAAAATTAAGGAAGGCACATGCATTCGTAAAAATCATGCACACGCTGCTATTTTAGGTTCGGTGCAACTAACGTGGAAGTAAAGTGCACACAATGATTTTTATATACCACCCATGTTTTTATGGAACATGAATGCACTTATATAAGTGTGTGTGCATTCCTCTAAGTGCACAAATTGATTTTTATATAACACCCATGCTTTTATGGAACATGCATGCACTTATATAAGTGTGTATTCCTCTATCAATAATTAAAAAAATTAGGCGTGAGGCAACATTGATCCCCACAAAACTAGGAAAGCAAGCTACTTGGCATAAAAACACATGCATTCTTGTAAACCAAATGATACCCCAATTAAGGTATGTTTTTCTAACTTTTTTTGTTTGCTTATTTTTCTCTCTTAAGTGTAAAAAAAAAATTACAAAATTTCGAAGAAATGTTTATTTATTTATTTTAATGTAAATTAATTTAAATATAATCACATCATTGGAAACCCCAAATTGAATAAAAAAAATAGCTTGATGATAGAGCCACAAGAAAAACATGAAATTGTTAGCCAATCCCATTTTAGAAACCCAAATTAAAAATGATTTAAATGAATTGAGAATCTTGATTGAAGAACTCAACACACAAAGGAATCATCATAACTCTCACTAGCCACATCCCTCGCTAGTATGTTTTCCTCCATTAATCATTCCCATGGTTAGTTTACTAGTATTATTGAATATATGGCCAACATGAGATAAATTTACTCCACTAGTATTAGTAAAGGACAAGTTTCAAAATTTAATATCAATAAACAGATGATTAGCGAGTTATATATTGATCTAGGAATTGAGTGAAATCATGATCCAAGGAAGAGACATGATTTCATGAATTAATGCACATTTGATCCATGGAAAGACAATTGGACGATTCATTGGATGTAGGTCCTTGTAAAACTTCTTGATAATAAGAGGATGTGAAATTGTGGGATGAGTTCATATGTGGTCTCCATATTAACTATTTTGAGATGAGTGAGTTGCAAGGGCTTGGTCTTGGATCCTCTCAGGATGAGAGAAATTCTAGGTGTAATCCATTGACAAGGACATCTTCCCATAAACATACGCCCACCCACCTAATAGGAAACTCAAGTATAAAATCACCTTGCTAACACTAGCAATACAATAACATGCCTCACATGTATTATGGTGCAACATAGTTCATTTGTGGCAACCTCCATATGAGATCCTTTAGAGTCTATAACACATCTAGGTGTAGGGCCTTCATGCCACATTATAGAGCATGAACTTCACATAAGGATGTTGTTCTTGGTTTGAGTTGATTGGAGCCAAATTTATGCTCTCATTTTGGGCTTACTTTCCATGGTGGGATGGAGGATCCATTCCAAGAGAAATTTATGGATTAAGTCAATATAATTTTTAATGGATGTTAAATAATTGGTTATAAATTTGATTGCAAAATTGTATTTTTTTCAACAAATGTACCTTTAAAGTAGTTATTTTTTACTTTAGATTTTTTGGAATGTGCATATATTATGAGAGGATATGTCACGATTGAGATCGGACAATGTCATTTCTCCAAACCTTGATGCATCCTTAGCTATAAAATTTTATATTGCAACACTTCATACATATGTATTTAAATATATTCATTATAGTCAACTTCAATGATAACTTAACAACATTTAAAAAATTAATTTTTTAAAAAATGTCCAAGTAATTTGGGAGAAGTTAAATATTTATTTGGTTGCATTTCCACAAGCATCAACAAGAAGGTCTCAATAGACATATGCACTTGGGATTACTAGATCACCTCCCACCAAGGTATCATGTATTAGATTATATCTACTTTTAATGTGACTTTCATTATCTTAGTTTAGTTGAATTTCATGTTTCTATACTAATTGACAACATATTATAAATGTCTATGTAGGTTCCATCTTCCCAATTGCATCCCCTTCCATCTCAGTTAGTCCCTCCTTCATGCAAAGTGTGACCATTTCGTCTCCACCCCGAACAATTGACAATATGATTTCTTTCCCTAGGGTGATACCTTCTATTATACAACCAATGGGATTATATCATTTTTTATTCCCTATACATTTTCCTCTATACCCTTTGACCATGTCCACAGTCATTCATCTTTCACCATTCCATCATCAAAACCCTCCTTGTGTTGCATTAAATATTAAAATAATTAGTATTACATCTAGTATATCTACACCTACAATGTTTGAATTTATAGTTAATACAACTAGATCCTCCCCATCCCCATCATTATCTCACAACAAGTTTTCAACTTAGTTCTCCACCTACTATAAGTGGATTCATCATTACAACAAGTGTTCCATATAATGTACCTACAAATTTATTCGTGTTTTAGGATTTTTTTCCACCTTGAGTCGGTGAGAGAGACCAATGTCCATTATCATACTTATTGGCACTGATGCACACTTAATCATCTTTGATTATAAATTTTTAGCAGGATGGTTACAACACCCATAACATTAACATGATGTGTGTGGTCGCTATCAAGAAGTGCATGATACAAAAGTACATTACACTAGTTCCCTTTGCATAGGGAGTGACCATGGTTAAAGATTCTCGAGTTTGTCATTTCCGAAGAGATTAGCTCAACCTACTTGTGTATGAGTTGGATAGGGATAAATTATTGTATAAGTTTCCTATCTTCTCGATGCCCTAGGTGTTTAGATACTTTCTCCTGAAGGATATAAGGAGCCTATATAAATCGACCACATCAAGAGGAGAATGGATCTAGAATTATAGAGAGAGATCAGTCACGCTACTATTTTTCCATTTGACTTCTATCTTATCCAAGGTTAGTCCTATCTTGTTAGATCTAGGAAGTATTTTGGTTGAGGATTGAGGAGGAGTAACAACAAAACTAAGGTATATGATGTGCTAATGTTCTATATTAATGAAAGTACATTATTTCTTTTCCAATGTATAATATTTGAATATTATCTACATATATATAATGCCTTAACTATACATACTAATTCCTTTTATGTGGAGGAGGAACCTTTGTCCTATTTGGTGGTGAATGTGTGTAGGAGTTTGGATATAGGGAGTGAAATGCATAGGTCTTCAGCTAGTATTGGTATATCTATGATCATTTCTAGATCTACTCCATCATCCTACCAGGGATCAAGTGCATACTCATTCCCTAAGAATATATACTCTGTTACATGTGTTGGTATTTAGCCTTAGGAACACATTTGGATTAGACACATCGACTAGTTGATTATAGGGATAGATTCACAAGGAAATAATTCTTTGTATCAAAAATATTTCTAGGAACAATAAGTGGTTTCATCTATTATTGCTATAAATTCCCATCCCTAGTGCCCACCATTTCCTTAGAGACGGTTTTTTAGATGAGTGCTCCGCCTTCAAGCTAGGAAGATAAATCATCTCCATTTCCTTATATCTTCACTAATTATTTCATGAAAATATTATCAAGCACATAATTTAAGTTGGTTTAATACACTTTTTTAATATTTTTCAGTTAATTGATTGTTGTATTTATCACAAGGAGGCATTTCTCATTGCCCCCACCTACTATACACATTCATATTTGAGGATATATTTTTTGTGAATTCTAAAATTGTACTTATTAATTGTGTAAAGTGATTAAAATATGGGAAAATGAACTGATATGTTATTTTTTCCTTTCAATATCCTTGAGAGGCATATTACTACAAGACCAAAGAAGGATTGAGGTTCCTCAATGTTGAAGAGGACAACGATTCAATTTGGAGATGCATGTGGGAGTTTCAAGGGTGGAAATGGTGATGGAAAGAGAGATTATGTACATTAGCCATGATGTGAATTTTCAAAATAAGATGCCATTTTATGTCTATGGAACTGGTTGTCATTATCTTGTTATTGGGAATGACTTACCATTGTCTATGTCTATAAAAATATTCCACTCAATACATTATACAAAATTTAATATGAATATAGTTGAATTTTTACTTGTATATTATGCGTGTGTTTTTATTTAGTGAATTGAGGCTTAACTATGTCCCTTATGGTAGGTATATTGCATGGAATGTTGATAAGTGTCTCAATTTGAAGAGTATCACTTATATGTACATTGCTTAAGCGTTATCCCTCAAAATTATGTCACTTATATGTGTGTTGTTTATGAAACAAAATTTTCATATGTTTTAAATTTTTTTCGATGTGGGTAGATATATAAAAGTATTAACATTGGGTTTTCATTGCATATTAAATTTAGTTCTCCATCCAACGAGAGTTTAGACATGACATTTGAATAAATATATAATGTTTTTCTTCTTTTTCATCAAAAAATATTTACACATAGTGATGACATCATCATCTTAAATATTCAATTCTTTAAAGTTTATTGTTTTCATGGATTTATTGTTTTGAGGCTGATTTTTTACCTAAAAAATTCCCTAATGGTGATCTTTGTGGAAAAAACTTCATAATCAATCACATAGTATCGAAATTTATTAAAAACGTGAGCAAATTTCAACATTTGTTTCTTAGTAGTGGTATATATATTGTTTTTGTAAGTTGGGTAGGACTACATCTTCATCATCACGTCCAAATACATCACCCTAACCGAGCCGTGCATTTGAACTAGTGACTTCACATCAAGGAGTTCCTTAAAAATGCTCTAAGCACCATCTATCCAAGACCCCGTGGACTTATTAGTGGTATAATTAAGTTTAGTAGGAGTTAATTTTTTACTCACTGAATAAATGACATACATTTAAATTTTTCCATTTACCCTAAAACTACTCATAATGTTCAATAATAAAATAAATTGTACTGTCTAATATAGTCCCTATAACACTAGTGTTATAGCAAGTTTTTCCTTAAGAGTATTGAAATAAATTTGGCCATTCATATTTAGAAAATACAATATATATTGAAAGTAATTTTAATAAGAGTAGGCTACTTAAATAAACATCGAGAATAGCCTACATATAAAAAAACTTATATCCCTGAGGGTTAGCTCAATTGGTTGAGGTCCTTTTACAAAAGAACCTTGCCATTAGGAGGTCACATGTTCAATTCTTCTCGATGTGCTTCCTCAAAATAATAGACATGCATGGAAAAAAATAAAAATCCTTTCATATTATCTAATGCTTCCTCATGGAAAAGTCATCCATGTACACTGTAAAATCATAAAATTAAAAATCCTTCCATATTATCTAATGCTTCCTCAGAAGAATATACATGCATGAAAAGGTCATATTATCTAATTCTTCCTCAAAATAATAGACATGCATGGAAAAAATCCTTGCATATTATCTAATTCTTCCTCAAAAGAGTAGACATGCATGGAAAAGTCATCCATAATTAAAAATCCTTGCATATTATCTATTTCTTCCTCAAAAGAATCGATATGCATGGAAAATTCATCCATTTACACTACAAAATCATGTATCAAATAAAAAACCTTTACATATTATCTAATGCTTCCTCAAAAAAATAGACATAAATTTAAAATTCATCCATGTACACCACTACAAATTCGTGTATCAAATAAATAAATAATCCTTGCATATTTCAGTAAAGGAAATTTTTTAGTTTCCTACTAGTTTATATAAAACTTAGGCATTAAAAAGTAAATGAAAATGGTCTTTCAAATTTTTTTATTTCACCATTCATAATCAAGACATATTAGCCATTTTCAATTCCTTTTGAAAATAATTATCAAGGGTGAAACACATTTCCCATCCAATAAGGTAGATAATATTTACTTTTAAAAATTTATGAAAGTTTTTTTTTTTTTTTTTTTGTCACTATCTCCTTTAATATTACAATCATTCTTCTCTACTTATGATTCATAAGTTTAGCATTATCATCTATATAGATATGATGAATGCATGCATTTGAATGAATACCTAGTTAATCCCAGGTATTTCATAACATTTGAACTAATCACTTTCCTTAAGAATTACCTAAGAAAAAATTAATATAAACATATAAACATTTTTTGAGATAAATTTCAATTGTTTGATTATAGACTTTTTGAAATCGAATATCCATTTTACATTTCTCCTAAAATTTGTTCCAAAATATCATGAATAGAAAATTTCTCAGCTAATAACGATTGTTGTAAGTAAAAGGATTGATTAGATTGTAAGTAAAAGGATTGATTAGATTCTCATTAGTTTTTTATTTAAAATTCATAGTCTATACCATTTTTAAAATATATTGAACTACTTCTTCCTCAAAATTAGTCTCATTAAGACATGACATAAATTTTGATTCATTTACAAATTTAGCATAGGCTAAAGTGTGACTTGTTCGATTTATGTACCTCTTGTAATGATCACATTTCTTGATCAACAATGAATAAATGCATCAATCTTTCCCACCAACGTTTCTTTAAAATTAAATGATTTCCTCCTAAATTATTATTGGGTTAAAGAATCATGAAGTATATAGGATATTTCCAAGAGTTTAAGGAGACAATAATGTCTTCTCTAACACCCTTAGGTTTCACTTTATATCTATTCACCAATTCTAATATTATGGGTGCTGGTTGAATATTATATATTAGTAAATGTTCCATTTTCACGAGATTGATCGCTGCACCGAAATCAATTAGAGTATTTAAAATGGACCATTTGTTGATGAAAATTGCAAAAAATGGAATTCGTAAATCAATATAATTTTATGGATTAACTCTAGTTAATATTAGTCTTTATAAGTCTTCGATAAATTATATAAATAATGGATATATTTTCATTTTTCATAGTTTTTTAATGAATAATTTCTAAATTTCCTTTACTTATATGGGTATATCTTTCATAACTTGTAATATGGTAATTTTAAGGAAAATATTCTCCACTGCATTAAAAAAAACTGAAAACTCGTGGGAACCACTAGTTTCTCCAAACTCAATCTTTCTTAAAAAAAAAAGAGGGTGATCTGGTCAATTGCGATTGTTATTCTTGAGGTTTAAATTGTTTTGTTAAAATTATATTGCTATTTTATAAGTTGTTTCTCCATTACATATTGTTCTATCATTAAGGAAGACTTTGGACTTTAAATGGATATTTGTATAGGGGAATCAAATATATGTGAAATGTTTCTACTTTCGCTTTTCCAATTGTTTTGTTAAAATTATATTGCTATTTTATAAGTTGTTTCTCCATTACATATTGTTCTATCATTAAGGAAGACTTTGGACTTTAAATGGATATTTGTATAGGGGAATCAAATATATGTGAAATGTTTCTACTTTCGCTTTTCCACTTGTTAGGTAGGTATTTGAGGTTGTTGGTTAAATGGTAGTTGTAATTGCTATGATATATTTATGGAGAAAGTAAAATATATGATTATTATACAAGTTAAAGATATTATGAAAATGGAAATTGTTACTAATGTTGAAATGGTTGTTGGTATTGTTATGGAGGAAATGGTTGTTGTTGATATTGTTTTTTAAAATTATGAGGTACATTTCCATAATAGGTCTCCAACACCCTCGTTGATAGGGTTGGTTTTGGCCTTGTTGATGAGACCATTAGTACAAAATTATAGGGAATTCCAAGCGATTTGGGAAGGATTTTGATTGCAAAATTGTTGAGTAGTGTCTTAAGGCATACTTTTTGCACATTATTTCCAAGGTAACCTAGGTGCAAAATAACAAAAAGATTTTATTTATTCGTTTTTCCTTTTATAAACAAATTTTAGCTTAGGTAATTCCTAATAATCTTACATTGAGACTTTATCTATACAAATACAACAAAGTTAAATACGTTTTAAAGAAAAATATCTTAATTTAAGTTTTTCCTATATTTAGGACAAAAAATTCATAAAAAATCTTTCTGTTCCTCCTTCCTTTTCATACTATTTAATGTGTCTATCACATAATTTTTCCAATATGTTTCCTAATTATTCCCTAGTTACACTTCCTATAGTTGATTTAGTGATATTAGAAAGAACATCCCTTTGTCTTTTGCTAGCTTTAACTTTAACTCGAATGTTTTCTTCACACCTCATAATTTTGCTTAAATTGTAAATAAGAAATATATTGATCCCATGATGTTAAGTACATCTATTAATTCTTCATAAATGCCTTTTAGAAATATTTTACATATTGTGTCTTGCTTAGATACTTTTTATTTATGTTTTTCTTAAATGGTAGATAAGAAATATCTTGATCCCATGATGTTAAGTATATCTATTAATTCTTCTTAAATACCTTTTAGAAATATTTTACATATTGTGTCTTGTTTAAATACTTTTTATTTATGTTTTGAAAATTGTATGACAACATTTCTAAGTAATCATTTAAAAGTCTATTTAAAATTTTATCCTCAGTATTATGCCATTCTAAAAATATATTATTTTGGATATTTGGGCCTATAGTATGGTTAATATTTTTTAAAAATGGTTTTTTATTTTATGTATCATCTCAATATGTAATGGTGTAATATTCTATTTTTTTTTTAAATATTAGGAAATAAATAAAGTTTTTGTCTATTCTCTATGTAACCATAAGTATGACATAAAATATGAATTTCAAAGAGAAAATAGTTATGGTCTTTACATACCATACCAAAAGATATGGAAAAAATGATAGTGGAATATTTTTCATTTTGACTTCAATGCCAAGGATTGTAGGTATGTCCTACTTCCTTTCTTCTTCTTCTTCTACTACTCCTTGTCTTGATCTTTCTCTTTTTTTTTCTCTCTCTTACTCGTACCAGTTTGGAATTTTTTCCTCACTATATTTTCCTTTTTCTTTCTCTTTTTGTTGTTGCTATTAGTAGTTTCACATTGGAATATTTTTCCTCATTATCTTCCAAATTTATGCAGGATCATCAAGGTAGAGCCAGTAATGTGACAAGTTGGTCACATGTTGTGGCTTGAAAAGAGGACTAGCGGTCCTAAGAATTTGAAGACTTTATTTTTAAAGTATTTTATTTGAGTGGATAATTATTGTGAGTTAGTAATGCTGTCAATTTTTGAGTTAAAATAGGAAAAATTGGCTATTAAAAGATCCTTGCGAGGAGACTGAGCCACCTAGTTAGCCTATTACAGAATTATAGGAATCGATTTTTATAAATTTAGTAAATCCCTCAATTTGTGGAGGAGGGTTGTTATATGTTAGTTTTTTTTCCTAATTTCCATTTGAGTTACGAAGAGGGAAGAACAGAAGAGGAGATAAGCCTGCGAGGCATTAGAGGGAAGCAGGACCTCGAAGAGGAATTAATCAGAGAAATTGATTCACGAGGACGGCTAAGTATTGTTAGAACAAGCATGCCACTCCCATTAGAGGTAGACTAGATTGAATTTTGCATGTACAACAGGTTTAATATGTTAATGGAATACAATTTTCCAATACTGTACATTGATCTTATATCTCCGTGTTGAATAATATTCTCAATTGTGGAATAATTGCAGACAATAATTTTTTTTTGGTTGTTTGATATATGTGTTTGGACTTTGTACACAAGACAAAGTATGAGAGAAATAGATTTGGAAAAAGAATGAATATTCCATGCTTGTGTGCATCATGTTGTTTAGAAGGATCCATGTTTCTGGCAGTGGCATAAAGAACATAATCAGAGATTTGTGTGATACCTGCGTGGATCAGATTGCAGGCTTGTAAATAAATCCTATTGCAGTGTTATTGGTTGATTGATATGATTCAGGGTTTGATGTAGAGTGTAATTGGTGGGTTGATATGATTTGGGTTTGTTTTAGAGATAAAAATGGCCTCCTCACCATCGTATCAATGACATATAACAACCTCAGGCCCTCACAATACATGAACCATCCCTGTTCTTGCTGAAGCAGTGCTCGTTAGTGGGAACGAGTTGACAGTGGCTCTCAATGCGGGCTTCGATCCTAACAAGTGTATATTTAATGAAATTGGATGCTTAGTGAAGGGCTATTGATGCCACCATGTTTTGAATGATGGAAGGAAACTCTGTATCTAGGACAGAGTATTGTGGGAAGAACGTTTCATAATTATTTTTTAGTAAAGGAGAGAGATAAAGGGACGCACTACATAATTTTCCTATTGCAAAATATCAGAGAGGATTTAAGGGTTGTACTGCATAATCATCTTGTAGCATATGTAAAATATGAAAACAATTGATTGTTTGATAAACTGTAGGCTAAGAATTGTGCAGAGAGGATTGTGGGGGCATAGAGTGCCTATGTGAGACTGTTTATTCCAAGTTTGAGGAACTATAGGTTGGGTGCTATCATTTGGTATCAGAGCAATAAGATCTGAGAAGCGGTGTGAAGGAATTTAAACTAAGAAAAGTCGATAAATATTGCTCATTGGTTCTAATAGAGTGAACCTTAAGAGGTAAGACTATGGACTGGAGGCTTATGAAAAAAGATAATAGCTACAATGGCATGGATGAAGTAGTAGAACATAAAATAAGGTAAGAATTTTTTGTTTCATTTTTATTTTGGATTACAGAACTGACAAGTAAATTCTCACACTCAGAAGAAGAGCATAAGAGTTCAATAGAGGTGATTTTGTTAGTTTTCTTACTTTGGGATGAGTGACCGCATGCAAGAGGTAGCAACATGAGTGAAAATGTCTCAGCAAGAAGTTCACATCCTTTAAGAGTAGTGATGAAGGAAGCTAGCAAGTGTTTCTAGGAGGAAGATGAAGTATGGCCAAAACCTAGTATTTCACCTAAAGTTGAAATATAATAGGACAATAGTGTTCTCAAAAGCAGATGAGTTGTGAGTGTGAATCCTAGAAGGAGCATGGAGGAGTGCTCAAGGAGGTTCTAAAGAGAGGACTAGTACTTGCCAAAGGACCAAGCATAAAGGAAGTTTGGTTAGGTAAGTTGTAGCAGGAGGAACTATTACTGCATGGGCTAGTACAACTAATAGAGGTTGAAAGAACTCAAGAATATTGCTATTGAAAGTCATAGTAGAGGTTCAGGAGGCAGCCACGATGTGAAGAAGGAAGCAGATGACTGATGAATAATATAAGAGATAAATATTTGAGATGAGAACCCATATTGATCTATTGATGGAGTTGCTACAAAGGAGTGATGAAGACCAGAGGTGTTGATGGATTATGAGGAATAAATTGAAGTGGTATGGGGTGAAAATGAAGAGAGAACATAGGTTGAATGCTCAAGAAGAAGGAGCATTACTCAGAGCAGTTGAGTATGAAAGGAAAGTTCTTGCATATGAACTGGAACATGGATTATTTTTTGAAGAAAATTATAATAATACTAACAGGAGGCCTATTGAAGAAATTGCAGGTATGGAGGATGAAAGACAACCATTAGGAATTTTCATGGAATATGGAGGGTGGCATGAATATACATTGATCATAACTTGTGATGAAGAAATGGAGTTCCCATAAGATATGTCTAAATTCTCAAAGGGGATAGAGGATTTTTTGGAGCTTGTGGTTACATACATTGAAGAGGAGGAAGAAGGTAAAGGAGTTGCACAATAAAAATAAATCAGCAAGGCCAAAGACAGTCAAAAGATGAAAAGTTTTTTAAATAATTTAAAAGAGTTTCAGCCTCCAAGAAATAGAAAGAAGGAAGAACATAATCTGATTTATGTTACGGAGGAAGATGAAGTACTGTTGTTTCATAAAGAAGATGAGAAACAATTACTGAATATCTTTTCTAAGGAGAATGGAAATTAAGAGAAGCATACAGGTATAATGATCATTAGAGTTGATGAAGGCCTTATGCCAGAAGGAAGAGGCTCATAATTTGAGGAAGAAGGAAAAATTTTAGAAGATTGGTTGGCAGCGGACACCAATGGTAAATATGACATGAAGGATGTAAACTTAGTAGAAAGTGATTCTACTGATTTATATAAGGAATTGTTAATTCTATAAGAAAGGTTAGTAAAACAAAGAATACAGGTCCAACATATAAAATTGAAGTTGGAAGAGAACGGAGTTGTTTTGGAAAACAATAAGAATGAGGCTGAAAAATTAAATCAATGGAAATTGAAGCAAGTGTGTGGATCAAAGGTTAGTAGGAGTTTTGAAACTCTTATACATAAAGAGAATGTGCAGTAGCAAGTGAGAGATAACAGTAAGCTTCAGCAGACAAAGATTGAGTCCAATGAATTACTGAAGAAGGAAGACAAATAAATTGTCATGAATGAAAATCATGGAGAAGAAGTTATCAGTTGCAATGAACAGAGTCAAAATATTGTCTTGGAATACCATGTAGGAGCAACTGAAAATGTGAAAAAGATTATAGAAGACAAAGTGCAAAGTCTATAGAAGAAAACAATAAAATTTTTGTAAGGGAAAATTATGAGGCTGATAAGTTGGGAGAAGACTTGAAGATTGAAGGTTCAAGTGAGGCCAAGAGGTCTCAATGTTTAAAAGTTAATATATTGTGTATGTTTGCAGGTGAAATAGGTAAAAAGAGATAATTTTCTTATGTTGTCATAAAGGATGAAGAGAAAGGATAGAATCTGAATTCTGTTTAGGAAGAAAATGAGACAACTGACAATCATGTACGTGCACATGAACAACTGAGTGAAAGGAATGGTTTCTAGCCTACTGTGAAAGCTGAAAACAAGGACGACTTGGCTTATAATGATGGCCAAGAATAGAAAGAGGCAAAAGATGATATCTAGCATTCCTATGTTATGCTTGAGAAGGATGAAAAGAATACCATTGAATATTTTTTGAGTCTTATAGAAGACTTGGAGAAGCTGGATAAAGATTTGGTGATTGAGTCATCAAATAGGATCATTGGGTCTTGTGAGTTTAATGCTAACAATTTTAATGTGTTTGCAAATTGTTTAGAAGACAGTCCATCTCTTGGAATTGTCTCAAGTAAAGCTGAAGTTTATCTAGAAAAGCATAATGAAGAATAAATTTGTCAAGCAAGGTATGATGAAGAGTGTCTTTCTAATGAAGACCAAGTTGAGTTGTTGTGGCAAAAGGAATTCATAAATTTATTATTTAATGAAGGGAGTAACTTTAATGGAGATAAATATTAATGCCTCATGAGATTAAACTTGTTATTGATGAGGACAAAGAGGAATTGTCTTGCTTAAATAGCCAAAGGAATATTGTTAGATGAACATTTAGGACTGTCACAGAAATAGATAATCAGAATTCTACTATGTAATATTCCCTTTCTTGATCCAGTCAAAGTGGATAGAATCAATCCATGGTATTTTCCCATGGTGTTGACCCCTGGTATTTCTTGTTGGTATTGACCCATCAAGCCTATAAAAGGGGAGAGAAGCTAGGCATTTAGAGCATTCTAGATTATCTATCTTATTATGTTTGGGTTGAGAACCTGGCATGGCCAGTTCTATCATTGATCCTGGGACGAAAAACCCGGGGTGATGTTTATGTGGTGGATCCATCCAGGATTCACAAGTGGGATTCACTTTATTATATTTTTCATTGTCAAGCAGCTGTGCATTCCATTTGTAGGATTTTATGGTCTGGTCATGTATTTTAATTTCAGTGAATAATAATATAAATAAATGGTTGCATTTCTTTTGTTCTGGTTCATGATGAAAGACTGTATTAAATGAGAACACTAATATGTTTTAGATCTATCCAAATTTTTATTGTTTGGAATCTTACAGTGGTATCAGAGCTATGCATCCTACTAGCCTGAGAGTTTTATGCAAGAAACTTCGGTGAAATTTAATTTTCACCCTAGCCAGCATTTCTCACTTCGGTGATATTTATCACCCTAGTTGGATTTTTATTTTTTTAGTAAATTATTTTTATTGGGGGACATAAGTGAAGGGAAAATAATTTATAATTTTGTGGGTTAAATTTGTGAAAATATTTGAAGGCATGATTGACAAAATATTCCTATGAAAAATTAATATCTTCCTACTTGGGTATGGGAGAAAATGGACCGTCTTGAAGAAATTTTGAAAAACAACTAGACAATCCTTGATGTACTAGTGAATTTATATGGTCCTTTAAGTAGCCATATCTCCATAGAGCAAAATGATAATCAAAGCAAGAACAAAATCAGAAGCAAGAATGAAATAAGGAGGAGAGGACTATGCTTTATCTGCAAGGGACCTTGGGCCCTTAACCATTCCTGTCCAGGTGATAAGGAGAAGAAAAAAAAGTCAGAACAAGAGGAGATTACTTCAAATCATGGGGAATATTTTGTAGATGGGTCTATTGATCTTCAGGATGGTGAGCAACATCATGAAATTATTCAGGGAGGCTTGCAAGATGACAAGCATTTTGAAGTGCATGAGGAAATTCTACCTAATGCCATTGATGAGGTTGATTCCTATACAATAGAGTTCGTAGATCCCCAGGGGAATATTCATGAAGAATATGAACAATAGAGTATAGATAAAATTCCACCAATGTATCTATGTTCGACAGTTGAAAGGGATGAACAGATGGTATCCACAGGTGAAGGAGACTTGGGAGATTTGAGTGAGGATCCAGCCATAGTGAACCAGCATGATGAGTATGGTTAGGAGGAGAAACATGACAAACATAATGTGTAAAATGGACCATTCCTAGAGAGTTGGTCAAAGGCTCAAGTTGAATATGTGGTCGTTGGGCATCGGGTGCAAACATATATGGAGACAATCAGCATGGCACTAGAATTGCCAATAGAAGACTTTTGAGAAATGATCAAGAATTTCAAGATAGATCTTATGTTGTTGAAGCAGAAAGTCTGGACAGTCCGAGACACTGCCTTAGAAGAGAACAGAAAAATTGAGGAACTCATAGGGGTATGTGCCGAATCAAAGACCAAGTTTTCTAGTGTTGAAGAACGACTCAAATCCCTCATAAGGCAGCAAGAGGAGTAAAATTGGGAGTTACAGAGCAGCCCTCTACAGGAGTACATAGATAAGTCTTGCAACACTACCAACAACCCACCTTTATACATTGGGAAGAGAATGGAAGAGTTCTCCAACTGCATCATGTTGGGTAACCAAGTAGAGAAGCATGAATTAAGCATCAAACAACATCAACATAGTATATTTGTAGATATTCATCCCTCCCCAAGTATGGATTGGCGAGAGATTATGAGTTGGTATTCTATCGATAGGTTGATTCTTTGGAGGATACTCACAGCCGAGGGCATATTGCAGCTTGGGCCCTTTGGTGCAGGCAGTGATGGAGGGCTAAAATGGTACCATAACCCACGGGTCCCAGGATTTAGGTGGCATTGGGATCTGGGAGAATCCATTGGGGAAAGGATTTTTTGGGATCCAAATAAATCTATTGAGGGGAGGATTGGTTGGAGGATTGTTTGGGATCCAGGTATTGGAGGATCCATTTAGGACCATTCAACATGGAGGGCGCATCGGATTGTATGGGATCCTGGTATTAATGTACAAATGCTTATGTTGTGGATAGAAGTGGATCACTTGAGGAAAATAAATATTTTGGCGGGAGAATTTGTAATATTCCCTTTCTTGATCCAATCAAAGTGGATATAATCGATCCATGGTATTTTCCCATGGTATTGACCCATGGTATTTCTTGTTGGTATTGAACCATCAAGCCTATAAAAGGGGAGAGAATCTAGGCATTTAGAGCATTATGGATTATCTATCTTATTATGTTTGGGTTGAGAACCTGGCATGGCCAGTTCTATCATTGATCCCGAGACAAAAACCCCGCGGTGATGTTTATGTGGTGGATCCATCCAGGATTCACAAGCGGGCTTCACTTTCTTATATTTGTCATTGTCAAGCAGCTGTGCATGCTATTTGTAGGATTTTATGGTCTGGGCTTGCATTTTACTTTCAGTGAATAATAATATAAATAAATGGCTGCATTTCTTATGTTCTGGTTCTTGATGAAAGACTGTATTAAATGAGAACACTAATATGTTTTAGATCTATCCAAATTTTTATTGTTTGGAATCTTACATATTATGATTAAAGGTGAAGAATTAGTGTCACAAAGAGGTTTTCTTAGTGACAAGGAAGAAGAAATCCATAAAGATGAAAGTGAGGTAGTTATGTCTGAAGATAAAGGGAAATCAGTCCTAGAAGTGGAAAAGATTGAATTGACTATTAGGACTAGTTAAGAAGCAGAAGGACAACAATGGAATGTTGTCAAGGAAGAGTAAGAGAGTTATGTTGAAAGTATAATGCAGCATACTAAAGAGGTACTTGAAGGGAATCAAGTAATTAGTGAATGCCTGAGTTGCTTGCTCACATCATTTGAGCAAGAGAAAGGGATTGCAGACAATAAGATGGGACCGTTTCAAATTGTAATTGAATGAGATATAAATAATAGTTACCAAAACATAATTATGTTAACTATTATACAGGAATGAGTGAATAAATATATTAATATATTCAGATAATTAGAAGGAAATTTCCCTTTCGACAGTAAATTTGCAAACAAGGAAAATAAGATGGATGTTGTAGAGGGAGATATCTTTAGAGATATTCAGGAAGTTTGGGTGCCAACAATGTTCATAGTAATATTTGCAACAATATCCAGGACAGAGTGTAGTCAAATTCATTGGTAGAGAGATGGAAATAAGATCATATTATAATAGTAGATTTAATTTCAAGAAACCATAGATGAACTATGGGAGTTAATGAAAATACCTAAGAAGAGTTACAAAAAAATGAAGAAATCAGTCCACTATGGAGTTGATTGGAGAGTGAGGAATAATGAAGGTAGAGATAGTGGAACATTAGAGAAAAAAAGATGGAAACTTTGAGTAGAAGGAAAAGGAAATGAAGTTGATTGACAGAAATCAAATGGAGTAAGAGGATCATTACAGAGCAAAGTGTGGGATCCAGGAAAAGAAAAAAAATTGAACGCTTATGACTAGGAGGTCATATTTCTTTTCACCTCGGGAGTCTGATGCAGGAGCATCAAGGTTGAGCTAGCTATGTGAAAATTTGGTCACATGTTGTGGCTTGGGAAGAGGACTAGAAGTCCTAATAATTTGAATACATTATTTTTAAAGTATTTTATTTGAGTGGATAGTTACTGTCAGTTAGTAACGTTGTCAATTTCTGAGTTAAAATAGGAACAATTGGCTATTAAAAGCTCCATGCGAGGAGACTAAGCCACCTAGTTAGTCCATTACAGAATTATAGGAATTAGTTTTTCTAAATTTAGTAAATCCCTCCAGTTGTGGAGGAGGGTTGTTAGATGTTAGTTTTTCTTTTCCTAATTGTCATTTGAGTTCCAGAGAGGGCAGAACAGAGGAGGATTTAAGCCTGCGAGGCATTAGAGGGAACCACAGCCTGGAAGAGGAATTAATCATAGAATTGATTCATGAGGCTAGCTAAGTATTCTTAGAACAGACCTGCTACTCCCAGTAGAAGTATAATAGATTGAATTTTGCATGTAAAATAGGTTTAGTATGTTAATGGAATACAATTTTCCAATACTGTGTGTTTATCTTATATCTCTGTGTTGAATAATATTCTCAATTGTTGAATAATTGCAGAGAAGACATTTTTTCGGTTGTTTGATATATGTGTTTGGACTCTGTACAAAAGAAATAGTATGGGAAAAATAAATTTGGAAAAAAAATGAATATTCCATGCCTGTGTGCATTGTTCTGTTGAGAAGGATCCCTGTTTCTGGTGGTGGTATAAAGACCGTAGTCAGAGAGTTGTGTTCTACTTGCATGGACCAAATTAGAGGCCTGTAAATAAATCTTGTTGTAGTGTAATTGGTTGATTGATATGATTCGAGGTTTGATATTGAGTGTATTTGGTTGGTTGATATGATTCAGGTTTTTTGTAGATATAAAAAGGGCCTCCTCACCATCGTATCAATGACATCCAACAACCTCAGGCCCTTGCAATACATGAACCATCGTTGTTCTTGCTGAAGCAGTGATCGTCAGTGGGAATGAGTTGAGATTGACTCTCAATGCAGGCTTCAATCCTAACCAGTGTATATTTAATGAAATTGGGTGCTTAATGGAGGGCCATTGATGCCATCATGTTTTTAATGATGGTAGGAAACTATGTATCTAAGACAGAGTATTGTAGGAAGAACGTTGCAGAATGTTTTTTTAGTAAAGGAGAGAGATAAAGGGAGGTGCTACATAATTTTATTGTAGCGAAATATCATAGAGGATTGAAGGGTTGTACTGCATAATCATTTTGTAGTGTAGGTAGAACATGAAAATAATTGATTCTTTAATAAACTGCAAGTTAAGCATTGTGGAGAGAGGATTCTGGGGGCATCGAGTGCCTATGTGAGATTGTTTAGTCTAAGTTTGAGGACCTATAAGTTGGGTGCTATCACAAATTTTCTTCACAACGAATCCACAATTTCTTATTCCACGTTTTTATGTTATCCTCTATTGTTCCATTAGATTTACATGATTACATTTTTCTTTTTCCTAATTTTTCTATAGTGAATGGTTATACGTCTTCCACTTGTGTTTCTATAGTTAGAACAATATTGAGGAATTTATATCAAATGGAGTGGTTTCTCTTCTTATTTTAATAAATATACCTTTATTACACACACACACACACACACACAATTTCGAAATACTCACTAAAGTGAATGTAGAGATTTTTACTTCTCATATTATCACCTTTACTCCTCATTGTCTTAATATATTTGTACTAAAAATTTTGAATACAAAAATTGATAAAAATTCTTATGAAAATAAAAAAACATCATTTCTAAAATTAATTCTTTTAACAATTCCTTGGAAATGGCACCAAAATATTAGGCAACTTACAGATAAGTTTTCAACATTTTCTTATAAAATAGAGTTTGTTGGATTTTGAAATGTAAACACAAGGTGTGCCAATTTCCTAATTACTTAAAATCCTATTTTTCTAAGTTAATTTAATTACATAGAAAAGTCCATATAGATAAATATCCAATAATTATTTAACATTTTGATTTAAGGTCATAGAAATTCAACATACAAGTATATGTTTTAAATATTGTTTGTAATAAGTATTTTGTTTGAAAATTGGTCTAGCTTATAAACATACTAAAATAACTTCTCATATGAAAGTCAATAAAGGAAACTAAATATTTTAATCTAGGAAAAAAATTTAAATGCAAGAATATTTTGGAATCTTAAGCATATGAAAATCAATAAAACAAACTAAATATTTTATATACTATAGAAAAAAGGATTTAAATAAAACATATTTTAGAAACCTAAATGTGATAAGCAAACATTTGAATAATATAATCTATTCATAATTTTTTCTATAGTTTTACTTGTGGAAATATACATTAGAGTGTTTGATATAATTCTATATATTCGATGGCTCTTATTAAACTACTTTAATGTTGATTATAAAGAATTGATTTTTGCTTTCTATTGTAATTATGAATCATATCATTGTAAAACAGGGCATTTAAACTGAAGTGGCATTAACATTAAATACAATATTATATCAAGGCTATGAAATTAGATCAATTAAAGAATGTAAATTTAAGAACAAAAGACTCGCAAATAGATAAAACATGAACCAAACAAAAGGGCATACAAATTTCACACATGTTGCAGTAGAGTTCATGATATTAAGAAATTATCAATTGAATAACATGTGTTTGTTAATCAAATCTAAAATCTATGACAATTTTACATAAGGTCTTATTCATTTTCTTTCCCCCGTGTTTCCTAATTTGTGATATCATCCTTTTAGTTATAGTTTTGACTTACTAAAAACAAAGGATTTATGAAGAAACATGTTGTACCACCATAATATGGATCTTTGTTTACCATTTTGTTCAAAAAATAGTGGCATTGAAATAAAATACAAATATATTCATCTTTCTAAGGAGACGTTAACGAGCTGGATCCAATTGTAATCCCCCAAAACAAATTATTTGTATTTCGCCTTCTACGATCACTCCATTGATTATGTGTTGACCAAAGTTTGTTGAATATTCTAGTAGAATCCAAGAAGAAATAATCCATGCTATGAACACCATATATGACCCCCACGTCGCCATTTTGGAGTTAAATAGATTCAACTCTCCAAACCATTGAGGAATTACCAAAATATGCAATTTTTTTTGTAATTATTGGTCAAAAAATCATATTTAACTCGACTAAAATGATGGAAATATGAAAAGTGAATTAATACCTTATATTCCTTTTATAGTTCAATCATTAAGAATATAGCTAAAAGTTAGTGTACTAAGATGTCAAATATAAGGAAGCAAGGAAAATTTGGCTTAGTTCATAATGTATAATTGTAACAAAATGGAGTCTGAACAAGCCCAGGAAAATTTGGCTTAGTTCATAATGTATAATTGTAACAAAATGGAGTCTGAACAAGCCCTTTTTAACATGTTATTGACAGTCATATAAGTTATTATTTTGCAAAATAAACTCATCTGTGTATAAATTTCAATACTGATTATTGAGTAAAAACCTAGTTCTAAAGATCATCGAAAAAAATAATTTTGGGGAAATCAAATCACAAGAGAAGGGTGCTCCTATTTGTAACATAATGTTGGGAGTCCAACATAATTGAAATTTCACTGATCCAAGTCCTAGTTAGATTTTTATTGTGAGATATAACTCACTTTCTAAATCCATTCAAGGATACATTATGAATTTGGCCCAAGGGCATAAAATTCAAATTGTGTAGCATAATTTGGCTTTGTAAGATTCTATAAGTGTGTTCGGGAAAGGCCTATGTGAACATGCTACTTGTGATTCCCCAAGCCATTTTTTTTTGCAAAATGAAATTCTTTGTGTAAATATTGTATGATCTATTATAGAGAAAAATCATAAATCTAGATATTATTGAATAACGCATTTCATAGGAAATGGAATGATTGGAGATGAGTGTCCTTCATTGTAACCTAGAGTTATAAGTCCACTACAATTTAAAATTCATATATTTGAGTGTACAACTTTATGGTGAGTTGCAACTTAATTCCTAAAGCGATCTAGGAGAATACTGTGAATTTGTTTTAGGGAATCAAATCCAAACTAACTAAAAAAATAATTTCTATATGGTATTACATGAATGTTTGGCTAAGAACTAAATGATCATGATAGGAATGATCACCTAAGCTAGTGTTTTGCAAAAAATACCTTCATGCAAAAGTTGGATTATTACTATGTTGATAACCAAACACTTTTTTTTTAAATGGATTCATAGGAAAGGGGTTCCCCTAATTGTGACCTAATTTTAAGAATTCAATAGAATTAATGGCTTGCCAATATGATCCCTAACTACAGTTTTATAATGAGTTGCAAATCATTCCCTAAATTCATTGATGGACACATTGTGAATTTGATCCAGAGCCATAAAATACAAAACACAATTTTCTATGCTCCTACACATTTTTTCTTCCAAGGCCCATGTGAACATCCTACCCACAATTTCTTGATCTAGGACATCTTGAAACCACCCACTTTGTACAAAAAATTCATCTTTCCTTATTGAGAAAAACCTAGCTCTAGAGGTTGTTGGATAAAACAATTTTTAGGTAGTGGATTCATAAGAGAGGAGTTACTATAATTAGAACTTGACATGAAGTGTCCAAATTAATTGACAAATTTGTAATCTAAGGCTGATTAGAGTTTTATGTTGATTTTCAACACGTCCTAACGTGATTCATTATTACGATTTTTTTATGGGGGCATAAAATGAAAAATATGGAGTATAATTGAGTTCCATTGGATCTCATAAGAATTTTAGGTAATGGATTCATAAGAGAGGAGTTACTATAATTAGAACTTGGCATCAAGAGTCCAACTTAATTGAAAAATTTGTAATCTAAGGCCCGGTTAGAGTTTTATGTTCATTTTCAACACGTCCTAATGTGATTCATTATTACGATTTTTTTATGGGGGCTAATAAAAAACTATGGAGTATAATTGAGTTCCATAGGCTCCCATAAGAATTTTTGGCCAAGAAACAGATGGGAATGCTACCCAAAATTAGACAATGTTTCAAAAAATTTACCCCTCGTGAAAAAATATGTATGGGATTGGATTTGGAGAATTTCCCCTTTCTTATCCTTTAATGTGAATTTGTTGCATTGTCTCAAAATTGTGTGTACTTGGGCCATTGAATAACTTGAAGAAAGGTTCTTATACAATTAATTTGTTGATTCAAGTTTTAAAAAGTCAATAATTTATTATTCTATAGATCTATTTATAATTTATCATAACTTATAACTAGAAATTTGACTTCATCCCAACACTAATAATATTGGTCGCTATGGAATATAAAGTAATATAGGGAGAAATAACTGTTTTTTCTTATCTCCTACATGTGTTATGCTAACATGAATTCTAGAGTACCATCCCTTAGCACCCATAGTATATTATTTGTCAAATTAACCTCCTAATGCTAACTTGTCGCATCTCACAAAGGATGAAACACTAGCTCAAAATGACACCAATAAATAATAAATATGGTCATGCC